>JAKSZT010054164.1:790385-982701 GCA_026826555.1 Tolypeutes matacus
CCGCTCCTCCTCCCGGCGCCGGCGCCGCCTGCCTCCCCGCTGCCCTCGCCGCGCGCGCCCGCCGCGCCCCCTCCTCCGGCCGCGCTCCTCCAGGGATGGTCCTGGCTTTCGCCGCCACAGGAGCCCGGCTGCAGCGCCCGCCCCGCGGCCTCGCCTCCCCGCCGAGCCAGCCGCGCCTCGGGCCGCGATGAGGACCTGGGCTTGCCTGCTGCTCCTCGGCTGCGGATACCTCGCCCAAGCGCTGGCCGAGGTGGGTGCCGCCCCAGCGCCCGGTGCACGCCCGCCGCTGCCGCCCGCTGCCCCGGGCGCTCTGGGTCCCCCGCACGGCCCGGGGCTGTCCCTGGGGCGGCTGGTTTGTTCACACACACACACACACACACACACCCCCCCCAGACTCGGTTCTCTGCCGAGTCCCAGTCCGCTTGGTGAGTTTCCAGCATGTTGCGTCGCTCTGCCGTGAAGGGATGGGGGTCGGGCGGGTGGAGGAGTGGGGAGAAACTTTGGGGGATCCGGGAGGCTCTCCGGGTAGGGGAGGGAGCGTGCGGACCGGCAGCGCCCCGGGAGGGCGGCGGAGACCCCGGCCGGCGCCCTCAGGGTGGGCAGCGCGGGGCCGCTGCTTCCGCAGCGCCTCCCGCCCGGGCCTGCTTACAGGTGGCCGCGCGCGGCGAGCCGGGCCCCGCGCCCTCCGGTCTCCGACGCCACTGCCCCCCAGAATCTCGGTCCCGGGCGCGCGGCTGTGATGAATGGCTTTCCGCAGTCCCCGTCGTGGGAACTTGATGCTCGAGCTCCCCAGCGACCCCCGACTCCATTTACCAGTCAGGGCGGAGTGGGGGAGGCCAGGTGGCGAGGGGTGGTCTGGGCAGGGACCCGGGAGCTGCCAGGGGTGGCTATTTAACCCTCAAGCTCCTAGACAGCTTCCCCCGGCCGCGGCTGGATTTGGGGCGTGTTAGGCGGTGCTGGGGCCGCGGCGGGGCCGGAGCCCGGGGTGGGGCGGGTGCGTGTGTGCGCGCGCGCGTGTGTATGTTCGCGAGTGTGTGAAAACGAGAGGGACCTTCTCCTTCGCGGGCTCAGCTCGGGATTCCGGGCCGTGTAATTTAAGCCCCCGGCTCGATTAAAGTGTTAGGGTTCCCGTGACTTTCGTCGCCGAGCCGTGACGCATTTCAACTTGATCTTTCTCGATGTGGATTTCGTTGTTGAATCAGAAACTCCCCGGCTCCCTCGCCGCCCCCAGACCTCCTGGAATGACCTGCCAGGCGCAGACGCTGGAGCGGGGGGGTGGTGGTGGGGGGAAGGCTTTGCCTGCCGTTCTCAAGGGGGTGGGGGAACTTGCTTTTCCCCAAGGGCAGACCCAGGGGCAGAGGATTTGGGGTCTTACCCAGCCCCACCGCCAACCTTCTGGCTCCAAAGCCTGGGCTGCGGGTCCGGGCGCCCCGATTGTGGGGCGCCCGTGTGGGCGGCCACCGCGGGGCAAGGGCCGGGGGCTGTGGTTGCTCTACTGGCTGGGAGGGCCGCCTCGGGACTAGGGAGGCTCAGCTCCCAGGCCGGGGACGCTGACCGCGTGGCCTCTGTTTGCAGGAAGCCGAGATCCCCCACGAGGTGCTCCAGAGGTTGGCACACAGTCAGATCCACAGCATCCGGGACCTGCAGCGGCTCCTGGAGATAGATTCCGTAGGTAAATCGCGCGCCTTCCTTGCGCCCGGGCGGGCCGCGGCGGGCGGGCGCGCGTGTGCTCCCCGCGCAGGGCTGGCCGAAAGGTCAGACTCCAACACCGGTCATAAAAGCCCAGGCGCATGAGTCAGGCGTTTCCCTTCCAATCACCACTTTCTCTCCCGGGGAAGGCTGTTCGCTCTCTGCTGCTCGCCCCGGATTGTTTTCGCATTTAAGGAAACCCCAGCGTGTGTCACGGAAAGTTCAGCCGCAGCGAGGGTGCAGGAGCTGGGCTGCGAGGGCGGCGCCCCTGCCAGGTGTGCCTGCCGGGGGCCCTGGGCGCAAAGCCCTGGAGAGCACCACGCGTGGGCACAGCCTTGGCCCCAGGGGCGCACGGAAACCTTGTAGCTGGCGCCTCTGGGTCACCGTCCCTTTGTGAGCCCCTTTGTGAGCACTGTAGGGCCCTGCCTGAGGCTTGGGCCTTTGTGGTTGGAGGCTGCAGCCTTTTCCCCCTCACCACCCAATGAAAAGGCGAGCCTACCCCATCTGCTGCTTGGGGACTATTTTTGGGCTCACCCTCAGGGCCTGGAGCCCAGCCGCTTTAGAAAACATTTTATTTGTAGCCTTCACATGGCCTTATTTTTGAGTTTTTGAAGCATGTGAGGGTCAGTTGGGGAATTGGACCCTGTCTGGAGGACAAGGCTGAAAGGGATTGCCTGGCTCACCTGGTCAGCCAGTCTGGTGGGACCCCAGGAGCAGCAGGGCCCCCTCCCCTTTCTGTGGTCCTTTTCCACTGTTGACCCGGTCCTGGCATTCAAATGTAGTGGTGGAGAGGGAGACCTTCCTGTGGGAAAACTTAGTGCTTGGTTAGAGCACAAAGGTTCTTGACCTGTTCTCAGTGGAGAAGGTAAAGGCGGTGGGTGCTGGTTGGGAGAATTTTAAGCAAATGGAAGATTTTTCTGTCGCTGCAGACAATGAGAAGCCGGGGGCGGGGGGGCCGGGGCGAAATTAGTAAAATTGCTTGGTCTAGTCATTTGGAAATTTGTACCTAATTATGGTGGTGGAGAGGCCTGAAGTATTTCCATTTCATGCCAAAACCATTTTCTAGCAAGGCTGATGGTTTCTGTAGTTTCTTGACCCAGGAAATCCTTTGCCTGATCTTTATCAGGAAAGGGTAGAGTTTCTGTTGGACATCAGAGCTGGACCCGGGGTCGGGGGTTTCCATCTGGCCCTTTGATGGGAAACCCTGGGGAGAAGACTGGCAGGGGTGGGGGTGGGGGCACTGCATTATGCTGGTCCCTAGTAGATTTTGAAAAGTGGGGAGACCATCCCAGAGAAAGTTCCAGAGCTTTTTTCCCTGGGCTAGCTGAGGAGGGAGCCTTCTGGAGGGACGCTGCTCTGGGACATCTCGGGAAATGGGCCATTCACTCGCCCCCAGGCCCATTCTCATTCCAGCCTCTGCCCCCCCCCCCCCCACCCCCCCTCACCAAGGCTTTTAGCATTTGGGCTCTGGGCTTATGCTGATGGCATTCCTGGCCTGGGGGTCCACCTGGAAAAAGGATGCCGAGCCAGCCTGGCTGGTTTCAAATTGCCCCTTATAAAAATGTCCAGGCCAGCCCCCTCCTGCTCCAGGGGACAGGGCTGCTGGGTCAGCTGTCCTGTCCACCTGCCAGACACCTCTGGCAGATCTGGCTGGGGCTCCTGGGGTGGGACTCCCAGTACCAGGGAAATTGGAGGCCTCCAGGCTCTTCCATGCCCACTGGCCTAGTCCCTGGAGGTTTGCTTCATGGCACACCCCAAAGTGGGTCCTGGGCCAGGTGTGGGAACGGCCACTAGCAGCCTGAGTGCAGGAGTCGAGCGATGGCTTCTGGAGCTTGTTTTTTGGAGTGATCTCTGCAGTGTCTGACTCTGCCTCACGTGAAGCTGGAGTGGGTGGTGTTGGTGGGTCTCGGCGACACGGTGCAGGGCCCGGGGCCCTGGACTCCTCTTTTCGTCCCGCCTGGGTTGCTGGGGATGCCGGGCTGCCAGGAGCCTCTGGCAGTGCAGGTGTAGGAGAGGACAGGCTGGGAGGCTTGCTGCCCTTTGTCATGCCCAGGGCCGGCCCGCCCTGGGCCTTAGTGTAGCCTCTCAGGTGGGAGGCAGCAGAGAAGAGGTTTTACCAGCAGGGCTGGGGCTTTGAGGTTTGCCCTTGGGATCCCGCGTCCCCTTTTACTACTGGGAGCACCTGAGGGCCGAGCGGTGGTGGGACCCTCCCTGGGGTGGGGGTGGAGGAAGAGTAGAGGCGGCTGAGCATTTTTTCTCCCCTCCATGGGGCTTTTGGGTCCCAAGACTAGCGCGTGGCCTTTTAATTGTCCGTAGCCGTGGGGTTTGGGCCTGTTTGTCATGAGTGACCATTCCTGGAGAGCCTCGGTCCGCTGAGGGGCACCCGTGAGGCATCGCATAACTGATCCGCGACGTGGCCGTGGAGCAGGACTGAGGTTGGAGGGCTGGCAAGGAGGCGGAAGGAAGCACTGCCCGATGCGCTGCCCGGGCGGAGTTTTGGGGAAGGCTTCACCGTGGTGGCCGGGGATCTCGTGTGAGCTGCTGGCACGTGGGGCTTCTCGGGAGCTTGGGCGGAAGTCAGCACTGCCGAGCGGGCTTGGACTCCTGACCATCCTGCTTGCACCTGGGGCAGGGGTCCTCTGTCTCCTGTCTCACAAGAAAGCGACCGTTTTGGGTTTCAGCCAGGTCGCATTTGCCCCGTGCAGCATGGCGTGAGCGTGGCAGACTCAGGCTCCGGGGCTGCCCGAGGTCTGAATGTGGCGTCTGTGTCCTCGGTTGTGCAACGCGGCCGTGACTGGGTGTGGAGAAGTGGGAGCATCGTGGCCAGGGGTCCTCGAGGCTCGACCCACTGTCCTCCAGCTAGGCGATGGCAAGATGGCTGCCACCAGATGACTCACCCGTGTCACTTTTTCATGAAAAATGCTTCTTTAGACAGTTGGCGGATGGGAAATTCTTCTTGCATGAATAGTTCTGTTCTGATCTTATTTTGGGTCTCAAAAAAAAATTAGCGGCATTGGAACATTGAGTCATTTTAAGTAAAAAATTGGGCTGTGTTCAGAATTTACTGTTTTAGAAGATTTTATCTTTTGCCATTCACACCTTTTGCATGGTTTTGGTTTTAATCTTACGTGAGGCAGGTTCAGACTTGTCCGTGGACCGGAGAATACTGTGGTATGTCCAGTTTGTGGGTATTGTTGTGGGGCTGCCACGAGGAGGCGGCCTCTGAAGTCACCGAGTTTTTCAGATCTGGCGCAGCTGCTGGGGTCTCTGGTTGTCGGGGCTCAGCTTCTTACAGCCCCTTGCCCCTGCTTGTGTATCTCCTCTGTGTCCAGGTGTGGGCGGAGCCATCGGGCTGGGGCTCCTGGGGCAGGACCACCCACCTCCACCTTCTGATAGGACTGTGGAGCCCTGTCCCCCGCAGGTCGTCCCCCTGTGGGTAGGGTGGTGTGTGTGCTGGGGGCCCAGGGGGCTGGGGGCCTGAGTACATGGGTTCTCACTCTTTCCTTGCCCGGCCTTGGGCCCCGGGCCCCCGTCCCTCTCTCCTGGGCCTCTCTCTGCCCATAGCTCTTTGGGTGCTCAGCAGAGAGCCAGGCCTTCCGTCTTGCTTTTTCTCATGGCCTCTCACTCTCTGAAGACTTATTTCAGGAACAAGTGGGTCTGGCCTGTGGCCCAGAGTTCAGTGCTGCTTCCGATGCCTCTCAGAGGTTAGGGCATTTGAAGGGTTTGTTTAGAGAAGGCAGGAGAGCGAGGCTCACCCCAGTGGAGCATCACAAGCCCCTGTTTGCTCCGGCTTCCAGCGGTGCTGGGTGGTCCCACCGAGGTCTGTGGCGCGTTTGGGAAGCTGCAGCCTTTTTCTGTTGCTCGTCCCAGAACAGCCCGTGACTCTGGGGTGGGCCAACAGACGGGCCCCCTGAGACCCGAGCGGCACTCTCCCAGCTGTGGGTGAGCTGGTTGCCATCTTTTCTCCTTGCAGGAGCCGAGGATGCTGTGGAGACAAGCCCGAGAGCCCACGGGGCCCATGCCACCAAGCACGTCCCGGAGAAGCGGCCGGTGCCTGTTCGGAGGAAGAGAAGCATTGGTGAGGCCGGGAGGAGGAGCCGCGAGGTGGGCTGGGGGCCCCGAGGGCGCCGACCTGGCCTCCCCTGAGTCTGTGACCCCAGGCTAGCCTCGCTGACCCTCCCCAGAGCTGAGGGAGGAAAGCCTTCCTGCCCACCACCCCCCCGCCGGCCGCCCGCGCCGCAGCCTGGCTGGGGAAGGACGTTTCCAGTGGTGACGGGCCCCGGCGCATTCCTCAGGTGCCCCGTCGTGTCGCAGCATGCTCACGCTCCGAGCAGCCCTTGACTGGGAAACAGGGCTGTCTTTAATTTCCAGCTCGCATGGCGGAGCCCCGGGCACCCCCAGCTGTGCATTAGGAGCAGCCACGGCCCCCTCCCTGCTTCTGTGCGGTTCTGGGCTCTGCCTCAACCCTGTTTGGGGGTCGATCTTGTTCTTGCCGCTTGGTGCACAGGAGCCCGTGCCTGACTGGACACCTTGGGGGACTCACCAGCTGGGCATGCTGGGGCCCCAGGGAGCCTGGGGAGTCCAGGGCTGCCCGAGGGGCCCTCCCCTTACCAGCCATGCTGTCGCCTTCTAGAACCATCTCAGAGACCAGGGCCTTCCAGGGAGGGCCATGGTCTTGCTGGCTGGTTGTGATTGGCCAGAGCACCTAAGGCCTGGCAGGGGAGGGCACAGTCCGTGGGTCAGAGCAGGAGTGCAGGTCACCCCACCTGGAGGGCCTGGGCTGGGGCCGCAGATCAAGCCTTCACCTGCTCTAACTCAGGTGTGCAGGTCCCAGGGAGACTGCGCCCCTTTGCTCGGTGCTGGCCCTTGGAGGGTCCCTTTTGCCAGCCCACCCGGAGCTCCCTGAGGGGCTCGTACTGGGGATAGGGAGATGCGCTCACCCTCGTCCCGAGAGGCGGGGTAGGGGCAGCCAGACCCAACCCCCTCAAGGGGGGCACATTTGACCGCGTGGGCGTGCATCGAGGGAGGGACGTAGCCCCAGGAAGCTGGTCAGTGCCTGTGGCCGGAGCCGCGGCTGTGCCTAGGAGGGCAGCGTGTGGCGAAGGGGCAGGCTGGGGTCCTGGGAGGGCTCCTCAGCCTGGGGGCCGTGCCTGTTGTGGGGCGGATGCTCCCTGGGGTTCGGCTGCGGGGCCCAGGGGGCGCCTTGGAGGGGAGCCCGCCGGCCCTGCCCCACTGGCCTGCGCCAGCAGCTCCTGGCTTGGGGGCGGGGGGTCGCCGAGTCTGCTTCCGGTGGGTTGTCCTTCCTCTCCCACCGGCCACTCAGGATCCCTTCCAGGTGGTCCCTGCCCAGGTGACCCTCCGGTGCCTGAGCTGGGATGTGGAGCACACGACCCCCAATGCACGCCCTTCTGGGGGATTCTGAACCCCAAATTGTTGTGACGGCCTCTCATAAGGCCTTAGGCCTGCCTTGCGCCCGCCTGCCTGCGCTCACACCCTGCTCCTGTGTCCGCTGCGCTCACCACGGCCCTTGCCTCCGCAGAGGAAGCCGTCCCCGCCATCTGCAAGACGCGGACAGTCATTTACGAGATACCGCGGAGCCAGATCGACCCCACGTCCGCCAACTTCCTGATCTGGCCGCCGTGCGTGGAGGTGAAGCGCTGCACGGGCTGCTGCAACACGAGCAGCCTCCGGTGCCAGCCGTCCCGCGTGCACCACCGCAGCGTCAAGGTGAGCGCTGCTGGCACGCCCTGCTCTGCGCCATGCGCTCGCTCGCAGCTGCTCCTGAGCTGCCCGGGCTCGCCTCTGGGCCCCCGGAGCACCCAGGGGCTGGGGAGCACCCAGGGGCTGGGGAGGTCCCTGAGGCAGGCACTCCGCCGGGTGTCCATGCCGGCTCCTAAAGCCTGGGGTTTGTGGGGTCCCCTTAGCTGCTTCCCTCGAAGGAGAGCAGTAAGAGCTCTTGCTTGGTGGGCATCGCTCAGCTGGCTGTCCTCCCGCTGTAGCTGCTATGTGCCTGAGTCCCTGGCTCCTTTCCTGTCACGGGGCGCTGTAAGGGGGCTTCAGGGGCAGGGTGCTGAGGACACACCTCCCCTTGTCCAGGAGGGTGGGCTCGGGGGCATGCACAGGACTTGGCCACATCTGCTGCCCCGGGGGCTGGCCCACAACTGGCCACTTATCCAGAGCCTTCTCTGGTGACCCCCATGGGCAGTACTGTGGGATTCAGGAAGGGTACACTCCAGCTGCACATGGCGGCTCCTCATTCTCCCACTTGGTTCCTTGCGGGAAGTACCGCTGCCGGCGGGATTTTGCTTGCAGGGCCTCAGTTGGCTCCCACACCCTCACCCTTCTCGCCTGCAGAGTGGGTCTGAAGCAGGGCCCCTGAGCTATAGAGGGGCTTTTTGATGACTGGGGACTCTGTCCGCACGGCTGCCTTCCCATGATGATAGGGTGGGAGGTGCCTCGGTGTCTCTTGGCTTCTCGCCGGACCCCTCCTTGAAGATGGCTCTGGCTGTGCTGAGGCACTTCATGCCCCTGTGGCCTCAGGGCAGGTGGGTGTGGGCGTCCTCGTCCGCTGCCCTGGCCCACCTGCTGGGCTGTGTGCCGCCGGCTCTCTGGCAGCCGAGCTTCTGCGGACAGGCCCGTTTCTCCTGGAACGTGAGCCCCTCAAGTTAGGCTGGAGAATTTTACACCCCCAGAAGTTATCCTGGTTGCGTCCCTGAGGCTGAGTCGAGGCTGAGTCAAGGCTGAGTCGGCCACACGGCCAAGCCTCTTAGACCCAGAGGGAAGACGGCCTAGGGCTGCCTCGCTGGGCACTTGGTCCTGCCACTCTGCCCCGAGGGATCTCTAGGGTGGGGCTCGCGGGGCACCCTCCCCGTCTTCACGGGCTGCTCTTGGGTGTGGGGGTCATGGCTCAGACCCAGTTACGGGCTTAACTCAGCTTCCACCTACGCCCCTGCCCGCCCTGTCTGTTAAAGGGGGAGACTGAGGCTGAGGGGTAACTGCACACCTCTGTCCCTGGGGTGTCTAGCCCTTCCCCAAGGGCAGCATTTGCCCTTCAAGGGCCCCCGTGTCCTTTGTGAGGTGTTGTCTCAGCTCCAGGAGTCCCAGTGGCCACGGCCTATTCTCTTGGGAGTGGGGGGGCTGAGGTGTCTCTGCGTGCCTGAGGGCAGGGGCTCTCAGGGAAGGGGGTGCCCGGATGACGGGGTGCACTTTACGGGAGAGTCTGGAACAGTGGGCGCTGGCCTTTGGGGAGCCCCCGTTCCCACAGGGGCTCAGAGCGGCCAGTCCCGCTTCCCTCCCTCGTCCACGGAGCAGGGGGAGGGCAGGAACCCTCAGCCCCCCAAGCCCAGGGTCCCTTGGGGTGCCAGCCTCCGCCTGCCGAGCAGCCTGGTGGGGGTGGGGGACCTTTTCTCCGAGGACAAACCCAGGCCAGATCGAAGCCTGCTTCCCACACAGGGGCCGCAGGTGGTGCGGGCCCCCTCTTTCCCACCCTCGCCCCTGCCTCTCTGCCCACCCACCGTACACCCATTGGCATCGGGAGGAAAACATCTGGCCTGACCTGGGGGCCTGGCAGAGAGTGGCGAAAGGCTCGCCTGCCCCCGAGGCCCCCGTTGTCGAGCGACCCCAGTGCCTTCAAGTGTAGGCATCGGGGGGGTCCACAGGGGGATGGGTTCTGGCCTGGTGGGTGGCTTCAGGTGGCCCTGTCCCTGCTGGAAGGAGCCGCTCAGCCCCCAGCTTGCCCACTTGTGGGCCGCGGCCTTCGTGTGAGGTCCAGAGGCCTCATGCCTGGGAAGTCGAAGTTAGGCTGCTGTGCAGCTAGGCCCCGGGGAGTGCGGCTCTGGCCTCTTCTTGGATCCCTTCCCTCCCAGCGAAACCCACCAAGGCCTGGCAGGAATGAACTGGGAGGGAGGCAGGTGGTCCTGGGGGACTCGCGTCACTGTGTTCTGCTCTGGTTGGTTCAGTGGGGCTGGGTGTGGGCAGGGGGCGGAGCTGCTCCGTGGCTGCCCCACAGAGGACAGAGGCCTGTGTCCCGAGAGGCGGCGCTCAGGCTGACCACCAGTGTCCACCTTGGCCCCGGCCCTGCCCCCACCCAGGCCCAGAGGGGTCGGACAAGGAGGTCGGGGTACAGGGCCTGCGCCCAGACGTCTTGCCCTCATCTCCCTGTGTGTCCCACGTCCAACTGCGGCACGAGGCTCCATGGGTTGGGGCGGTCAAGCCGCTGTGTTGGGTTCCCCCGTAAATCTCTGTGACCGGCTTCCCCGGTTCCGCAGGAGCCAGTCGCCCGGCTCGGTGCCCGCTGGACCCCGGCTCCTGGGGCTGTTGGGTGCGTCTGAGCCGCGCCCAGCCAGCCTCGTTGCTGGGGTCTTGGGAGAAGCCCGGTGGTCAGGGCTTTCTGTTCGGCCTCAGGAGGGGGATGCTGCCTGCCCAGGCTTTGGGCCCTGGGGTCACTTTGCCCTTGGGGGCTGTGTGGGACCCTCTTGAGTGGGGAAGGGTCTCAGACACTCACCGTATTAGCCCATTGGAGGTCTGGGTATCTCGCACCATTTGAAGTGTACGTGGGGGCTTTTGAGGTGGGGGATGGGCGAGGGGCACACGGGCATCTTGTGCTTGACTGGCTGGGCTGGGCCACCTCCACGGCCCACCCGGACGAGGGGTTTCTTCACTGAGGAAGGGACCTGAGAGCCCCAGGCCCCCGGTCAGCAGGGCTGCGGCGACTAGCGTGCTGCTCGGGGTTCCCTGTCGGGGCCTCTTGCCTGCGGGAGGAGGAGCAGGTCCCAGCCCAGGGCTCAGAGCGCGGGCCCCGGGCAGGCTGCTTGCCTCGGTTTCCCGCCTGGGCTGCCGGGGCGTGTGGCACGGTGGTGGGAACTGGGCCGTCTTCTGTGTGATCTCCTTGGGGCTCTGGAAGCCTCTGGCGTGTGCGGGGACCACAGAGGACACGCTGTGCTCACGTAGCCCCGGGCTGGCCGGGCGACGGTGCCCCATGTGGATCTGGCGCACGGGTTCACTCCGTGGTGCCGGGAAGCTTGGCCGGAGCCGGTGGGAGTGTCGGTGTTCCAAGACAAACCCAAGGGAGGGTCTCTCTGGGGGGGCACGGGACCCTTGCCTGCCATGCAGGCCGGGGACCCGAGGGCGTAGGCGTTTCTGTGCTCTTTGAACTCACGTTGCGTGGCGGAGGTCTCCAAGAACTTAACATTCACAGCCTGTTCTGGGTAAATGTAGCTGCTCCTGGGAGGCAGGCGGCTGGAACTTTTTCCTGTCCAGGGGCAGGTACAGTTGCCGACCCGTGTCTCTTCAGTGAAAGTGGGCCCGTGTGAAGGCAGGGGGTTCCCAGGCCGGGGCAGCCCGTTTTGTGCCCCTTGCCGGGGCTGGGGGCTGGGGGCTGGGAAAGGATCCTGGGACCCCTTCCCCAGAGCAGTGTGGGTACAGCCCCATGTTCTGGCTGGGGGTCCCTGCAGCGGGGGTTGGGGAAACTGCTTGTCGACAAGGGGCAGAGTCCTTGGGGGGTGTGAGCTTGCTGAGCGCCCCACACCACCCCATTCAGCCAGCCCCGTGGACCTGGCCCCCAAGCCTGCTGCCCACCAGCTCCTGTCCCCCATTCTCAGGGCAGAGGCCAGGCCTGGCGGGAAGCAGAGGATAGAGGGGTCCGGCAGGGCCTGCTGTTTCTCCTGAGCCCATTTAGAGCGCCTCGCTCACAGCTGCTGACAGCTGGCAGGGCCTGGGTCCACTGTGGTCCAGCCTGGCCCCTGCTCCTCCTCTGGCTAACCAGCGCCCTCGAAGGAAGGATCACTCTAGGGACCCTCTGCCCACCTGCCCCACTCGCCCTGCGCTGTGCTGTGCTGCGCTGCGCTGGTTTCTCCCGGTACTCTGTGACGTAGTGAAACCCCACAGGGTGGCCCTGCTGGCAGCCGCCCCACCCCGATGAGCTCAGGCCAAGCCAGCCTTCACACCCGGCCGCGGCCGCACACACTTCTGGCCCAGCCGGCACCCTTTGCACCTCCGGGTTAATGATTAATGGGCTGGGGGCGCACCTCCAAGAGCTGCTTATCAGGGGCAGCCGCGTCAGGGCCTCGTGGCTGCCTTTTAAACCTCCTCTGGAGGAAAGGAGAGAGTTATGCCTCAGCACCTTGTTTAGCGACGGCACCGGGTACGTGTGTCCGGCGCTTCTTGTCGTGTCATTTCTGAGCCCGCACGCCAGCGACTTAAGTCACATGCATGGTGTTGTGCCGTCACCACCTTGGCCCCAAACTCTGCTCCTGTTACCCAGTAACTCCCCACTTGCCCTCCTCAGCCCTTGGCAACCTCCGCTCTGCTCTCTGTCTCTGACTTCGCTTCTTCTAGACGTTTCACCTGAGTGGAGTCGCGCAGTAGAGCCTTGTTCCTTTTCATGGCTGAGTCCTGCTATATGGCCCGATGGACACACGGCCTCGTGGCCTTTTGACCCTCCAGCCTGGAGCTTGAAAACCGTCCCTCCTTTCCTCCCTCTCCCAGCCAGCCCCTGGGGGAGACCCCACTGCTGGGAGTGTGTTTTGGGGTGTCCTCCTTCACAGCCAGCTCTGCTCTGGGCGTGTCATGGTGTCGCCCAGCGAGCCTGCTTGCTCCTGGTGCTCCCCTGGGCAGCTCCCCATACCTTCTGCCCCGTCTCCCCTGGCTGGTCACCTGTGGTCCTCTGGGGGCTGCAGGGTGGGTGCTGATATGGCGGCTGCTGGCGGCATGGCCTCAGGGCAGCATCCTGTGGGGCGAGAGACGGACTGGGGGCTCGGGCAGGGAGCAGCTGGGGAGGGCTTTGTGGGGAGGCCGAAAGTCACCGGAAGCTGGTGCTGGGTTCAGGCAGCAGATGGGCGGGCAGGGTCTCTCAGGGCGGGACAGCGCCTACAGCTGCTGCTGCGTGGTGTTGGGAGCACAGCGATCACGCCCCAGGCCCCTCGTGTTTGGGTCGCCCTGGGAAAGTAGCTTCCCCGGGCCTCAGTTCCCTTTTCTGCAAACGGAGGTAATGCACCCCGTCCTGGGGCTTGTCGTGAAGTGCGCGTGAGCTACGTGGTCGGCGTTTGCACCGTGCATCCCATGGAAGAGGCCCATGAGGACCCTCTAACTCGCCACCCTCAGGGACAGCTTGTGGCCACCTGGGTTTCTCCCTTTGATTACTCGCTGGCTGCGTATGGCATACGTGCCACTGCCACGCACGTGCTGTGCGTGTGCGTATGTACACACGTGTGCTTTGCGTCTGTACCACGCATGTGCTATGTACACGCCTGTGCCCTGCCGTGTGTCGTGTGCCTGTGAGGTTTCTGCAGTGAGTCGTGCCAGCCCGCAGCATGGGGATGTGCTCTGCAGGCTCCGGGGATTTGATTCCTCCAGCCCTGGGGGCTGTGCCTTGGCCCCCAGGCTGCACTGGGTGGTCTCCAGAGCCCTGTGTAGGGGCGGGAGCAGGTCCTGTGTCCCCCTGGGTCCAGGGAACGCAGGGCTGCCTGGGCCTATACGGCCTTTGGGAGGCGCCACTGCATTTTGGGGTCCCCTCCCAGCTGCCCTGCCTGGGAGCCCACCCTGTGTGTCCCCATGCACTGGGTTGGGGTCCCAAGATGGCCCGTGCGCCTGAGACCGAGGCGGCCGGGGGTGCTGGGCCCAGCCTGGCTCCTCCCTGGGGGGAGCCCCCGTCTCGACAGCAGAGTGGCCCAGGTCCCCACCTGGATCCCTGAATCCGAACCGACAACCCTGCTCCAGCCGCGCAGCCCCAACACCTGCCCTGCAGGGGGTGCAGGGTCCACAGAGCCGCCCCGAGGGCGCCCACTGGCCGGCTGCCACCACTCTTGGACCTTCCTTTTTATTTCCAAGTAAAAGCAGGCGTTAAGAGACTGCCGTGGTCTGGCAGCAGCTTTCTTCCAGCTGTACATCTTTCAGCCCTGTTCTTGTTTTACACCAAGGGAGCTCAAGCCCCAGGCGTCATGCACCTGGTTTGGTTGTTGAGAGAGGCAGGGGTCGGGCCGGGCTCCGGGTGGGACCCGCTCGGTGTTGACAGCCGGGCCCCGCTCTCTCGGGCAGGTGGCCAAAGTGGAGTACGTCAGGAAGAAACCAAAGTTAAAAGAAGTCCAGGTGAGGCTGGAGGAGCACCTGGAGTGTGTGTGTACGACCTCCAGCTCGAGCCCGGACTACCGAGAAGAGGACACGGGTAAGCACTGCTCTTGCGCGGGACTCCAGAAAGCCTCCCCAGGGTCCTGAGTGTGGTGGCCGTGAAGGTGGGCTCTGGGTGGGAAATGGGCTTCGGGGCTGCAGCACTGCTAGCGCACACCTGGGCACCTGCTCCAGGTAAGGTGGACGTGGACCCTGCCACTTGGAGCCCGAGTGGGATGCAGAGTGGGTGTGGGCTTCACACCGTCCACACGGCTCGACGGGCTGGTTTGGGTGTGGCGTTGGCCGAGGCCTTGGGAGGGACCTGGGGGCAAGGAGCAGGTGGGCAGCTGGACTCCAAGCCCTTGTGCGGGCCGGGGCCAGGGGAGAAGAGGGGACCAGGAAGTGCCTCCCTGCCAGGGCTAATCAGGTTTCTTCCAGAGAGATAAACACTGCAGGTATTTATTGCTCAGTTTTCTACCGACAGCCCTTAGGCACTCTCACCTTCCCTGCCCTTTTGTTAACAGGAAGGCCTAGGGAGTCAGGTAAAAAACGGAAAAGAAAAAGGTTAAAGCCCATCTAAAGCGGCCAACCAGGTAGGCCCTGTCAGCGGGATCTGCCGGGCTCCGCCGAGGGCCGGGAGGTGCAATCAATCGGTCTGATCATGTGCCGGGCCAGGGGTGCACGGTGAGACTTGTCCTGATTGGCCTTGATCGTGCCGCGCTTCCTGGTGCCTGGCTGGGCTGCGGGTCTCCTCGCTCCTTGTCCCCCAGTCCCCTCCCCGTTTCGCAGTGTGGCAGGTCTTGCCCGATGGCCCACTTCTGCTCTGGAGCCTCCTCCTTTAGCTGCGGTCTCCTCGCTCGTATCGATTGGGGAGGCAGAGGCACTGCCCACGGGTGCACCTGTGGACGGCAGGAGGGGGAGTGGCTGGGGTCACCGTGGGCGAGCCACTGTCCCCTTGACAGATGAAAAAACTGAGGCTCACAGAGTTGACAAGGGCTGTTGAAGGCTGAGTAGATCCTGTCTGAAAGTGCTTTACAAGTGTACATTGAATCAGAAATTGCATTTGGCTGCTAATCCCAGGCCAGAAATAAGAAGGGTTCAGATAAAGTAGACATTCCCGACACTGAAGATGGGAAGACCAGAGCAGCTACGGCAGGCTTGGTGTCATCAGGGACCCCTTCTTTCTGGGGCTGATGGTGTCTCACCTCAGGGCTGCCTCATGGCCCGCTATGGCTGTTAAGGCTCCAGAAATCACAGCCAAGCTCTAGGCTGGAAGATAATGGTGGGGACGACAAGAGTCCCTTAGAGATAGTGGAAGTCTTGGTATCAGACGGTAATAATGGTAGCACAACCTTGAAAGTAATTGATATTGTATTATATACTTGAAAGTAGTTAAAAGGGGAAATACGTTACCAAAACACAAATTAGAAATTAAAAAAAAGAGTCCTTAGCTTTCCCAGAAGCCCCACCTTTTCTTTGTCTCTCAGGCCTTCACTTAGCTGCCACGAGCCTGTAGCCTTTGGTGAAACATTCCACTTCCAGAATAGGGTGGGATTTGGGCACCCATGGCCATCGCAGAGGAGGCATTTCCAGCCTCCCTGGTCCTTGGCATTGGCCCGTCTAGCCAGGCCCTGCTTGCCTCCCGGCATGCAGGAGCCCATCGGATACAGACTAAGTAGTTGCAGGAAGCGGCTCCTCAGGGACAGGGCATCACAGTGCAGTTCCTGCTGGGCATAACCCAGGAAAGTAGCTTTTGAAAAGGCCAGAGGATTCTCTTTGGAGGAAAGTATCTACTCAGGTAGGTCCCTGGAGAGCCAAAGAACACTTGCCCAGACCTGGCTTTCACCAGCCAAAGGTGTGGCTGGGTGGTGGTCTTGTGCCTGTCTGGAACCCATCCCTACAGAGCATTAGACTTAGGCCTCTAAGGGACCGCTGTTGAGAGGCCCCACAGTCAGAGGCAGGTCTTCTCCCCAGTGTCCCTGGGGAAGAACTGTTCTTAACTCACAGCAGGTGAGCAGCTCGGCCTGGTCACAGGAGACCCCTTATCCTGGCCGGTGGTGCCCATCCTCTGGTTGCCACATGCTCCAGTGTGGCTGCCAGAGCTCCAGCTATCACATCCATGCTCTAGGCTGGAGAAAAGAACAGATGTGCCTATCTGGGCCTTAGTTTCCCTCTTCTGTACAGTGGAGTATGGGGCATGCATCCCAGCCATGTTCAGGAGTGAGATGCTGTGGGCCCAGGCCCGTTTTGGTCAAGCTGTTAGAAGCAAGGGCCACACGGCACATCTGACTTTACAGAGGCCACGAGGTTTGTGGCGGCGTGAGCCTGGACGGAACAGTGCTCCCTGCGAGGACCCCATGGTGTTGGAGTGTGTGCTGAGGTCGCACCTGCTCAGTCCCTGTCTCTGTCTCCCTGCAGATGTGAGGTGAGGACGAGCCGCAGCCCTTCCCCGGGACACGGACGTACACGGCGTGTCACATTCCTGAACCTACTATGTACGGTGCTGTATTGCCAACGTGCAGTCTTTGTTCTCCTCCGTGAAAAACCGTCGCCGAGAACACTCTGGAGAACAAAGAGACAGTGTACATTTGTTTGATGTGACATCAAAGCAAGTATTGTAGCACTCGGTGAAACAATAAGAAGCTTCCTTGTCAAAAAAAGAAAAGAGAGAGAGAGAGAGAAAACAAAACTGCAAAACACGACAAAACAAAACGACTCACAAAACACCCCTGGAGTTGGCCGGATGGAAGGCGCCCCGGTGAGGGGACTCCTGGCCCCTCGGAGACCGGGTTGCCGTCCAGGGCGGCCACGGGTGCTTCTTGCCAAGGACACAGACGCCAGCGGACTCTGCAGGGGCACGCGGGAGCCAGGAACGTTCCGGAAACCGCCACGCACTTAGAAACCACACCTTGCTCGTAGTGTTTTACGTCTGTACAGAAACCTTCTCGAGAGCCTTAAGTGGATTTTTTTTACATCATAAAGTGATTATTAAGCTTTCCTTTTTACTCTTTGCCTAGCTTTTTTTTTTTTTTTTTTAATTATTGCGATGGCGTTTACACTGATAACACACAAGGCCGCTGTCAGCCAGCGTGACAGGAGTTTCCCTAGCAGGATGCAAACTCATGAGATGTATTAAATAAACATGGTGTCCCTACTATGCATGCGCTTCTCCGCGTTTCTCCCTGGCCCCGTGTCGGCTTCGCAGTCCAAGCCATGTCGAGAGCGTGGCGGAGGCTGCGGCGCTTCCCCTCGAGGCCCGTGTCAGCGTCTCCGTGCCGCAGACCGGCCGGGCCGCCAGCTCGAGCAGCGCCGACGTTTTCCCTTTTGGCTGTCGGCTGCACACGCGTGCATGCACAGTAAAGGTGAAGTTTGCGTTCACTGTTCTGCGTACCTGTGAGTGCTAAGCTTTTTTGAACCAAAATCCAATGCACGTGACAAGCATCCTGTGGCCATGTTTTTCTGGTTGCATAACTGAATCTGGACCCCATGGCCGCTGGGAGGATGGAACTTTCTGGGCTGGTGTTTCTGGATCTGTCCTGGGGTTTCTGGAACCTCCCGGAATAGGCCAGAGTGACCGCCGCAGGCCCTCGCTGGGGCAGGCCGTCCACCAAGTCAGGGCAGCCGAGGGCCCGTCCTTCCGGAAGCGCCCACCTCCCTCTGGCTTCCCTGCTGGGGAACGGTGGTGTCCAGCCAGCTTGAGGACTTTTAAAAGGAGCATCTCGGGGGCTCCTGCCTTTCTGTGTGAGCCCAGCAGCCCTGCCGCTCTGTGCCTGAGCGCATTTTGGTGTCCCACGTGTACCCGTGTAATTTACATGGTTGTGTTTCCACGAGATGCCAGCACCTCTGCTCCATCTTCCCCCTTCTGGTGCCCAGATTTGGAGTGAAATAACATCCCCGTGACAGAAGGGGCTTTTGGGAACGAAACATCGTGACCCAGGGAGGGCTGCGGGCTCCCCCCCACCTGCTCCCTCAGGCGAGGGCTCCAGTGCTGGCTGCCTGCCCCCTCCCCTCCGCCCTGGGTGAGGCACAGCTGGGGCAGGACCGCCTCTTGTGGCCCTGCAGAGGGTTGCACAGGCCCTGCCATGGCTGCACCCTGCGTTCTTGGCAGTTCTGTCCCCGCCCGGCCTCACCATCCTGGGGCGTCCCCATGGAGACCACATTCTGCTTAGAGGGGCTCGATCTCCAGCCACACCCTGTGACCTCGGGGACCCAGGCCCAGGCTGGGTGGGGCATCGTGGAGACCTTGGGCTGCGGCTGCACCCAGCCCTGCTCCGTGTTTAGGTTTTTAAAGTTTCTGTCGAAGCAACGTGGACACAACGCAACCTCCAGTTTTAACCCCTTCCAAGTGTACGATTCAGTGGCGTTGATCACACGCACGATGCCGAGCTCCATCGCCAACATCCGCCACCCAGACTTTGTCCCCAGCACAGACTGTGTGTTAGGGACGGCCCCTGCCAGCCCCTGAGAGCCGCACACCGGCTTTATTCATCGGCATCCATCTCCTGGGCCAGTGTGTCCCTCCTCCTGGCTGCTCAGTATTCTGGCGCGTAGAGGGGCCTGCGTCCGCCTTCGGCTCTCCGAGCCCTGAGGCTCTCCCTAGTGTTTCTGGGCCTCTTGGGCTTTGGGTTTGCTGAGCAGAGGAGGTGCTGCCTGTGGGAAGCCTGTGGGCGCTGGTCTCCCCTCAGCTCCTGCCTCTGTGGGGTGGGATCCCTCCTGGTGTCGGGTCTTGGGGCCCCTGATTCCTTGCGGCTTCGGCCTCTGTTTGCGCAGCAGCCAGACCCCCACAGCTGCAGGTGCAAGTGGTCGGAGCAGAGGCCGCAGCCCTGGGTGGATGTGGGAAGCCCTGCACAGGTTTGGGGCCATGCGTTCTCAGGAACCAGGTGCTGAGCCCTTGGGGAGGCTCTGGACTCCTGAGGAGGCTGCCTGAGCACCTGGAGGAGGGGCACCCGTTGAGTCCCAGCCTCGGTCCCCGCAGATGGCAGGGCCTCGGGCAGGAGGGGTAGCTGCGGTGCGACCCACAGCATCATTGCTTCGTTCCAAAGCCAAGCACGACCCCCCGGGAGGTGCACCCAGGCCCTGGGGGCTGAGGAGGAAGCCAGTAGGGCCTGTGCCCCCCGCCCCCAGCTCCCTGCACGAGTTCCCTGGTGCGGACCTTGGCTGCCCTGGCTTGGCGGTGGGTTTCCAGGGGCCGTTCCGTCCATGCACATGAGGCTCTTCGTGTGCACGAGTTGGCTCCAGGCCCTCCCTGTTACAGACAGGAAAGAGAAACCGAGGCACGAGGAACGAGGTAGCTCCTTCCCTGCCCCTGGGCAGTCTGGCCCTGCATGGCGTTGCCTTGAGGGAACTCTTCCTCCTCCTCGGCCCACCCTCCCCCGGCAGCAGGGCTCAGGCAGCAGCAGCTGCTCCTCTCGGCTCTCCTGGACCTTCCTGTCGGCTGACCGCCTCCCCATCCGACAGGCGAGCCGGCGGTGGTGCTCACGGACGTCCAGGCGTCCTCCATCCCGCTCCATGCTGGGTGGCATCTTGTGCACGCTGGAGCTGGGATCCGGGCCAGCCCGCCCCCACTGGCCCTTCTGCTCAGGCCGGCCCCTTGGGGCCTGCTCACGGGGGGTGCTCTGGGTAACCCCGAAAATCTAAATGAGCAGCCGGGCCCAGCTGCACACCCCGTGGCTCCAAAATGGGCCCTGCGCCAGCACCAGGTCCCAGGGGCTGCCGGCAGTCACGTCAACGCCCTCCCCTTGGGCCGTTTCTTTTCTCCGTTTTCCAGAGGTGGACGGGGGGGTGGGGGTGGCCGGGGGGGGGGCTCCGTCTTTCTGGATGGGACACTGTCCCGAAAACGTAAATGATGTGGGGCATGCCCACTTCCAGCAGGGAGTTGACGCCAGTTACACAGGGGGGTGGCACTGCGGGTCAAGGCCCAGGTGGGGGTGGTGGGGGCAGTGGGGGCGGCGGAGAGGCGCCTGCCACGCCCCGCACCTGTGAGCGGCTGGGGCCTGGGCCTCGGGTCAGGGCTGGGAGACCGAGGGCTCTTCCCAGTGCCACTCGTGGGGTGGGCGAGCGAGCCGCTGTCCCTACCTCCATGTCTGGGCTGGGTGTGGTTCCCTGGGGACCCGGCGGCGCTGCGCGTGCTGACAGGCCCCCCGTCCCGCATGCCCCAAGAGGAAGCGGCCGAAGCGCGGGGCTGCCTAAGGCCGCCCTGCTCTGCCTGAGGCCGGGAGCTCCGCTGGACTCCTCCACTTCTGAGCACAACCCACCCTGAGGGACGGGGTCCCAGAAGGAGGCTTGAAGGGGTGAAAGGACCGGTCTGGGTGGGGCTCTCGGGGCCTTGGCCCGTGTGTTCATCCCGAGCCCCATGTTCTCCACCCACAGGTCAGCGGAGCTTGGCCGAACTGCCTGGAGGTTCCTGGGCCGCCTCCCCCTTCATCGCTGCCTGGCCCAGCCGCGCCGCGTCACTGTCGGCCCGGGCCACAGGAACCCCCGACGCCCGCCAAGGGGACGGGGTGTGGGCGACTTGGCCCCGCGGCTGCCATCTGCGCCTGCTGCCTCCGCCCCAGCAACCCTGCCCACCCGAGCCCCGAGGTCCCTGGCTGGCCCGGCTGAGGTCACATGCCCGCTCCTGCCGTGCCATGAGGGCGTCGGTGCGGTGATTGGCTGGGCCTGGGTCACGTGCCACTGTGGGGGGATTCTGAGCACGAGACAAAGTGGGGTGGCAGGGTCCCCCCAGGGAACTCGGGGACCACTGAGTGGGGGGCTGGGCAGTGCCATAGCCTGGGTGCCCCTGAAAGCAGGCTGATCAGGTTGGAAAGGGTCGTCCCAGGGCACAGCCAAGAGGGGCCGCAGCCCGAGTGGCCCCCAGGGGCCATGCCTGCCCCCTCCGAGGGCCCTCAGCACTGTCTACCCCGTGGCTCCCGGCTTTGGGCCGAGCCTGCCCAGCGGGTCTGGGGTGCCCTCCCTGAGGCCGCAGGCGCAGGCGGGAAGGCACAGCCATGGACACCAGCTGGGGCTGAGGGGAAGGTGGGCAGGGAGGGGTCCCTGGGGCACAAGACCCCTCAGAGTCGGCAGCCAACAAAACCTTGTGTGCCCGAGGCGGGTTCGCCAGGACACCCCCTGGCCTGCCCACGCCCACGCCACCATGGACCTCCCTCTCCAAACAAAAACGGGGTCACCACTGCCCCCGCCCCATCAGAGCGCGTTTTCCCCCCTGTGATCCTTAGAAGAAAGCTCACGGCCCTGGGTGCCCCCTCCCACGCTGCGGTGCTGAGTCCCGAAGGCCACGGCCCAGTGGGCGGCTACTTGTAAAGCCCCTTGTCTGCAGGCTTGTTCGAGCGGCCCCCTTGGCCAGAAGCCGTCGCTGCGCGGCCCGGTGACCTTGGGGCAGGGGCACCCAGCCTTGGAATTCCGGGCGGCCTGCCTGGAACCAGCTTGGTGGCCCCAGCCTTCCCTGCGGTCAAGGACGTGCCATACGTGGGAAACACGGGCCGTCGCGCTCGTGCAGCCTGGGGTGGGGTTTGCAGCACGGGCTCCCCGGCCCCTTTCCCTGCCTCTGACTGGCCGGTGGTGACCTTGGGTGGCCCAGGGATTGGTCCCTGCGCGGCCGGGCTGGGGGCAACGGCCAGTGCCGCTTCCGCAGATGAGCTCGGCTCCCGAGAAGTGCCAGCAGGCGGTGGGCTGAGAATGGACCGCCAGACTCACTGCCTTCCACTCACCCTGGGCAGCTGCTGTGGAGCACGAGGGACGTCCATCCTGTTTTTATTTTCAGGCTTCGTGCAGTAAGAAACAGGCCGTCCCCAAGTGGAACTGAGGTGAGGGGGTGGGGCCACTCATCTCTATGTAGAAGGTGCCGGAAGCGTCTCTGCCCTCCCTCCCCAGGGGGAGCCTCCTGCCCGGGCTCCCTGGGCCATGTCACCTACTCACACCTCCATGGCGCCAAGCCCCCTCCCCAGGCTGGCAGACCCTCACAGGCGAGCCTGGGGCTGGATCTTTCCTGGGTTCCCAGTGTCACCCCGAAGAGGACCGGCCAGAGTGGGCCTTGGGGCTCAGTGGTGGCTTGCTGGCCGGGGTGCAAGCCGGTGAGAGCTGCGTTCAGCTCCTCCTGGCCCAGGGCAGGCTGTGGCTGCACCTGGCAGGTGTCCGCAGAGCTCAGCGGGGGCCAAGGCGACTCCAGCAGGCCACAGCTGGCCTGTTCCCCCCGGCGCCCCTTCCCCAGATGGCCACGGGTGAATCCGCCCTGCTCTCTGCGGGACAATCAGAAGTGATGCGTGTGGTTTCTGCAGGATAAGACGGCGACTGTCTCCAGCCAGCCCTTGAGCAGCCTGAAAATGTGCATATTAGCTGCAGCGCCGCGGCCAGTCAGTGGGCAGCGCTGACCAGTGTTCGTCCTGCAGTGCCCTGAGACCCCTGCCCGGCCTGCCTGGTGGGGGAGCGGCCCCAGGCCCCTCTGGCTCCTGGACGGGGGCCAGGCATCCCCTTGGCACTGGGCAGGGGGCTGCAGGCTGTCGTGCACCTGTACTGCATGGAGACAGACAGACAGACAGACACAGCTCTCTGCCCTCTGAGTCCCCCCTAGGCAGTCCCAGGACAGGGCAGGGGACCCATGGCAGGCTCCAGACCCTGGCAGGGGCAGCTGCCGCACACGGTCCAGGTGAGCCCCTGTGACTCAGGGCACGGGGTGCGGCCTCAGACCCTCCCCAGGCCTGCAGCAGCCTCTAGTGGGGAGAGGCAGGGGGTGGTCCCTGGAAGCCTCGGGCAGCCTTGAGTTCCAGCCTGGCCGTCGTGCGTGGCCTCTCTGCCCTCTGGGGCCTGGCCATGGGGCCGAATTTTGGGCTGAGGGGCCCCTTCCCGCTCTCCCTGCTGCCTCTCGGAGGAGCTCTGGTCTCCTGAGGTCGTCGTGGCTGGCTCTGGGCGGGTGGGGAGGACGGGTGCAGCAATGACACACTCCTCTCAGTGCTTTGGGGGTAAAGAGGCCAAGCGGGGCCTTGGGAGGGGCCGCCTTGCAGACAGCCCTGTGGCCTGGCTGCAGACAGATGCTGCTTAGATGCCCCCGGCGTGAGGCTTCCCAGGCCCTGGCTGCACGCCCTGAGGGCCCTGGAGGCTGCTGGGAGGAGGGCAGGGGGCCTGGAGGCCGGGCCTGCATGGACGTGTGCTCCCAAGTGGCGGCCCTTGCCAGGCGGGGGGCTCAGAGCAGCGTCATGGCTGCCCACAGGTCCCCCCGACCCCACAGCCATGTCCTCCTACTCTGCTGACCAGCCCCCCCCCCCACGACTCCACAGCCATGTCCCTGTCCTCTGCTGACCAGGCTCACCCCCGACCCCACAGCCACAACCTCCTACTCTGCTGACCAGGTCCCCCCCCAACCCCACAGCCACATCCCCCTACTCTGCTGACCAGGTCCCCTGCCCGACCCCACAGCCACGTCCCCGTCCTCTGCTGACCAGGGCCCCCCAACCCCACAGCCATGTCCCCATCCTCTGCTGACCGGGTCCCCCAACCCCACAGCCACATCCCCATCCTCTGCTGACCGGGGCCCCACCTCATCCCACAGCCATGTCCCCCTACTCTGCTGACCAGGCCCCCCTCACCCCACAGCCACATCCCCGTCCTCTGCTGACCGGAGGCCCTCCCTGATCTCACAGCCACGTCCCCATCCCTGCTGCCTCTGGCCTCCCTGGACCCTCGTGGCCCAGCAGCCAGTGGTGGTGCCTTCGGCTGGTGATCATGTCTCGTCTTTTTGCCCCCAGTCCTCTCAGGAAGAGGTCCATCATGCACTGGAACCTCCCTTTGCTGCGCTCTGCGCACCTGCCCACTCCAGCTGGAGCTCAGTACAGCTGCCCCCTTCTGCCTGGGATCAAACTGAGGTCTGGGAAGCCTGCGGCTTGGCTAAGTCCACCTGGTGTGTGAGGGCTGAGGGAACCCAGAGGTACAGCATGTCGGAGGGTCGTCTTGGCAGACCCATGCCCACCCCTTCCCCCCTTTTCCTGGGCAGCTCGTGCCCACATCCTGGAGAACGAGCTCTGTCTCTCCTTCCGTAAGAATTCTCTGTCCGTTCTTTATGTATTCTGGATACTAGCGCCTTACCAGATATATGATTTGCAGACATGTTCTCCCATTCTGTGGGTTGCCTTTTCACTTCCTTGATGGTGCCCTTTGATGCCAAATTTTTAAATTTTGATGAAGTTGGGTTTAACTATTTTTCCTGTGGTTGCTTATGCTTTGGGTGTCATATCTAAGAAACCATTCCTAATGCAAAGTCACAAAGATTTATGCCTGTGTTTTCTTCTAAGAGTTTTATAGTTTCAGCTCTTACATTTAGGCCTTTGATCCATTTTGAATTTTTATAAATATGGCGTGAGGGTAGGGGTCCACGTTCATTCTTTCGCACATGGATTTTCAGTTGTCCCAGCACCTTTGTTGAAAAGGCAATTCTTTCCCCATTGAATGGTCTCAGCACCTTTGTCAAAAATCAATTGATGATAAATGTCAGGGTTTATTTCTGGACTCAAGTCTATTTTTTAAAAATCGATGTGCCTGTTCTTTTGCCAGTGTAGCACTGTCTTGATTACTGTACTTTGTAATAAGTTTTGAAATAGGAAGTGTGAGTCCTCCAACTTTGTTTTTCTTGTTTAAAATTGTTTTGGCTACTTTGGGTCCTTTGTATTTCCATTTGAATTTTACAATCAGCTCGTTAATTTCTGAAAAAAGGTATTTGAGATTTGATAGGGATTGTTGCTATTGCAAGTGGATTTTTTTCTTAATCTCATTGATTGTTCATTGCTAGTGTATAGAAATGCATTTGATTTTTGTGTAAATTCTTGTATTCTGCAACCTTGCTAAACTCATTTATTAGAGTTGATAGGTTGTGTGTGTGTGTGTGTGTGTGTGTGTTCCTTAGGATTTTTTATCTACATTATCATATCACCTGTGAATAAGGATAATTTTACTTCTTCCTTTCCAATCTGGATGCCTTTTATTTCTTTCTCTTGCCTTATTGCTCTGACTAGAAGTTCTAATACAGAGTTGAATAGAAGTGGCAACAGAAGTTGTCATTGTCTTGTTCCTGATCTTATGGGAAAAGCATTCAGTCTCTTACCACTAAATATGCTATTAACTATAGATTTTTTTGTAGATACCCTTTATTTATTTATTTATTTATTTTTTTTTTTAAGATTTTATTTATTTATTCATTTATCCCCCCCTTGCTGCTTGTGCTCGCTGGGTCAGCCAACCACGCCGTGCGGGCGGGCCTGCCTTCACCAGGAGGCCCTGGGAACCGAACCCGGGGCCC
Organism: Tolypeutes matacus; assembly: GCA_026826555.1. NCBI lineage: Eukaryota > Metazoa > Chordata > Mammalia > Cingulata > Chlamyphoridae > Tolypeutes > Tolypeutes matacus. The sequence continues at coordinate 815,458 of JAKSZT010054164.1, forward strand.
CCCACATGGCAAACGGGAGCCCTACTGATTGAGCCACAGCCGCTTCCCTATAGATACCCTTTATAAGGTTGAGGAAGTTCCCTTCTATTCCTAGTTTAAGTGTTTTTTGTTTTTTTTTTTTTTTCTTTTTATCGTGAAATGGTACTGGATTTTTTTTCAAATGCTTTTTCTGCACCTATTGAGAAGCCCATGTGCATTTTTTCATTATACTGTCAATATGGTATATTACATTGGTTGATTTTCATATGTTGACACAATCTTCCATTCTTGGGATACCCCCCCCACCCACACGCAGCAACTTATAATCCTTTTTATAAGTTGCTGGATGATTTGGTTTGCTAATATTTTGTTGAGGATTTTTGCATCTATACTTATGAGGAATATTGTTCTATGGCTTTGTTTTCTTGTAATATCTTTGGTTTTGGCACAGGGTAATAGTGAACTCATAGGATGAGCTGGATGGTGTTCTCACCTCTTCTATTTATTTGGAAGAGTATCTTTAAATGTCTGGTAGAATGCACCAGTGAATCGGTATGGTTCTGGGCTTTTCTTTGTGGGAAGGTTTTTGATTACTAATCCAATCTCTTTGCTTGTTATATTCAGATTTTCTATTTCTTCTTGAGTCAGTTTTGGTGGTTTGTGGTATTATAGGAATTTGTCCATTTCCTCTAGGTTATCTAATTTGTTGTCTAGCCTAAGATTCATCGATTTTGTTGATTTTTTCAAAGAATCAACTTTTGGTTTTGTTGTTTTTCTCTATTGTTTTTCTGTCTCTCATTTATTTTTGCTTTAATCTTTATTATTTCCTTCATTCTGCTTGCTTTGGGTTTAGTTTGCTCTTCCTTTTCTACTTCCTCAAGATGGAAGTTTAGATTATTGATTGGAGATCTTCTTCCTTTGTAATATAGCCATTTATAGCTATAAAATTTTCTATAAGCACTGTTTTAGCTGCATCCCACGAATTTTAGTATGTGTGTTTTCACTTCCATTCATCTCAAAGTGTTTTCTAGTTTCCCTATGATTTCTTTTTGACCCATTGATTTATTTTCTTTAGGAGTGTGTTGTTTAATTTCCACTTATTGGTGAATTTCCCAAATTCCTTCTGTTATTGAGTTATAATCATTCCATTGTGGTCAAAGAACATAGTTTAGATGACTGCAGTTCTTTTCAGTTTACTGAGACACATATGGTCTGCACTGGAGAATCGTCCATGTGCACGTGAGAAGAGAAGAGAAGAGGGTTTTACAGATGTCTGTTAGGTCAAGTTGGTATATAGTACTATTCAAGACTTCTTCCTTGTTGATCTTTTGTCTAGTTTTGTGATTCTTTTTTTTTTTTTTTTAAGATTTATTTATTTATTTATCCCCTACCCCCCACCCCTTGTTGTTTTGCGCTCACTGTCTGCTCTCTACCTGTTCTTCTCTGTCTGCTTGTCTTCTCTTTAGGTGGCGCCAGAAACTGATCCTGGGACTTTTTGGAGTGGAGAGAGGCGCTCAATCTCTTGTGCCACCTCAGCTCTCTGGTCTGCTGTGTCTCTCTTCTCTGTCTCTTTTTGTTGTGTCATCTTGCTGCTCCAGCTCTCCACACGGGCAGCTCTCTGTGTTGGCCAGCTCACCACGTAGGCCAGCTTGCCTTTCTTTCACCAGGAAGCCCTGGGAATTAAACCCTGGACCTCCTATACGGCAGACAGGAGCCCAATCGCTTGAGCCACATCCGTTTCCCTGCGATTCATTTTTGTATGTTGTCCTTGAATCCTGCAACCTTGCTTAATTCACTTGTGAGTTCTCATGGACTTTTTGGGTAATTCTTTACTTTTCTACATATGCAATCGTGTCATCTACAAATATGAACAGTGTTACTTTTTTGTTTCTCTTTCCATTCTGTATGCCTTTGTCTTGCTTTATTACTCCCATTTAGGATCTCCAGTATATATAGAAGCAACGAGTGTGGACATCTTTCCTTATTCCTGATCTTAGATAGAAAGCATCATGCCTTCGAACATTATCGTGTTAGCTGTAGGTTTTTGGTAGATGCCTTTAATCAGGTTGAAGAACTTCTCTTCTATTACTAATTTTCTGAGAGTTTTTAATCTTGAAAGGGTGTTACACTTTGTCAGAGGTGTCCTGTGAATCTATTAAAATGCATTATGTAGTTTTGCATCTGTCGAAATTACCTGTACATTTTCCCCTTTATTGTGTTAATATGGTGAATTATATTGATTGGCTTTTCAGGTGTTAAACCAGCCTTGCATTCCACTGCAGTCATATGTACTGCCCTTGGCATGTATTGTTTGCTGATTCTCTGTGGAGGACTTTCCCGTGTTCACAATGGATATTGGCTGTAGCTCTTTTCTTGGGTGTTTTGTTTTTTTCAATCAAGGTCTTTCATAGCAACACAGACAAAGAAACAGAAACACAGACACTCGGACACTTATGAAGACAAGCAGAGTGCCAGACCCACATATAGCCACGTGCAAGACGTACAGACACATGAGAAATGCCCTTCGGCTGGAGACCAAATGAAGAGTCTCACAGCACAGCGAGGGGACGTATTACTTAGCTGTGTCCATACCCAACTCTCAATCTAGAAAGTATTGGGATACTGCTTGTACATAGCTCTGTTTTTTCACTCGTAGGAAGAATACCATCCCAGGTTATTAAATATTCAAAAAACGTGTTTTTTGCTGAGCTTGCTGACTTCCTAGGAGCCTCTCCAGTGGAGATGCTGTTGATTATGTCACGGTGTCCTGCTTTGCCCCCTGGGCCACCCGCTTCTGGCCGATGAGGGGTGTGGCACTTGCATGTCGGGCTCAGGGTCTACTGGAAGTGGAATTGCACACCCTGCCGTGTTGCCTGCCGAGGCCAGGCCCTGCCCTGCGGCCTGGAGATGCCACCACAGCCTTCTGAGATGAAGCGCTGCGCAGAGAAGGGAGCACCGTGCTGGGGCCGGCCCTGGCGCTGACTGCCGTGCTTGCTCCCAGGGCGAACCCGCCTCCCCGCTGTAGCGGCCGCACCTCAGAGCTGCGCAGTGGGGGCTCCGCTCCCTACCCCACAAGTCACAGCCTGCCTTGGCCCTGGCTTTGTTTCTTGTTAGGGATCGAGGAGTCCCTGCTGCAAGTGGGCCTGGGGGAGGTGGTTCTTTGCCTGGTGTGTGGGACCCTGGGCAGGCCCCTCGCCCCTCTGGGCTGCAGCCCCCCAGGGCTGCCCTGGTGATTGTCAGGGCCTCTTCTGCAGAGCATGTGCAGGCCTAGGAGTGGTGTCTTTGACTTCAGGGTTCTCCTTAGGATGTTCCCACTGTGAAGTGCCCGGGGGGGGGGGGTGCCGGTGGGGACAGGACCGCAGGGTCAGGGCCAAGCGCCAAAGGCCTGGGGTTGGGCCTCCCCCTCCCTCCTTCATTTCCCCCTCCCAGTCTTGTCTCCCTCCCTCCTTCCCTCTCCCCTCTCCTTCCCCCCATCTCTTTGGAGCCCATCAGTACCTGGGGCTGCCTGAGGAAGGACAGGTCTGTCCCTGCAGACCCAGCGGGACCCCGGAAGCTGTTTCCTGAGACAGCCATGAGGGGGGCAGGAGGAGGGGCCCAGAGGGTCAGGATGTGGTGGTCCCAGTGGGGGGACCTGGGGTCCTGGGCTGCCCAGGGTCGTCCCCAGGGCTGGCTCCCACCTGTGTTGCGGGAGTCTTGGAAGGCATGGCTGGCATGTCCCCTCCTGGGCATTCAGGGAGGCCGCCGGCCCACATGAGTGCCTGGAGACCCCGGCCTTGCGAGGGTCTAGGGCCGAGGACAACAGGGCTGAAGGGAGGCTGTGCATGCCCCCCAGCCTGTGGGAACCTGGGGTCAGGCCTCATCCCGAAATAGTGTGGTACTGGGGCCCTGCCTGCCGAGGAGGGCACTGAAGGGACAGAGCCACTCCCGGCGCGGGGCTCCTGTGCCAAATCATTGCAGCCCGGAAACACCCTCCGGAAAATTCCGCCCGAGTCACCATCTCGTGCATTTCAACAATTCTGGCATTTTCCCCGTCAAACTCTATCCTAGTTATGCTTGAGATCTCCTGACCCCAGAATACTTTTATTTATGACAGAAAATTTGTTTCCATGGCAACGCCTTAGGAAGCTGCAGCCTTGGGATGTGAAGTTCCCAAGCACTGAAGGCGGTAAAGGAATTCCTCACAAAGCGGCTGGGAGCGGCTGCAGCCTGGACCGGCCTCTGGGGATGGGGGAGCCGAGGCTGGGGTCTGCTCGAGCAGACTGGACCCCTTCATCCTGGTCAGGCGCGACCCAGGGGCTGCACCAGGGACCCCGAGCCAGCGTCGCCGTCGGGCATCGACCCTGCCGGCCGCCCTTGGTGCCCATGTTTCTGCCTTCTCTTCCTCGCCTGAGAGGCGGCTCAGCCTGTGGCCCGGCCAGGGCAGCCCTCAGGGATGCAGGCAGCTGCGAGCGCCGTCCCAGGCTCCCCCAAGCGCTCCAGCAAGGGGCTTGATCCTGTCAGGGCTGGGGCCAGGGCAGGTGACCTGCAGGGACCCCAGTGAATATCAGTGGAGCCACTCCTCTGGTCACAAGGGCCCCACGTCTGTCCGTCCGTCCACCCATCCCTCCCTGGGGTGGGGTGGTAGAGGGGTGAGGTGGGAGCGGGGGTTTGGGCTTGGCTGCCTTGGTCTCCCCTCCCCAGACCAGCTCTTAGCATGAGCTTCTAATAAGCTGCAGGAGAGGTGGGAGGTGAGGAGTGGGTGGTTGTGGGCTTCCAAACACTTAAAAAGCAAGACAGAGCCAGTCTAGAGAGAAGGCACAGCCAGGCACTCCTGGGGCCCTTGGTGACGGGCTGGCGGGATCGGGCAGCTTTGCCGTGGGCCAGTGCCACCTGGGCGCCTCCTGCTCGGCTCATCCTGCCCTCGGAGGTGGGCCTGGCCACCCGGTGCCGCTGCTGCTGCCTGGTGCTGCCGCTGCGGGCAGTTTGGGCTGGAAAGCATCCTGTGCCCAGCTCACGCTGTGCTGGCCCCGCTGTCCACAGGGTCCTGTGGACGTGTGGCTGCTCCTGGCCCCGCCCGGGCGCACCATGTGCAGGGCCCCGGGGGGTCCTACCTGCTCCTCGCCCCGTGCCGTGTCCTGGGGTCTGACCCAGCTAAAAGCAGTGGCTGGGGGACAGGGCTGCTCACCAGGTGTGTGAGCAGGCAGACCTTGGTCGGGGGCCACCCGGGACTTCCCCACAGCCTCGTTGCTGAAGGAAAGTCATGAAAAGGGGACGGTGGAAAGGTTAGGCACCCTGGGGCCTCTGGAGGTCATGCCCCACCAGAGGTTGGTGCTGGAGGTCATGCCCCACCAGAGGTCGGCACAGGCCAGGGGCCATGACGCCCTCTGGGGCCTGCCCAGGTGGTCTGCCCGGTGACCCCCAGACCAGGAGCTGGACCACCCCGAGTGTGTCCTGGGTTGAGAGGGAGAATGTCTTCCTTGCCTGCCCACTCCCCCCACCGTCTCTAGGGGCCTCCTGGGTGGGTGGGACACACCCCGAGGCCCAGGTCCTGGTGCTGCCGCCCCTCCTCTGAGCCCAGCCCCGCTCACACCTGCCAGGCGCTACGGACACACCTCCTGGTCCTGCCCTTCTCACCTGTGGCTCTGGAAACGCTTGGCAAACAGGTGGTGATGGCGGCTCCTGGGAGAGCCACAGAGGCGGCCCTGGGTGGATCCCAAATACCGTTCTGACTCACCCTAGACCAGGCTGGGGCTTCTAGGGAGGTCCCAGCACCTCCCCTGTCCTGCGGGCTGCAGGGAGGGGGGCACGGGAGGATGGCCCCACAGAGCTTCCCCAGGGTCTGTCTTGGCCCCAAAGGACAGCTCACCTGTGGCCCGAAGCCACTGCCGGGAAAACCAGCGGACTTGAAATCCTTGGGGGATGGTGCTTGGCCTGGCACGCTGTGCTGGGGCATCACAGACGGCCAGGGGACCCTCGCTTCCTGAGCTGGCAAATGCTGAGTCACCCCTGAAGTTTGACTCGAGCTCCACCTCCCCTGGAGCCCCCGACCCTCCAGCTAAGATGATGGAGACCATGGCACGTGTGAAGCCTGGCAAACCCTCACCAAGGCGCTGTGGTCCCTGCTTCTGTGAATGGTGCAGCCAACACGGAGACGTCCCATTAAACAAATGCGGAGCTGGGACTCGGAACTTCAGGATCTTTGCTGGGACTTGGAGGTGAGGAAAGAAGCTGCCCGCCCCGCCCCTCGGCCAAAACCCAGGCAGTGGTCCATTTATCTACAAGTTTGTGCCCAGCAGACGGTAATCCCCGAGGAAGGGAAGGCCACCTGTTAACTTCTGCAGTAGGTCTCAGAGCCTGGACAAAGCTGGGCATATGGCAGCTGCCCAAACGTCATCCAACACCTCAGCAAAGGGGACTGATGTGGCAGACAAGCCCATGAAATTAAAACTGCAGGAGATGCCGTTGCGCCTTTTCAGAAGGGCTGAGATGAAAGCTGTGCATGGCGCCAGTGCTGCCGCGATGTGAGAAGCGGGTCTCTGTTCCTTTGCTGGTGGCGAGGTCAGCTGGCTTGGCCACCTGGAGAGCAGCCTGGCGCTTCCAGACACCCCCATGACCCAGAAACGGCCCCTCTGGGCCTCCACACTCATGAAAACCCACCCATGCAAAAGCCTGGGCATGCGTTCGTTGCAGCCCAAGCTGGGCACAAGTCTGGGGAGGAGCCCACCTGGCCCGGCCTCGGGCACTGGACTGAGCGCGGCCGAGCTGGCTCTTCTGTGTCCCACTCGCGAAGAGGCAAAGGGGCCGGAGCGGCCAGGGAGACAGTGCCACTCCCAGGGGGCACAGCCAAGGTGCTTCTTTATGGTGCTGGTTACACACATCTACACGTGACACGAGCCCATGCATACGCACACATGCGTGCACACGCACACATGCATGCACACACGTAAACGAGGGCACGCAGAAACCAGCAAAATCCAAGTAAGACTTGCACCTGAGCTCACAGCGCTGTGCCTGCTTCCTGGCTGGGACGCGTTATTGCCGCGGGCAGGGCACCTGGCATTCCCGAACATCTTGATGACTTCTGGGCATCTTACACTATTTCAGATGCAGAGTCAGCCAGCTCTCACTGCCGTTCTGGAGGCAAGTCTGACGGGATGGCAAGTGATCCTCCATGCTTTTCTTCTAGCTCCTCTCTCCTTCCCTTTCCTCGTGGGAGCCCTTGGCTGCAGCGGCCGAGAGGCAGGTGCCCAGCTGCAGGGACCCCGGTGGAGCTCCAGTGGGAGCTGAGGAAAACCAGCAGGGACGTTCCTCATGGAGCCGCTGTGCAGATGCCGCTCGAGGGAGGAGGGGGCAAAGGTTGGCATCTGGTGGCCGCTGGGCCCGTGCTCCTCCCAGCCTTGACGGCACAGTGCCCGGCGCCCCGGGCAGCGGAGACCCTGTGCCGTTTCCCACACTCAGCTCTGCAGGGAAACAGCCCATGGTAGAGAGAAAACCCAGTTTATTTTTGTTTGTGTTTGGGAGAACGGATTCCAAGACATGAATAACTCCTCTCCCCCTTTGCTCTAGTCCTCAGACATCTTAGGTCAGGAGAAATGCTGAATTAATTTTGTGTTTTAATGTGGCTGAAGAAAAGCCACAACAAATCAGCAACTGAGCTTTAGTCTTTTTCTCCAAACCATGCAAAATGCCTGACGATAAGAAGAGGTTTGTGCAGGGGCCACGGTGGAGGGTGGGTCTTGCCGGCTGGTGGCCCCGGATGCCACGCTCTCAGCCTTCTGTGGGCCTCACGTCTGTAGCCCCCCTCACCAGGACTGGGCTCCTGGGGGAAGCAGCAGGGACCTCGTCTTCCCAGGTGGACAGCGGTTGCTGAGCAGACCTGATTCTGTGAGGGGCTCCGTCGCCTTTGGGCCTCAGGTCCACGGGCAGCCCCTGCTTCCTTGGTTCTCTGCTCAGCCTCCACCGAGAGACCCGAAGGCTCAATTTTCTACTTTCCTATCGCTTGGGGCCTCAGAAAACGGGGCACCCAGTGATACGGCACCACGGTTTGGGCTGGAGTCCTCTGTCACACATCTTGGTGGCCCATGACCTGTGCACCTGGGGTGGGCTGAGGGCAGTGGCTGAGCAGGCTGAGGCAGGGAGAGGGTGAGGGGCCCAAGGCAAGGGGAAATCCACAAGGACACCCTGGAACCAGCCCACCTCTCTGTGTCCACTCTGGTCTTAGTGACACCCTTCATTGTGGCACCCCTGCTTCCGGCTCAGGATCCGGAAAGCTGGAGGGTGAGCTATATCAGGAGCTCGAGGGGCTGCCCACCTGCCCACTGTCCCACACCAACCAGGTGAGTCGGCAGGGCCCCAGGTGAGCTGGCAGGGCCCCAGGTGATCCAGCAGACCCCCAGGTGAGCCTGAGAGCCCCAGGTGAGCCTGCAGGTCCCCAGGTGATCCAGCAGACCCCCAGGTGAGCCTGAGAGCCCCAGGTAAGCCTGCAGGTCCACAGGTGAGCTAGCAGACCCCCAGGTGAGCCTGAGAGCCCCAGGGGATGCTGGGCCCCCATGAGCCTCCAGGGCATCAAAAAGGCAGCCCCTTGCCGCCTCAATGCCAGCAGGTCCTCTGTGGCTGTCCAGGGAGGGAGCTCCAGGAAACAGACCTTCTTGACATGAACACAGAGCACAGACAGGTTTCCCTTGCCAAGTGCGAGGAAATCCTGAGTTTTGCATCATCTCTCAGATCGCCCTCGTGTCCAGGTGCTGACCTGGAGGCCGTGAGATGGCCTTTGCAGGTGGAAGCAAGGTAAGGACACTGGATGAAGCCATCCTGGGCTCAGGGTGGGCCTAAATCCAACAGCCCACGCCCTCGTAAGAGAAAGGAGAGGGGCAGGGCAGAGCAGGGTGAAGCGGCCACAGCTCCAGAGCCTGGGAGCCCTGACGCAGGGAGAGGCAGGAGGAGCGCCCGGGGGCCCTGCTGACCCCTGGTTTTGGACTTGGGGCCTCCAGGCCTGGCAGAGGATGGATTTCTGTTGCTTTGTGCCACCCAGTTTAGGAAACTGAAATGACGTGCTTGTATAACATTTTCCCCAGATGCAGGAGAGGAGCCCCCTGGCTGCCCTGCACAACCCTGTGCCCCCCAAGTGGTGTCCTCCTGCCACCGAGGGATGGGCCAGAGAGGACCCCATGGCTGCCCACCCCGCGCCTGGAATTCCTCCCACACTTTCACCGTGAGCCGTGTGAGCCCCAAGTTAGCGTGGCCCAGGGTCAGCCTCCAGCCAGAGGACTTTCCCACGGAACGCTGGGCAGGGACTGAGTCAGCAGAGCTATTTCTGATGTTCAGTCCTCCGTGTGTCTCTATCTCAATTGCAAGACATGGTTTATGGCCCTCAGAAACCTGAGCCGGCCCCTGGGGCGTCTGCCAGCCTCTGGCCTTCTACTCTCCCAGGAGGAGTACGGCCCCAGTGTGGCTGCCTTCTGGAAGCTTCCCAGGCAGTCGGCTGCCTCCTGCATTGGACTCTGCCTTCCAGCCCCACGGCGGGGGTGGGGGGGGAGGAGCTCTTGAGGGCCCTGAACTCGGCTGCCACTCGGGCGACGGGCTCAGCGCCTTGGGCTCCCCAGGATGGTTCAACATGGCGGCTCTACACCCACCCTGGACTTTGGGCGAGGAGGGGCAGAGCTCCTGAGCCCCCTTCTGAGGCCCGTTCTTGTCCTCGGCCACCTTGGCGACCTGAGCTGCGCAGCTGAGGAGGAGGCGGCAGCCAGGCGATGCGTGCCCACCGCGTAGACGAGCTCCGGGGCTGGGCGGCGAGGAGGCCGACCCCCACAGCCTGCATAGCCGGGAGCCTCGTCCCGTGGCACCCCCTGGGGCTGGAACTTCCTGCAGTTGGTGATCTCGGCCTCGGAGGCCTGGCGGCGTGTCCCAGAGCCCCTTACCTCTCTGTGCGCGATGAGCTGGTGCATCCTGGTGGGGACAGACACGGCCAGACGCAGCCTGGCGTGGCACGGGTGTGACAGGGCTCGGAGTGGTACAGGTGCCGAGACTGCGGGTGGCTCAAGGGCGCCCCAAGTTCATGTCTGCCACCAGCTGTGAACGTGCCCCAATTGGAAGCAGGGCCTTAGCAGGTGGGCTCGAGTGAAGGTGAGGCCATGCTTGGGTGGGGCAGCCTACATCAGCTGGGAGCTGCTGGGGGCCCCCAGGTGCCACAGGAGGCAGCACGGACTTGCCCTGGAGCCCTCGAGGGGGTGGGTTCTGCCAACACCTGACGGGCACTTGTGGCCTCTGGAGCGGGGAGAGGAGAAATTCCCGCTGCTTCCAGTCGCTGTCTGTGGGGCTTTGCTTGGTACCCCCAGAATCTACTGTGGATCTCGGGGGCCTGCACTGGAGGGTGGTCTCAGGGCCACCTGCCCCTCCACTCACGCCTGAGCACCAGTAAGTCCCGGGAGCCCCCCTCCCCAGCCTTGTCCCTGCACTCCCCTGCCCACAGCTCAGGCTCCCTGAGGCGGCAGAGCGCCCCGTGCCTCTCCCCGTGAGCCCTCCCTGGGGAGCCACAGTGGCCTTGCCACCCTTCCGCTCCCCTCTTTGCAGTCCCCACCCCTCCCTGCTCCAGCCCCAAGCCTTCTGGGGTCCACCTCTCCCTCCCACTCCCCACCTTTGCTGGTGCTTTCTGGGCCTCACATCTGCGTTCTTGGGGAGGTGCCCCGGCCCTGATGAGTGGACCTCATGCGGCTCTACCAGGTCACCTGTGGGAATTCCTGACAGCTCTGTGCTGAGGCTCAGAATCGTCTTGTCTGTGGAGGACACCAGCTCTGGAAGGAAGGGGACGCCTGACTGTCCTCAGCCCTGTGCTGAGGGATGCTCAGGAGTCAGTCATCGGGCAGGTGGCTGAGCAGGTGACATGGGCTGCACTGGGAAGGAGGAGCCAGCCTCAGCCGGCCCAGGTGAGCAGAGCTCCAGGCAGAGGGGGCAGCCAGGGCACTGGGGTGGCAGGAAGCCGAGGGGCCGAGCCCCCATTGGGGACTGTCTTCAAAGGTCAGCCAGTCTCACATCTTTTAAAATAACCTTCATTTTTTCTCCCTGTTGGGGTCAGGATTCAGCACCAGGACAGGTGCAGCAGTTCTGTGGGCAGAGGCTCCAAGGGGACCCACGGGCTTCGCGGGTCATGAAGTTGCTATTGAGTCCACAGCTTTGGGCTCACTAGGAAAGTGAACACATTCCAGATACATGGGCTCACATGGTGGTGGGTTTCAGCTGCACGTTCAGTGAATGTGTCTCACCTACTGGCAGGACACCTCCTGCTGGGAGCGGGGGGGGGGCAGTGGGACCAAGAGCAAAGGGGAAGAGTGGCTGGTGCATGGAGACCGTGTTTGGGCTCAGGGTCTGCCCCTGTTTGGGTTTCCCAGATATTGGAACACACATCCATATCTTATTAATATAGGAAATAGGCCCAGTGGGTTGATAGTGGCAGCGGTGGTGGAGGTGAGGGTGGCAGCGGTGGTGGAGGTGAGGGTAGCGGTGGTGACATGGCTGCGGTTGGGACATATTGGTGGTAGTGACAGGCAATATGCACGGGGAGGTCAGGATTAAAGCACTTGGTGATGACCCAGACTTTCCTATTTCTTGTGTTGGCAGAGCCTGAGGGCACCTTACAATTTGATGGGGCTGAGTTCCTCTCAGATGTCAGGAAGCCGGGAGCCTGGGCTCAGATCTTTAAAGCCCCGTAGCAGCTCACTAACCCTGGGGCCCAAAGCAAACTCCCCTTTCCCCTTGGCCTGAGGAGGCCTGTCTCACTCCCTCTCTGGTGCCACCGGCAGGAGACGGAAATGAGCTCCCGATCCTGCTTTCCACATTATTTGAAACCGAATGGAAGGAGGACAGGAGTGAAGGGAACATTTGTCTTTTTTCCCAATACTTTACTGGGCTATTCCTGGATCCTGCGTGTTTTGCTCCACGGCTTCTCACATACGTAGGCTCCAGTCACATCACCCAGAGCATACAACCTCCCCGTGCCCTGAAGTCTTCCTCGAGCCCCTTCTAGTACACCCCACTCCACGGGGAAGCCTGCCCTGACTTCTCTGATCAGGGCATCGTGAGCCTCATCTAGAACATCAGAAATGGACCACGAGCCCCGCACATGGCTGTGTGCGCCGGGAGTTGTGCCACCGCAGACGGCAGCGTGTTTGTCCCATCACCTGTCCCCAGTTCTGGACCGTTGTAGATAGACCCTTGTGGAAGTCTTTTTGACCTTTGACCTTTGACCTCTGCATCTGTGGCTGTGAGGGCATTTCTGGGACTCTCTTGGATGCACCTGAGAGTCTGGGGCATACAGTAGGTGCTCAGCAGTGGTTTGCTGAACGGACTTCTTTGCTTGTGCTTGCCAGTGCGTCAAGGGACAAATCTATCATCTGGAAACGCCAGGGACACAGGATTCTGCAGGAACAAGGGGCGCAGGTGAGCGAGAGCCGGCGTGGAGACGTGCATGCGGCTGCATCGCGCAGCCGTTTCCTCTTGTGTCTGCCGCGGCTCCAGAGGCTCGTGTGATTGGAGGCGATCTGTGCTTGCTACTGGCCGGCAGCCCTCACCGCTGGGGGCCGTGGGGGGCAGGCGCCCCAGGGACGCCCTGGCCTCGGCCTGTCTGTCCCTGGTGGGCACGGGGAGTGTGCCGAGCTGCCCGCTCACATCTCCTGGAAGCACCCCCTCCTCAGGCTGCAGTGCACATCGCTGGCCTAACTCAAACCAGGAGGTGGGTGGGGGGTTGGCGCAGGCTGCCCCCGGCGCTGGCCAACCTCCACGATACCCCAGGACAGACTGGCTGCGGAGCCCGGGGGAGTTGAGTGGTTGCCCAAGGCACGCAGCCAGCCAGGGAGGCAGGGCCGCAGAGGGGGTGGCGTGTCCAGCTGCGCTGGGTCTGGCAGGTGACTGAGCCCCATTCTCCTTACCTCCTGGGCAGGTGTCAGGAGCTGGAGGAGTGCGGGTGGAGCACTTTGGAGCTGCGACATGCTGCCGCCGAGCTGCTGGTCTGAGCGGCCCCTGGCGCCAGGCTGCAGCGTTCACAGCTGCATGGCCCCTCGGCTCAGAGGGGCTCGAGGGCTGGTCCCTGGTCTGTCCTTTAAGCAGGGCTCCCCATCCTCTCCCTCCTCCACACCAGCCAGCACCCCAAGCCAAGGGCCGCGAGGGCCTCGGCTCGTTTCCGGGGCTCAAGCTGGGCCGTTGGGTCTGTCAAGTCATTGTGGCCTCCTCTGATTTGGGGTCTAACTTTGGTCCAGGAACCTTACTGTAAAATTTAACCCATAAGGGGTTTTCCAAAGTTTTCATTTTTAAATGATCTTGGGCACGTGGGCTCTGGGAAGCTGGATTCGGATGCCCTAATGGGGATTTGGTCTCCACCCTGGGGCAGACCTCCCGAAACCGCATTTCACGCTCGTCTTGGTCGCTGGCCCGCCCGGGTCGCTCCTCGCTGCCTGGGAGCCGCCCTCCGCAAGGCCACAGCTGCTGTGCACCTGGCTTTATGGGAAACTGGGAAGTGAGATTTTCTCAGGATTTGGGGGGATGGGGGTGGGGCTGGGAGGAAGCTCCCGTGACTGCTCCCCCCGCCCCGGGAGGATTTAGTGCATGGAGACGGCACAGATGGTCCTGCCGCTCACTCGGCAGCGGGGCTGTGCCCGCCTGGTCACGCCGCGCCGCGCTGGCGGGAGGCTCCCTGCTCGCCTGGGCGCGCAGCAACTGCCGGCGGGCGTGAGGAAGGCTTCCTTTATGCGTGCCGACTCCACGGTCAGGCGACGTTGGTCTGTGTACTCCACTCCCCAGCGGCGGGGCCCTGGCTGCTCCGAGCCAGGCTGGGGGGGCATGCAGGTCCCTCCGCTCTTCCTGACGCCCCCAGGCTCTCGGGAGGGGAAGCGGAGACCAGCACGCGGCCTCCAAGTCCCGGAGGCTTGGCAGGCTGTGTGAGCCGGGCCCCCTTCCCCCTTTGGGCCTCAGTTTACCTCTCAGAGCCGATGCATGGCTTTGGCAGGGGCAGTCTCCGCCCACAGATGGCCCCTGGTGCCCCGGTGTGCCTGACGGAGACGGCCCGGACGGGGGTGCCCGCCCCCAGGCTGCCCCCAGATGCCCTCCGGGCATGCCACCATCCTCGAACCCCCAGCCCTTTCTGCTGGACTTCCACCCCCACCCCAGGCTGTGCCTCTGCCAGGGTCTCGGCCAAACCCTGTGCCTGGGGGCTGAGCAGGTGGGCGCCGGTTGTCTTCCTCCCCGGGGGCAGCTCCAGCAAGCAGCCCTGGAGGCTGGGGCCCAGGGGGGACTCCTTCCTGCCTCTCTGGCTCTTGGTGTCACGGCTGCCCATGGCTAGTGGCCGCGTCGCCCCGAGCGTCCTGCCATGGGGTGTCGGCCGCCCCCTTAACCTCTGCCCGCAGGGGCTCATTTCCAAATAAGCCGCCTGCATGGGGCTGGGACTTCAGGCTTGAATGTGCCTTTTTGGGGGACACAGATCACCCTAAAACACACGCTGTGAGCCCAAGTGCACGGCCCACGGCCATGGCCCTCGACTGCCCAGCGTGATGGCACTATGTCCTTGCCTCCAAGCACCCAGGGGCCCTTGGGGCACTGGAACATCTCTGGATTCTCAAGTCAGGAGGTAGAATCCAGTCCAGCGACTGCAAGCGGGACTTGTCTGCTGTGGAGCCTCTGGGCAGGGCCGGGAAGAGCACCTGGCGCAGGTGATGTGCTGCGCAGGCCGCCGTCCTGCCCCCTGCATCCCTAGTGTGGCTTCCAATTGGAGAAGCCAGTCACGTGACTGCACCCCAGCTGCAAGGGAGGCTGGAAAGCTCTCGGGGACCCCTGCACCCAGAAGGCTGGAACTTCTCCAAAGTCGGGGGGCGGGTGCCCCAGGAAGAAGCATGTTCACCCTGCCGAGTTTCTGGAAGGGCCTCTACAATAGCCGACGTGTCGCACCTGGGTGGTCTCAGAGGCCTGGAGAGGGGAGGGGCGCCCCCCCACCCCAAGTCCTGGGTCTGTGCTCAGGGTGGGACAGAAGCTGCAGCAGGCCTGGCAGTTGTCGAAGACGCCCACATATGGGCCCCAGAACCTGGGAGCCCAGGTGGCTTCACGGCGAGGGCGGAGCTGCGGCCGCTGGGCAGGGGCCACTCTGAAGTGTGGAGGGGGCCACAGCCGCTGGACCCCAGGAGGAGGAGGGGCCTGCGAGCCAAGGAAGGTGGCAGCTTTCAGAGCTGGGAGTGGCCGGGGCGCTGGCCCTGCAGCCCTGTAAGGAGCGCCGCCCGCCTTCCGGCTGAGAGAACACGGCCGCATCGTTTTAAGCTGCCGACCTGCGATGGTTGCAGCAGCTACAGGAGCCCCTACCTGTCTGCTCAGAGCTGTGGCTCTCTCCCCAAGAATTGGCAGCGTGTCAGACGCCACCCTCACAGGAGTGTGGAGCTCATGCCCAAGGAGACGGCTGCCCCCCTTCTCCAACAACGGCCTCTGAGCGGCCGAGGGGGCCCCGCCTTGTTCCTTTGCCTGGGCCGCAGGCTCATCATCCTCTGACTGAAAGACCCCTGGCAGCCTCCATTCTGTTGAATGCCCCCTGCAACGGAGGGCTCACCGCCTCCCACCTCAGGCGGCCTTTTCCTGGCTGGGCAGCTCCCTTGTGGACACGCGCTGCTATGGTTTGCGTCAGCTTGGAGGGGAGGACCACTGTGTGGCGGTGATGGGGGCGGGTCAGATCACACCGGGTGCCCAAGGGGAGTGGGTGGAGAGGCATGCATAGGGCTGCAGCTGTGTGGCCCTGGCCGTGAGCCTCACCCTCTCTGGGCTCGGTCTGCTCGTTTGCATGATGGCCTCATGGCTTAAGTGGGAAGAGCTGGGGACAGGAGGTGTCATGAGAAGGAGGGGTGGGGGCTCCCCTCTTTCCCCCACCCCCATGTTTCCTGCCAGCATCAGCCTCAGTCACTGCTCTCTCCTCGCCCGGCCCGCCGGGGAGCATCTAGGCTGGGGCTCTGCCTGTGTTGTCACTCGGAGGTCCGCTGTGTCCTGCGTGGGGAGATTGCTCTGGGGTCTACAGCTAGAAGCCCACCCGTGGGGGTCTCCAGCCCCAGGTCTCCACAGGCACCCAGTAGATGCTGCATCATTGCCGCTGCATGGTGTGTGGCAGGGGGTGGCAGGGTGGGCAGGGGTCCGCAGGTCTCCCCACTGCTCCAGCTTAGCACCCCTTCCCTGCATCCCCGGGCCCCAGTGCCGCATGTGGGACCGAGGGCTGGTTCTGAGCTCCGAGCTGGCAGGGACGAGACGCCAGGGTCAGCGCAGGGCCGGGCGGCAGGCAGAGGCCCGAGGTGGCCCATGGAAGAAACTCGCAGCCAGGGCAGGAAATGGACAAACGGTCGGGGAGGACTTGGAATGCCAGCTGGAAGGCTGCCCCCACCCCCCCCAGCCCGAGATCCGAGCCTGGACTCAGGAAGTGCCTGGTGTCTTGGCCGGAGGGAGCCTGTGCCCCCGGGGGCGGGTGACTGCCCAGCGCCAGCTCCGGTCTCCAGCCAGAGGCTTTGTGGGGGAAGTTTGGAAATAGACCGAGGGGCCTGCAGGAACTGAGAGCTGGGAGTGGGGTCCGGTGCCTGCTTGTGCACGCGCTCAGCTGCCCCCCGGCAGGCGTCAGCCCCTGCCAACCTCCTAGCCCGCAGTGCTCTCGCAATTCAGTGTGCTTTTGCAGATACCACACATTCACACACACTCTTTTCTCCACTTGGAATACTGTTCCCCAATGGAAAACTTCTATTTAGCCTTCAAAGCCCAGCTCTGGCTGCAGCTGCTTGATCGCACTGTCCCTGAAGCCCTACCCCCCACCCCCTAAATGCTGTGCCCCTCCAGGCCCTCTCTCATTTTACAGCCTAGAGCATGGCATTGGGGCCACCCACCTTCTCCTCTGTCTCCCCCACTAGGCTGGGAGCTCAGCCTCCTGCGACTCAGCAAACACACCGTTGGTGCCCAGTGTTTGCTGGGTTTGCAAATGCAGCACTTGTGGCTTTGGCAAACTTCTCAGCTGCCGGAGGCGGCCTTGGGGATGCGGGCACATGTCCCTTAGCCTGGGGGCGGGCAGCCTTCGCCTGGCTGCTGCTGTGGGTGCCCCCTCTTTGAGGCAGAGGGTCCTGAGCGCTTCAGCCTCGAGGCTCGGGGAGCTGGCGGGGGGGCCCGCGGCCTGTGGCTCTCTTGTTCAGCTCCTCTTGCCTCAGTTTCTCCTCCATCCAAGGGGCCTGAGGGGACCTTGCTGTGAAAACGCAGGGCAGGAGCACAGCTGTCCCACTTCCCGGGGGGGGGGTGGCGAGCAGGGGGATTGCAGACCTCCAGGCCTGGGGCAGCCCCTCCGATTCCAGCTCCCTGAGCTGAAGAGAGGCCAGCGGCCCCTCCTGTCTCCTGCTGCTGCAGCCCCCGCCTCTGTGAGGCTCCTGGCAGAAGGGCCCTCCTGCCATCTGGGGCCAAGGGATGTGATTCAGCCTGGGGATGGCCCTGGGGAAGGCAGAACAGCAGCCCTGGGGTCGCAGTGGACAGAGGGTGGCTGGCGCAGGGGATGGGGTGACTGGGCCGTGTTTGGTCTTCTGAGAGGGCCCAGAGTCTCTCCGGGAACAGGTTCCCTGTCCCCCCGCCCATCCCCTGGCCCCCGCCCGTCTCGGCCCAGAGCTCCCTGTGAGGTGCCCACAGGACCCTGGAGGGCGGTGGGGAGGGGCCAGGTGTGGCTTCCCCTGCCTCGGGGCACCTTCCCCTGGCTGGAGGGCCCAGGTGCTGGCTCAGGGTCCCCACCAGGCTGCGTGGCTCCGTCTGCCGCTCCTAAGTGCCCACCTGAGTCAAGTGGGCTGGGCTCTCCCGGCTCCTTGAAAGGGGTCAGATGCTTGGGGCTGGCCCACCGCAGCCTCCAGCTCAGCCCCGCCCTGCAGCCCCGATGCCCTGACACCTGTGTCAGGGCTTGTCCCCTGCCACTCCCTCGGACCCCAGCAAAGCCCTTGTGCGGCCCACCCCTGGGGCTGCATGTGTCCTCCCCGCCCTAGCCTTGGGGAGGCCCGGGCAGGCAGCCCCCACCCCGGGCGTGGCCAGGGGTCTCAGGTGCAGCTGGTCTCAAGTGGCTTAGAAGTTCCCCACCGTGGGAGGCAGCCTCTCACGAGGCTGCGTTGCCAGCTTCTCCATGGCTGTTGATGGGGCTTTCCGGGGACCAGGGGGTGTCGGAGTGGCTTCGCTTCAAGCCGGGGGCCAGAGCTGGTCGCAGACGTGGCCACACCCCTTCTAACCACCTCTTCCTCACCCACCTTCTGGGCACTGTGCTGGGCTCTGTGCCTCTGTCCCTGGGAACGAGGGCCCCGAACCCCAAAGGAGGGGCTGATTCCTGGCTGCAGCAGGCACAGGGCAGGGCCTGGAATTTTTGCTCCCCCAAAGAACTTTGAAAATTTCCTCCTCAACAAAAATCCTACCTGCTTCAGAGCCAGGTCAAGTCTTTGGAAAACCCCTAAGGGCTGCAGCTTTTAAATAAATTACTCCATGGCTATTTAGCAAGCACCCCCGAAACAAGGCCTTGTTGGATGGGCCTTTGTTACTTGTGTAGACTGTCTTGAGGGACCCCTAAAGCCATCTGCAAGGTGGTCAGAGCAGGTTGGGGGTCCCCATTTGAAGGATGAGGCCATGGAGGGTCAGAGAGGAGAAAGGCCAGCTCGAGGGCCCCTGGCTGGCGTGGGCTTGACCGGGGCTCTCCCAGAAGGGCCCAGGGGCGGGGTTCGAGGTAGCCCACAGCCAGGAACCCCATCTGGCTGGCTCCTGGGAAGGTTTGGTGGGGAACCAAGGCTCCCCACACTGGTGAGGCAACAGGTGAGATGACAAGTGAGGTGATAGGTGAGGCGACAGGTGAGGGGACAGGTGAGGATGGGTGAGGCAATGGGTGAGGGGACAGGTGAGGTGACGGGTGAGGGGACAGGTGAGGTGACGGGTGAGGGGACAGGTGAGGTGACGGGTGAGGGGACAGGGGAAGGGACAGGTGAGGCAACAGGTGAAGTGATGGGTGAGGGGACAAGTGAGGGGACAGGTGAGCGGACAGGCCCTCTGCAGGGCGGCGGCCCTCCCTCCTGCTCCCATTCGCCACATCGCCGCTACCTAGCTGCGTGCCAAGCAACAGCCTGTTTCGATGTCTGGGTGCTCTGCTCCCCAATTCCTGAAATTTAATCCCCATGATCAAAGGTGAGTTAAGGAAACATTTATTTTAAAATGTAAATTGATCGTGGAGGAATTCCTGGGTGGGCCGCTGGAGGACGTAAATAGGGCGTAGGTGTCCTGTCCTCATGGGGCCTCCCACATCCCCTCAGCCGAGGTCTCGCCAGAGGGAGGAGACTCCCAACCCCTTCAGCAGTGCGAGGACAGCCCCTCCCTGCCACGCTGGCTCTCTAGGCCCCATCCTGTTCCCCTCTCCTGAGGCCTGGCCCCGCCCTGCAGCCCCCTGCCTCCCACCCCCAGGGCTGGCCCTGCCTCCCGCCCTGCCCCCCGAGTCTGCTTCAACCCTGTGTCCAGCCAGAGTGGTCCTGTCGTCTGCACTGTGGGAGTGGGCTGGGGCGGGGAGTGGACAGGCTCTGTAAAGGGGGCCCCACTTCCAAGGTGGGGGGCTGAGGCCAGAGGGGGAGTCAGGACCACATGCACCCCCAGGAGCCACGGGGGCTCCTCCCAGGAGAGGAGGCTTCTGAGTGCATGTGAATTTTATTATATGATAATTAATATTAGCAGCCCTGTTTGTTGACAGGGAAACCACACAGCAGAGGTTTGAGAACAGGA
This sequence comes from Tolypeutes matacus, assembly GCA_026826555.1. Classification (NCBI taxonomy): domain Eukaryota; kingdom Metazoa; phylum Chordata; class Mammalia; order Cingulata; family Chlamyphoridae; genus Tolypeutes; species Tolypeutes matacus. Next base: position 835,180 of record JAKSZT010054164.1, read on the forward strand.
GGCGGCAGGCAGAGGTCAGAGCTGTCCTGGCCGCCCGGGGGCTGTGGGCACATTTGGGGACAGGGTGGGGGCTGGCGTAGGCCTTGCCTGGCTGGGCCCAGGGAGAGCAAGGCCAAAGTGGGGTCTGTCTGGCCTTGGCCTCTGGAGACCGGGAAGGGTTTTTGGGAGGTCCAACTTGGACTTGGCCTTAGGGGCACGTCAGACAGACAGACGGACACGGCCTTCCTGAGAACCTGATGGATGGGGCAGGGGTCCGTGTACCAGCAGCACTGGCTCTTCCCCCAGGAAGGGTCGTCTCTGGTGGCAGCTCAGCCTCAAGGGCCCTGGGGTGCTGTGCAGGCACTGGAGGCATACCTGAGGTGGCTGGCGAGGACAGGCCTCAGCCAGGTGCCGATGCCACAGGCAGCTCCTCCAGGCAGGCAGTGGGGAGCCAGGTACACAGCAGGTGCTCAGGAATGGGGGATGGCACCCTCAGAGCCCTGGAGGCTCGAACCTGAAATCGAGGGCTCCCCGGGGGCCAAGACACCCAGGCTGAGCTTGCTGGTTGGCAGGGCCCCTCCTCCAGAGTCTCAGAGGTCCTCCTGGCCCCTCAGCCTCTTCCCTCCCTCAGCAGACGCCTCTCACGTGGCCTCCGAAGAGCAGGTCTCGGAAGTGACCCCGTGGCCACCGCGTCTCCTGAGCTCGAAGGCCGACCTCTGTTCCCTGGCCGGGTATGGTCTGCGGTGACCCTGGGGTGGCCTCTTCGGGGCTCTCTAAGGGTCCCCACCAACTGCACCCTCCTCCTGTGAGCAGGAAGGTGATGGGGGCTGCTGGGTGGGGCTGGCAGGGTCAGGTGACCCCACTGCTTTCCCTGGGACCCCTCTGGGTCAGGTGTGGTGGGAAAGCTGTCTGCTTGCTGGCTGGGAAGGGGCCTGGCCGAGCCCCTGCAGGGGACAGAGGGGGCTCTGCACACTGCCTGCGGGTGGGGGGGTAATCCAAGCTCTTAATTAGCCTGGAACAAAGCTGGGAGGAGGGTGGGCTGCCCACACTGAGTGAGGCTACAAACGTACCGCCCAGCACCCCAGAGCCTGGCCCCACCCCCAAGGGGCTGAACCAAGTCCCCGGCAGAGGGGCCCAGGTGGGCTCAAGCCAACCCAGAGCTTATTCAGCTCTTGTCAGAGCCAACCAAGCCCCAGCTGGGAATGGAGACGAGAAGGATAGTCCCTTCACTTTATTCCCAAGGCAGCGGGGAGAGGAGGGAGGGAAAGAGGAGAGAGAGAGGGAGACAGAGGCGGAGAGAAGGGGGGAGAGGGAGAGAGAAGGGGGAGGGGAGGGTGGGGAGAGGGACAGAGGGCGGGAGCTTGGCCTTTGGCAGGGCTCAGGGGTCTTCAGGGAGGGTGTGGCTCAGCTCTGAGCTGACCTACAGGTTCTCAACTCTTCCGCCAGCTCCTCAAAGGGGCAGTGTCTCCTTTGCACAGGGAGGCAGGAGGGCAGGTGCCGCTGCATGCCTGGAGGAACCCCAGGCTCCTGGCAGGGACATCCTAGCCGAAGACCCCGGCTGGGTCCCACAAGACTGGGTGGGCACATCACACACTTGAAAACACACCTGCAGCCCCAGCTCCCAGGAGCCTCCTGCCTCCCCAGGGCTATGGACTCAGGAAGGTGAGGGTCCAGGTTGAGGGTGTGTGTGTGTGTGTGTACATGAGTTGGTGTATGTGCACATGTGCGTGTGTGCATGTGCATGAGTCCATGTGTATGTACATGTGCATCTCTGTGAGTCCACGTGTGTGCATATGTGCATGTGTGAGTCCACGTGTGTGCACATGTGCGTGTGTGTCCATGCATGTGTACATGTGCATCTGTGTGTGAGTGTGTGCATGTGTGTATCCGCGTGTATGCATCTCTATGTGTGTGTGTGTGTGTGTGAGGCAGCAGGGCCACAGCCGAGCGTTGCCCAGGCCCTGGTGGCCTCACTGTCTTGTGGCTGTGGCTCCGCCTACCTCAGCCGAGGCCGACTACCGTGGAACCCTCCCACTGGAGCTGATCTTCTAGCTCCTCTATGCCCTTCCCAAGCACCAGCCCTGGGCCTGGGAGAGGAGGGTCCTGGTGCTGGATTAGCCAGAAGCCCCCCCCCCCCCGAGGTGAGGGGAACAGGCCAGGAAGCCTGTGGTGCCCTTTGGAGTCAAAACTGAGCCTTAAATCTCAGGCATCTTCAGGAGGCTCCACGGAGGCCGTGGCAGACAGGGCTTTTCCTAGCCCGTGAAGAGGGGGTGTCCCTGGAAACCAGGCAGACCTGTCCATGGCAGTGACCAAGAGAATGTGCTGTAAGTGGCCTGTGTGGCTCCCGAGGCGGGGGCGGAGTGGCACCACTTCCGCCTGGCCTCTCCTCCTGGGGCTGTGCGCCCTGGGCCGGCTGCATTGATGCCACAGCCGACAGCCTGTCAGCCACCAGGGGAGGGAGCCCGAGAAGTGCCCCCAACTGACTGTGACAGCTCAGGACACCAACCAAGAACCACTGCTGAGGCCCCAGCCCTAAGTGGTGGCTGCTGTCTGCGCCATTATATTTGGGACCATTTGTTATGCAGCAGTAAGTGATCGATACAGCTGCTCAGGAAAGACTGGGCCTGGACCCTGGGTTGGAGTAAGGGTGGCCAGGGGTCGTGGCTGGCTGGTGTAGATGTCCACCCCCCACCCCGGTTTGGAAGCCCGAGGCCTGCTTGGAGTGGAGAGTGGCCCACGCTGGTGGGCTACGGGGTCTGAGTTTCTGAGGCGTAGGCCGGCAGGGCTGCTGCTCATCCACCTGCCGCTCGAGCTGGGGCAGGCCTTCGGACGCATTTCGGTAGTGGAAGGTGAGACGGTGGGCAGGGCTTGTCCAGGGGCTCAGGCGGCGTCTCCCCACTGCCCCCACCGCCCCAGCGCCGGGTCCCTGCTGGCTGTGTTGGTTGGGGCTCTCTGAGAAAGAGACCAAAGGAGGAGTGTGTATGTGCACAGGCATGCACTCACACGTGCACACACAGACGTGCACACACAGACATGTGCACTCAGGCATGAGCACTCACCTGTGTGCACACCCAGGGAACGCGGGGGTGCATTGACAGTGCCTCTGGTCCCCCGCTCGGGTTCGCTCGCAGCCTGAGGTCCACCAAGCTGGGGCCCAGAAAGTGGGGAGGTCTTCGGGGCTCAGCGGGCGCCTGGGGGCTGGGCGTGGACCTGTAGCGGGTGGGGAGCCTCGTCTACAGGGCACCTGCTGTGTGCCGGGACGGGGTGCTCCTGGAACCCTCACAGGAGTCACTGTCTGAACCTCAAAGAGCCCTGAGGCAGGTCTTGTTATGCAGACAGGAAAAGCTGCGCAGGGCGGGAGATGGTGTGGCCTCCGCACGCGGCAGTGTGCGGCCGCTCTGCAGAGACCCACGCCTCTGCTCCCCACTCTTTCCTCTACAAGGAGCTGCCCCACGCGCACCCCAGAGCCCCCCGAGTTGTGTCCCCATTCAGAGGCTGGCCAGGACCCTGCGAGGCCAGACAGAACCCACCAGGCGGCCTTGGCCTCCGCCATCCTCCTGGTCCCCGCCCGACGTCTCTTGGCTCCCTCTGCTCCAGTCGAGGTCACTCAGTGGTCACAGGACAAACGAGCCCATATCTCAGGTGTCGACCAGGGGCTGCCAGGCCTCTCGATGCCCAGCTCGGGGCGGCTGGAGGTGCAGAGAGCCCTGGCCTCAGGGCCAGAGGCCCAGGTTCAAAAAGGGCCCCAAACCCTGAGCAGTGAGCAAAGCACCAGCCAGGCCTCGGGCCTCCACCGCGGCTGTGAGGACAAGTGATGCTGGTGGGAACGGGGTCCCGGCACATGGGGGCTCCCTCCTCCCTCAGCGAGGCCAAGCGGTAGCAGGCGCCCTGTGCCGGAACCAGGAGGCGGCTGGGCCGAGGGGCTTCAGGCAGCACCATGTGCTGAGGGAGCACCGCCCCCTCTGCCCCCCTCTGCCCCCGGGGTGGATGCCAGGCACTTCAGAGGCGGCCCCGGCCGCGTGCTCGCCACCTCAGAGAGATGAGGCCAGCACCCTGGGCTGGGGTCTGGCCTTGGGGCCCCTGCCTACCCGGGATGGCTGTTGTGTTTCCCTAGTGGAGCTGCATGGGCCTGGTCTTGGGGAGGCCAGCGGCGCCCTCAGGTCGTGGAACGGGGAGTGCTTGCGTGCTGAGCAGGGGCGCTGCCAGTGGGTCCCACGTCCACGTCCTCTGGGCTTGGCTGTGGCCACGGGCAGCTCCTCCCATCCCTGGGACAGTAGAGAAGGCCCCGTTGGCTCAAATGCCGTCCCTGGGTGACCGCTGCCCCCGATGTGGTGCCTCCTGGTGGCCTCTGAGAGACCCCAGCCCCGCCCACACCCCCTCCCCGCCAAGGCTTCTCCCCTCCACCTCCCAGGAAGACGGAAGCCAGGCCAGGTAATTCGAGAGGGGCGGCCTTCTCAGCTGCACTTGGGGTCCGCTATGGGGGCTCTACTAGAGGGCAGTCCCATCTACCCAGCGAGCCATCAGTGGGTCACCCCTGGCCCCCCCAGGGCTGCCCCCTGGCTTCATTCCCGTGAATCCTCCCACCCCCCAACGGGCCCCTGGGGCTTAGGGACGAGCTCTGCCTCTGAGCGCCTCAGCCCTGGGCTGGAGAGGGCAGCGTGTAGACTTGGAGGGGCTGGGGGACACGGCCCGTCCTGGTGTGGGGCAGGCTGTGGGGCTAGCCAGTGGGGCTCCTTCGGGGCAGGGTCTGGAGCAAGGCCTGGGGCCACCGAGGCTGTGTGCAGAAACCCCGCCCGCTCCCCTTAGGCAGGGAGCTCTCAGGCTGCTCCCCACCCCGAGGTTCCTAGTGGGTTCCCTGAGCCGTCACCAGGCAGAGGAAAGAAGCTTTTGGTGGGACAGAGTGGCCCGCCTCCTCCTGGAAGCCCTCCATGGTCGCCTCATCTGGCTCAGTCTGCAGCCCCCCGGGCCTCGGCTGACTCCCAAATCCCCAAACATGGCCATTCTCATTTGCTCATTTGTGGCTGCCACCTCCCCATATCCTGACGGCTACTCCAGGAGGGCGGGGACTGTCTCGCTCGGCGCTGCGTCCCTGTCCCCAGCAGAACGGGGTGCTCAGGGAGCGACTCCCGGCTGAACAGCTGGCCACTGGGCTCTTCACTCAGGTGGGCAGCGTCCCCCAAACCCAGCTCCTGAGATGACAGCCGGCTCGCTCTTTTTTTCCCCTCCAAATTTTATTGTGCTAGCAAATACATAACATAAAATTTCCCATTTAGCCATTTCTGAGTGTACAATTCAGTGGTGCCAGTCACCACCATCCATCACCCCTATTTTTCCTCACCGTACACGGAAACCCTGCCCCCACCTAGCACCCCAGCCCGGGACCCCACTCAGCGGCTTCCTCTATGGATCGCCCACTCTTGGGGCCTCCCATAGGTGGATCCCGCTGTGCGGCCTTTGTGTCTGGCTGCTTTCGGCATGAGCATGTGGCCGATGGCGGAGGTGGGAACCCACCCACTGCCCCTGGTGGCCCAGCCTCCGCATGCCTCGGGAGAGGGGCTGCCAGCCAGAAGCCCCGTCACAAGCGCCCCTGCAGCTCTGCTCCAGGCCGAGGGACGCCATCCCTTTGGGGCCTCTTCTATGTCCTTCTGGCCGTGACCGGACAGAGACGAAGCCGCACTCTCAGCGAGCCTTGGTCTTGCCGTGGCCGCAAGAGGAGGCTGGGTGCCTGGCTGGAGCAAGGCAGACCTGCTTGGCCAACCGGGCCCTTGCTGGCGGCGGCCTCCGTGGGCCTCCCGGGCTCCTGACCTGGGGCGGAAGCGGCTGCAGCCAGGCCGGTCTTGGAACAGAGCCACCCCTCGGAGGCTGACAGTGACGGATGGGCCACGGGCTCGGGTCACTGCCGGGTGAGGGGCAAAAAGCTGGACAGAGCCTTGGGCCTGGAGAAGCAAGTTCCGGAGGTGGCTGGGCAGGTGGAAGTGTCTGTGGAAAGCCTGTGTTTCCCCGGTGATGTGGGCAAGGATTGGGGCCCACGGCCCTGAATGTGCCCTGCAGAGAGAGAAAATGCCCCAGGCATTGCCAGCGGGCGAACAGCGAGGAGAGTCCTGGTAGCTGCAGACACCAGGTGCTTGAGCACGGTGCCTGGAGAAAAACTCCCAAAATGAGAAAGGGATGTTCTCCTCCCTTGGGTCCCCATGCCTGGCCCTGCAGACTGCCTGCTTTCTCTCTGCAATTCTCCCATTCATTCATTCACCTGTTCATTCATTCATTCATTCAGCACCTCCGGCACCTGCGTCTTCCCCACCAAAACGCGGCAGTGTTCTATGCCAGCATGGCCCAATCAAAATATGATATGAGCCAGGTATGCTTTTCAAATTTTCTAGTTTCTACATTTTAGAAATATGAGAAGAATCAGGAGAAATTAATCATATATTTTAACCCAATAATAAAACCATTGTCCCTTCAACAAGTGGCCGAGAGGCGCATCTTTAAGGAGGGCCCTTGGTCTCCTGTGGCCTGTGACCGGGCCCATGGCACCAGCCTTGCTGCCCCACAAGCAGCGCACTGGACACAATGCTGCCAAGAATGTCTGGGCCTCTAAAATAGTCTGACCCAAACAGACAGCCTTGTCGTGGGTGGGCACAAGGGACCTTCATCTCAGGCGAGGCAGTGGAGCGCAGGTGTGCTTTCAGATGCAGGTCAGAGAGGAGAGACCATTGGGGCTGGGCACCACCTGGGGTGGGCAGGGGTGTGGCTGACATCACCTGGGTGGGCAAGGACATGGCTGGCATCACCTGGGTGGGCAGGGACATGGCTGGCATCACCTGGGATGGGCGGGGACATGGCTGGCATCACCTGGGTGGGCGGGGGCATGGCTGACATCACCTGGGTGGGTGGGGACGTGACTGGCATCACCTGGGCTGGATGCGGGTGTGACTGGCATCACCTGGGTGGGCAGGGGTGTGCCTGGCCCTAGCTGGTGGCTTCCATGTTAGGAATGAGGGCCCCGAGATCCCGAGAGTTGAGATGAGGGATGCAGCAGTGAGATGGCTGGGGGCTGAGCCCCGGGACCACCCCTGGGCACTGCTGCCTCTGGTCCTGTTTCCCTTCAGGCCACCTGCCTGCTTCTGGGGTGCAGACAAGTGAGGGCCTCCCAGGTCCTATGCTCTGGACAGGCCCCCTGGACCCAGAGGCCGGCGGCTCTGCAGGAAGCAGTGGCTCTGGGGACAACCTTGCCTCCTGGCCTCCTGGAGCCTCTTACCTCACCTGCAAAGGGCTTTACGGACTGCCTCCCTGAACACCCAGGGCATGGGAGGTTGCTTAGGCCGTTCTCTAGGAGGGACCTTGTAAGGTTTACTATTCAGTCACGCTGTCCTGATCTCTCCCAGGGACCTCAGAGGCAGGGCCGTGGCCCCCAGGAGTGGGCAGAGGGCCCCTTGTAGAAGGCTAGGCCAAGGAGTAGGGTCTGAGGAAGGGGGAGTGGGGCTGCCTCTGAGCTGCCACAGTGCAGAGAGGCTGTTCCAGCCGGTGCTAAGTCTGTGCGAGACACTCGCCTGTGTGTGCTGAGTGGAATTCTCTCACTTAAATCACACAATAATCTTGGAAGTAGGCTCAACCGAGGAAACGGCCTCAGAGAAGCTCAGTTGTTTCTGCCAAGGCTGTACTGAGATCAGGCCTGTCTGACCCCAAATCCAAGCTTTCTACTCGTGTACGCTGTCACCATGGAGCGTTGTTGCCTCCACAAGGCACCAGACATGAAGTCACGGCAGGCAGGCGGTATCAGTGGTGAAAAGGGCGGCATTTGAATGGCTGTTCAAAGAGGAAGGTGATTTTTTGTGTGTGTGATAACAAAATAGGATTTGTTATCACACACGTTAAGAACAATAACTGAAATGAGTTTTTTATGTAAGCTTTTTATTTTAGAATAGTTTCGGATTTTCAGAAACAGTACAGAGTTCCCATATAGCTCACACCCAGTTTCCCGTTTTTAGTAAAGTGTTTGTTTATTTTGCCTATATTTCATAAATATGGAAATTTAAGGGGGCAATTAAAGTACTTTACAGAAACAAAATTGATATTTTAGCAGAATATATCCTTCAAATTCATCCCTGTCTCCTATAAAGAATGATGAAAATATACATTGATGAAAATTACATCAGAAGTGTAAGGGACCCCCATGTACCTCACATCTCCCCCTTTTAATGACATCTTATGGTTGTGTGATACATTTGTTACACGTGATGAACAAATATCAAAGCATTGCTACTAACCAGCAGGGTGATTTTAATTGCTAAATATTATAGATCCTTCCTTTGATTTTTCCATCTCAACTAAACAGCAGCCAAACTTCTGTTGGGTAGAAGGTGTCTTAAGAGAAAGGCGCAGGGCTGGTGCGCACACGCTGCCGAAGCTGCCCGGCTGGGCCCGCAGGCATCGGAGTGGGCGCGGCGAGGACAGCACCGAGGCTCCCTGGGGAACGTGCAGGCGCTTGCCTCGCTCTGCTTCGATAGCCCGAGCGCGATCCCCTCCCCGGGCCTCACCTGCCAGCCAGGCCCACCTGGGCTCCGACCCCCAGCCCCGCGGCCGCTGCGAGTCAGGGTGAGAATGTGCCTTCAGCTTGACGGGGGAGGTGAAAACTGATATGCGGACAGGAAACTTGAGGCTGCAGGAACAGCGAAGCGGGGTCCGGCGTGCGAGCGCCTCACGCCACAAAGCGCTGGTGGTGGCTCGGCACAGTTCCTGTCTGAGGCTTGTTTGCCCTCGCCGGCTGGCGTTCTCCCGCCTTCTCTGTCTCAAGCACATCCCTGGCCCCAGCCTTTTCTTCTGGAATGAGGAGGCCCACCCACGCCTTCGTCTGAGAGTTGGGGAGGCAAAGACGCAGGGGCTGCGCGGAGCCCCGAGTGCCTCCCACCGGCTCTCCCACCGCCAGCTCCTACGTGCTCCCCGAGGCTGGGCACAGCCAGCCCTCGCCGCAGGCCCGAGTGCGCAGGCTTGAGGCGTCTTAAGATGACGAAGAAAGTCCCTATAGAAAGGACAGCCGGTGGCTTTTGTTGAGCTAAGTGTTTTGTGGGACTTTTCTCATTCGATTCTCACAATCCCAAGGAACAGGAGTCGTCCCAGTGAGGAGCAAGTCTCCCCTCCAGGCCGGTGGCATGGTCGGGTGTGCTCCTCTCCTGGCACGAGGCCCCTGCCAGCTGCCTGGAGCCCAATTCTGCCTGTGGAGAACTGGCCACCTCATCCCCGCAGTGACAGAGGGAGGGGCACGTTTGCTTGGGGTAGGTGGGTGGGGGCGGGCAGAGCCTTGGAAATGTGGTAGTGGGGAGGAGTGTTGGAATCGGGGCCCTCAGGGGTCCTGAGACGCCGTGGCCACATCTGGGGGTCTCTGTGGGGACAGCCTCGTGGGGCGTGGGGGTGCTCCTTGGTAAGTCAGGCCCCCGAAACCTTTCCAGCAGGGAGGGAATTTTCTAGATGTCTGTGGACTGGAAGGCGGGACCCTGCTCAGCCAACAGCTGAAGCAGCTGGCGGGCACTTCGAGCACCCCCTTCCGGCAAGCGGGGTTCGGGAGGGGGCCCGCCATGTTCCTGCTGGCTGTGGGGTCTCAGGGTGCATCACCAGCCCCAAGGTGGAGGCTGCCAGCCCGCTTGACCCTCCATCCCCGGTCTGGGTGGTCTGACGTCCGTCTGCTTGTCTGTGCTCTCCCCCGACCCCAGACACAGGCAGGATGCCTTGCATCTCAGAGGCTCTCTGTCGCCATGCGTCCTGGCGGTCCCACCCCAGGGGAAGTTGCCAGAGGTGGCAGAGGGAAGCCGTGGCGCCTACCTGTGCTGGCCTGTGTGGGCGCAGCTCTCACCCACCAACCCGGGGCTCGGCCGTGGCCCCTGTGCTGGCGAGGCCGCCGCCCTGCCCACTGCTCCTGGTGGGACCTGGCCCTGTGCGCAAGAGGGGAGGCCAGAGACATGCCCGGAGGGAGACTGCCAGGGGTACAGGTGAGACTAGGCTACAGAGGGGCAGGCCTGGGGCTGCCAGGACAGTGTCCTGGACAGAAGGGGCTCTTTCCAGTTCCAGGTGATGGACACATAACTCAAATGGACTCAGGCAAGAAGGAGTAATTTCTGCAGTTCCAGCTTCAGGAACAGTTGGCTCCAGGTGCTCTGACAATGCTGCTGGCACAGGGCTCGTGCACCTCTGCATGGGCAGGCTCTCTCCATGTGCTGCCAAGGTGGGCCCAGCAGAAGAGACCCTCTTGCCTGAGAGTGCTGGTGGTCACTGAGTCTGACTGACTTTGCTTGGGTCATGAGCCCACCTCTGAACCCTGCACAGTGCTGTGGGTCCAGGCCTGTGGGACAAAGGGGGGTCACTTTGAGAATAGGGGAAGGGGATTCCCCAGGGAACGTCAGAAGCTTGGTCAGCAACACAGTGCCCACCAGTTAACCAACCTCTGCTTGCTTGCCTCCAGAGATGGGGAGCTCATCCCCTCCCAGGTGGCCCTGCCACGATGGCCACTTCTTGATGGTCGGGGCCTTGTTGTCCCATTTTGTGGCCAGAATCCAGCCTCCCTCCCCCAGGGCGATGCGCCCACATTCAGCCCTGTCGGAGGATGTGCTGCTTCACCTTTTGAAAAGCCAGCTCCCCCTTGGCCACCCGCTTTGTGGGACTGACGTCACCTGTTGGGGGGTTGTGTGGGTCCTGGAGTCCCAGAGGAAGCCCGAGGCCTGGTGACTGGACTCCACCCCAGGTGGGAGCAGCATTGGCTCTCGCTCCTCGTGCTTGTTCCGGGAGAACCCGGCTCTTCCCAGCTCAAGTGGCCAGTCTGGGCAGCTGGGGCTCCACAGGGTGTGGCTTTGCGGGGCGCTGAGGGTCCAGCCTAAAGGGGTCTCCCTGTGCTCGGGCTGAGGACACTGCCTGCTGCACCGGCCCCCGCTCTGGGACCCTGGCTTCCCAGACCCCCGGGCCCCTGGCTTCCTAGTGGTAACCCCAGGACGGCAGGCCCTCGGCTTTCAAGGCCCCAGGTCCTAATAGTCTGTGTCCCTGACCCACTGTCTCCTGCCCCCCAGCCCCCAGCTGTGCCCAAGCCCCCTGCTCTGCCCCAGCCCCCAGCTGTGCCCAAGCCCCCTGCCCTGCCCCAGCCCCTAGCTGCTGACCTGGAGCCTGTGCCTCCTTTCAACTCTGCGGCCTCACTGGGCCCTCAGCCCAAGCTTTTCACTGCGAAGACCACGAGACCAGCTGAGGCTGCCCAGTCCAGGGGAGCAGGCGCCGGCCCCTCCAGGGCCACATGGTGCTAAGCGCAGCTGTCGAAGAGACAGCCACGGTGGTCCGGCCCAGCTGCCCCTCTGTCTGCGGACCCCCTGCTCCTTCTCAGAAAAGCTCAGGGGGAGCCGGCCCAGTTCAGGGCTGGGGTGGACGCCGCCAAGGCCTCTCGGCTCCAGCTCCTTCTGCTTTGGGGGCAGCAGTGGCTGACCACTGCCTTCTCTGGGGGGCATGGGAGGCTGGGCACCTGGCCAGCTGGGAGCGCTGGGGCCTCAGAGCTGGGCCAGGAGTGCCGGACATTAGCGTGGTTGGGCCGGTGTCCCGGCCTCTCCTGGCCCCAAGAGGAGACCTGTTTGTAAAAAGTAAAACATTCTTTGTAAGGGAAGCTCCACTTTAGCTCCCTGTTACTGAGACCCTCTCTTGAGAGCGAAAATCTCCTTCACGCAAGCTTCCCACGAGGTTGCCATGTATGTCTCTGCAGACAATGGTTTAGGAAAAAGCTCTGTTTTAGAGTAATTGTCACTTTCTGTGGTGCCCACACTCCTGCGTAGCCTAATTCAAGCGCTGACGTGGCATTGCTGAAGGCAGAGTTGGGGGAGGTTGCTGCGTCTGGGCCTCGCACGCTCGCCCGGGGCTGCTGACGTGCAGGTGCGTGCCAGGGGCTGGGCTGGAGGAGAGGAAGAGGCCACCCGTGTCTGGGCGCCCACCAGCAGTCCAGACCGAGGGTGGAGGCACAGGAGGGCTGAGGCCCAGAGGGGCCAGGCAGCTGGGCTGAGCCCACACAGCACGCGAGGGGGGCATGGGGGCCAGGCCCGCTCGTCTCGGCTTTGCGCAGATATTGGGTGGGACACTTCCAAGGTCGTGTGGCTGCCATGTCGGCATCGGGGCCCCTGTGGGAAAACAAATGCCTGAAGAGTCATTTGCCTGAAAAGTACTTCAGGTGCTGGGAAACAGCTCAGCGGGAGGGATGAGGGCCTGTGGGCTGCGCCATAGCTGACCCAGGCACCGATGATGACGGGGCTGACGCAGAAGCTGATGGGCCACTTGCGAGAAACGCCTTCCAGGGCAGGTGGCCAGCCAAGCCCTCCCCAGGGGCTTCCCAGGTCCAGTTCCCTTGGGGACCTTCCACACAGCTCTCCGGACCTCCAAGGCCTCAGGGAAGGCTTTGGCGCTTCAGCCTGCAGGGGAGGGGCCGTGCCCCGAGGGCCTGCTCTTGACCAGCTCCAGTTGGGGATTGTCGGACCTAGGTGGGAACTTAGCAAGTCTTATCTCATGTGGGGAGCCCCAGGGGGCAGATGTGGCTGTCCCCCGACTTGCAGAGTTGATTTCTTTCCATGGATTTTGTGAATCTGGCTATTTTATTTTATTTTGTTGTTAGGAGGTAACGGGGATCAAACCCAGGACCTTGTACATGGGAATCAGCCACTCAACCACTTGAACTACGTCTGTTACCCTGGCCATTTTATTTTTTACTTACCAAAGTACTGTACTTGGCATTTTGCAGTGATTTCAAAACCAAATGTTTCTTTTGTGTGTGTGTGTGTGTGTGTGTGTTTTAGATTTATTTTTATTTATTAATTTATTTATTTATCCCTCCCTTGCGGCTTATACTCACTGTGTCCATTTGCTTTGTGTTTTTCTGCGTCTGCTTGTCTCCCTTTGTTGCGTCATCTTGCTGTGCCAGCTCACTGCACCGCGCAGGCCATCAGCTTACCACGGACCAGCTCGCCTTCACCAGGAGGCAAGAATCGAACCCGGGACCTCCCATATGGTAAACGGGAGCCCAACCAGTTGAGCCACAGCCGCTTCCCTGTGTGTTTTTAATCTTCAATACTGGATGCAATAGAAGCTGTGAAGATGTGCCAGTTTATGAGCTGGAGTTTTGTGCACCAAAGAATTCTAGTTTAAAATAAAAAATGTGCAGTTCTAGAGGTGACAAGATTCCTGCTAGGGGCTTGATTACACAGGTATGTGCAATTGTCAGAACACATGAGATGGTCCTTGAAGATTTGTGCATGTCACTGTGAGGTTTTGCCTAAGAGAAGGGAAGCAGATGTCGCTCAGTGGTTGAGTGCCTGCTTGCCATGTACAAGGTCCTGAGTTCGATCTCCAGTACCTCCTTAAAAAAAGGGAACTCTAGGCAAATGCCGAAGTCTGGTTAATGGCAAGCTAGTGGAAGCGGGGTGACAACTGCCGCCTGCTTTAAATGGACCAATTAAACAAGACAAGCAGAGGGCGGGATGGATGGGTTGATGTGCCCTTCGGCCAGCCCCCTGGCCCCAGCTCCCTGACAAGCCCTGTGTCCACGTCCACCCAGGCCTCTTGGTTCCAGAGCTCCCTGTGGCTCTGCTCCTCCACCTCCCTCAGCCCAGCCAGGAGACCCCTGCCCCTTCCCTTCCTGGGCCCCACCTGCCTGGCTGATCCCATTCCTCTGGCCCATGGGGCTGGGGTCCCAGCCCTGGGGAACACCACCTGCCCTGTTGGCGCACAGAGCCACGGCCGCAGCTCGATGCTCCTCACGCACTTCCTCCCTGCTGCTGGCTCCGTGTGGCCCCCAGGGGCCCCATGGACATTCTCACCTGAGCCCGAGGAAGCCCCTGTCCGATTCTGGCAGCTTCCACGGGGCTGGCCCCAGCACCCCTCCCCGGTTTTCCTGTGGCCCCTCCCCGGTTTTCCTGTGGCCCCTGGGCTTGACTGCTCCTGGGTGGTCAATCTCCCTGAGGGAGGGGGCTTCCCAGGAGGGGGGCTCGTTCTCCACCTTTCTTGTCCATCTGTCCCCTCCTCACCCGACGGCCAGGCATCCACAGGGACAACCTGCTTTTGCACAGGAGCAGCCTGTGGCCCAGACACCGCCCCGAGCCGGCCCTGCCGTCTCGCTGGACAGAATCAACAAAGCCTGACCATCCTGATGCCCTGTACCCCCAAATGCAACCCCAGCGAGAGCTGGACGGGGGCACTGCCCACCCCGCTGGGGAGACCGAGGCTTGCAGAGGACACATGGAAGCGCCGGTGCAGACGTGGCTGCGCCCCCTCAAGCAACCGGCACAGAAGCAGAGCGGGCTCCGGGCAGAACTCGAGCCACTCGGAAGTCAAACGGCAAGTTCCACTCTCCAACCAGCTGTCCAGAGGCGGCTGCTGCAGGGACAGTGCACAAGGGCATGCTCACACACACCGACAGCCACCACACACTCAGGCACACCCACACACAGGCACTCAGGCACATGCACACACTCAGACACACTTACTCACATGCAAAAACATTCACACAGACACACACCCATCCTTGTGTGCATGCATTTGCACACTCACATACTCACGTTCACACGCACCCTCACACATGTTTTCAGCTAACTCGGGTCTGTGTACCCCTTGCCCTGCGCCCGCCGAGCTCCCTATTTCCTGAGCCTGGCACACGCACAAACCCCGGAAGAAATGCTCATCTACACGGAGCAGCCGGGTGCAGCCAGCATCCGGGGGCTCGGCCCCCCTCGCCCTGCGCCGCCTCCCCGTCCACAGCTGGCAGCTGCCCCGGGACAGCTCCAAGGAGCAGCCCTGTGCCCAGCCGGCCGCCGTGAGGCCACGCAGCTGGTGGGTGAAATGGGGCCTCGGGCCCTGGGTCGGCTTCCTCAGTTGCCAGGGAGGCCAGAGCTCCCCGCCCCCTGGGCGGCTGCGTGTTCTTTTCTGCGGAGTTGCCTGTTCTCGCTTTGTGAGGAGCCACCATGACTTACACGTCTAAAGAGCGTCCTCCCCTGCTGGCCTCTGCCCTCCGGCACGGGGCGCAGGCTGCGTTGAATGGGCCCTTGTTGACGGGCGCTGGGCGCTCACTGAAGGGCCTGTGAGCCGTGCCAGGGCGGGGGAGGGAGCTGGCGCTGCCTCCCGGCAGTGGGCCCTGGCCGGAGGAGGCTCTGAGCCAGGGGACACTGAGTCACGGGCAGCGGAAGGGGGAGGCCCGGAGCCGAGAGGCCGTGCCAGCCCAGCGGGGGGCCTGGGCCGGGGCTGCCTCAGTTTCCCTGTCAGCAGCTCCCAGGGGGACCTGGCAGCGTGTCGTGAGCATTTGTAGAGCTTTCAGGGCAGCAGGGACACCCTGGGCCAGGGGGCGACTCTTGGCGTGGGAGGCAGCATGCGCCCACTGGCCGCCTCCGCACAGGACCACCCAGCCTCCACAGGGCTGCGGGGAGTCCTGCTCTGCATCCCTGCCCCCTCCTCACCTCTGAGGAGCGGCCCGCGGTGTGTCTCTGGGTGGGAAGGGTCAGCCTCAACGACGGGTGGTCGGCGAGCGGTGCGTGCCGCCGTGCTCAAACGCCTCTCCAGTCTTCGGCACCGAGCATAGCAGGCCTGGGGCTTCCTCCCTGGCACCCCTCCCCCTGCTTGGCTGCCAACGAGCCAGAGCCCACAGGGGACGAGGGGCCACCAGCAGCTGGCTCCCCATGGTGCCAGCGGGTCTGCATCCCGGGGGCCGAGCTGTGGCCTTCTGCCTCCCCTCCCCTGGCTGGAGGCCCTGGGCCGGGGTGGGGTGGGGGTGGCTTCGGCCCCGCCCCTGGAGCCTGGGGCGCTGGCACTTGGCTGGAGGGGGCCGGGGAGGCCTGGGGCCCAACGAGGCAGAGCAGAGGGCGTTGGGGGCTAGAGCCTCCAGCTTGACCTGACGGCCCCCCATGGACAGCCCCGGGTGGGTGTCCCCTTGTGGGGGCTGGAGTGCGGGCGCTGCGCCTTGCTGGCCACGGCGTAAACCAGGAGGCAGGCGAGGCGGGAGGGTCGAGTGTGGCACCGGCCTACCGGGCTTAGCGTCAGGCGCGTCAGTGGCAGAGGCTCCGCTCAGGAGTAATTGTCAAATTGGCCGCCCTGCCCCACCCCAGCCTCAGTCTCCCCACAGGGCTTTGCCGCTGCTGGACTTTCCCGGGTCTTCGAGATGTCCTGACATTCTCTGGGAGTGTGGGCCTGGGAGCCTCTGCCCCCGGCCTTGAAGCTCTGCTGGGCCCGCCCAGGTCGCTGTCCTCTCCCCCAGGGCCGCCCTGGGCCCCTGCCCAGGTTGTGCACTGCACAGCTCCTGGGAGGAGGCCTCGACCTGGTGAGCTTGCCCCAGGCCCAGAGCATCCTCTGTCCAGCGAGGTTCTCACCCCTCCCATGGCACAGCCTGAGGCGTTTGCCCACCAGCCCTCGCTCTCCCTTGGTCCTCGACAACCGTCTGGGCTTCCTGGGCTTAAAACAGCGGGAGCTGACTGTCCCACGGGCCGGAGGCCTCACAGGCCGCGCTCCGGCCCCAGACCCTGGAAGAATAGCTTGGCGCCTGCGCAGCTTCCGGCGGCGCCAGCCTCCCGGGGGCTCCCTCCAATGTCTCACAAGGGCTCCGCCGGCAGGGTCAGCCCCTGCCACTGAGGCTGCGTCTACACTGACTGTGTCTTCCAAGACTATTTCCAAGCAGGACGTCTTTGTGGGGACGCGATTTAGCCGCAAGGGAGAACCCGCATCATGGCGCGTGGTGCACGGCGCGTGGGCGGCCCCGGCCAGGTTGACCATTTGCTTCCGCGCGGGGCGACAAGGGCACTCTCCTTCTCCCTGTCCCTCTGCCTTTCTCCCCTCAGCCTTGGCTCCTGCAAAACGGGGGTAAAACTCAGTGTTGTGTCGTGGTTTCTTCTAGGCCAGGTGAGCTCCACCTTTGTAAGGGTTGGAGCCGTGCCTGGCGCCAGGGTCCCAGAGGCGCGGCGAATTCCATATTTGCGGTCCTTGGCTGTCCTTGGCTGTCCTTGGGGGTCGTCCACAGGGCAGAGAAATATCTGAGCCGACGCACCGTCCCCAGCTGAGGTCAAGAAGGACCCGCTCCCACCAGGGCTGAAAACAGCTTGACTGTGACCCTGAAGCTTCTGGAAGGCCACTATCCTCTTTCTGGGTGGGATTAAACAGGCAGCCTCCAAAAGCACTCCCGAGGGAAGCCAAAGATGTCTTTAGACAGAAACCCCAGACAAGCCTCCCAGGACCCATCCCCAGGTCCCCTCGGACAGCGTCAGCCCATGCTGATTCAGGGTTTGCGGGGGGCAACTTTAAAGGACATGACTGCCTGGACAACGAGTTTCTTCTGTACTTGTTCACACCCCCGACGAATGCATGTGCCGCAGACCGCGGCGCTGGCCTGGAGCAGCAGAGCCCCCAGGCAGCTGGCTCCGAGCCACCTGCACCCCAGCCCGGCCCCCACAGGCCACAGATGCCGCCTGGGCCTCCAGCTCTCCTCTTCCTGCTCCCACAGCTGTCCATACAGCCCGGGACCTCCCCCCCGCTGCCTGGCAGGGCCCTGAAGGAGCCCTCTGGCTGGCGGGGGCTGCCACAGCATCTGGGAGCTGTCCCACGCACCCCCCCACACCACCCTCCAGCCTCCTAGGGGCCCTGCAGGCAGGGTGGGCAGGGGTCCTGGGCTCCCGGGTTTCCTCCTGCATCCCTCTCCCCGTCTCTCCTGTTCCCAAATCAGCATGGGGAAGATTGGGCGGAAGCTGCCACCACCGCCAGCGGTTATTCCCAGGGATGGCGGAGCCCTCCATGGGCCTCCTCTGTCATCTCTCTCAAGGCCCTTCCTGACTCTTGTGTTGGGAAGACCCCAGAGCTTAGACCCAGCACCTGCTTTCCAGGACAGTGACAGAGGCCCTTGGTTCAAAGTGGCACTTCTTGCGCAGGGGGCCCAGCTCCCCGGGGAGGAGGCCGTGGTGACCTGAGAGCCTGCCGCACCCCCTGAGAACAGGACACACAGCGCCTCCTTAAGCTTGGGGTTCCACTGGGGCCTGGAGGGAGCCCAGAAGGCAGGGAGCCTATGCCCTTGGTGCCCATCCCCCCAAGCCCACCTCTTGGGGACTCTCACTCTGCAGCAAGGCCTTGAGTCCCTGGAGAGGGGTGGGGGCTGCAGGGTCCCTGCAGATTCTGGGTCCCTCCTCTGGGACCCACTCCCTTTTCCAGTGGGAAGCCTGGAATTTCTGGTCTCTCCTGTCGGTTTCCAGCCATGGGGGGCCCTCTCAGAGGCTGCCTCTGGGCACTTGGGAAAATATTAGCTTTTGAGGTGTGGAGGCCCAGCCTGCTCTCAGAATAGCTGCCGAGATAAGCCCCTGCCCTGCTGCCCACTGGCAGGGATGCACGGCACCCCTTTTGTTTGGGGAGTGTGGGGAGCAATGGGCAGAGGCCCCCGGGGTGGGGAGGGGTGGGTGGTCATGGGCAGCTTCGTCTGCCAGGCTGCTGGGTCAGTCTTTGTTCCAGGCTGGCAGGGTCTGTGGCTCTTGTGATCTTTGTACGGTTGGCATCATCCATCTGATCAGAGGAAGCTCTGATCCTCAGGTGGGAGAAGCATAGGGCTTGTGGGGGCTGCTGAGGCTCCAGCCCTCGCATGTGCTTTTTGAAAGCCGGCAGTCAGAGGCGAACCAGCCCGGGGGTCCCCGAGACCAGCTGCCGAGGCTTTGGCAGCCCTGGAAGTGATGAACCAGGCATGTCCATGGCTTGGGGTGGTGGGGGCTCCCCCAGGGACAATTGCCGTCGGGCACCAGCAGATGGAGAGGGCCCCTGGGCACTGGCTGCCAGAGGCACCTTCCGCAGTCAGCAACCCTGTGGCTTCCAGGCCACGTGCCTGGCCGAGAGCCCTCCCGCTCACCCCTGGCTGCCCCTCCAGGGCTGGACACGAGTGTGGAGAGGGGCAGTGTTCCAGGCAGAGGGAGCCAAGGTTTCACTGGACAAACCGGGGCCACCTCTGGCCAACAGGGATGGGATTCCAGAAAAATGTGCCTGCTTCCCTGGCCACCTGGCCAGAATGCCGACTGGCATCCTGCAGGCTCAGGCTGGGCAGGGGGGACCAGGGAGTGGCCAAGGGGCCTGAGAGGACCCTCCTGGCATGGGGTCCAGGGTCGAGGCAGGGGCCAGAGGCCAGCTCTGCTCAAGGGCACCCCAAGGCGAAGGTGGGGAGCCTTAGTCTGGCTGGAGGACAGTGTGAGGGGTGTGTCTGCATGCCCCGGCACAGGTGGTAGCTCACAGCCATCCTGTAGGTGCTGCTCTGTGTCCAGCGTGGCCCCTGACCCGGGCTCTGGGAGCAGGGACAGCTCAGGACCCTTCAAGCCGCCTGTGTCTCCCCAAGGCCCGCACAGAGCCTGGTGCACGGGGCTGCAGAGGCATTTCAGGAAGAAACGTGGGGGGAACGAGAAGGAAAGTGGGGGAACGTGGGGGTACAGGGAAAAAGTGGGGGGAAGGTGGGGGAGTTGGAGGAAACAAGAGGGATTGTGAGAGAACGTGGGGGTACGGGAGAAGGTGGGGGAGGTGAGGGGAGGAGGGGGAATGTGGGGGGAGGTTGGGGGAACAAGGGGGAACATGGGGCTACATGGGGGAAATGTGAGGGATTGTGGGGGAACATGGGGATGCGTGGGGAGGTGGGGGTCTGGGCTCTTCCAGGGAAGCGAGCGTCAGGGCGAGGGTCTCAGGCCGGCTCCTCCAGTCCCCGGCTCCCTGAGTCTCTGGACTTGGGTGCTTCTGCGGCTTGGACTGGCCGAGATGGCATCTGCCTCGTGGCTCTGTGTTGAGGTCACTGTGGCTCACCGTGGCTGCAGAAAGCGTTTGATCAGCTCCTTTCTCGCCAGAAGGAACAGTGGCAGGGCCACGGCCTTGCGGTGCAGGAGCAGGAGTGTCTCAGTGCGTCTGTGGGGGAGACTCCCCAAGTCTCTGCAGCCTGAGCACCGGGCAGGGGTGTTGGTGTGTGGGCACACGACCGAATCGATTGCAAGGACAAGCAGCCACCACGTGCTCACCTGCTCCATGCATCCCACACAGCATCGCATCAAATCCCCTCAACCAGCAACACCTCTACCGGTGGGGAAACCGAGGATCAAGGAGTTGAGTAACGTGCCCACAGCCACGCAGGAAGCAAAGGGGGACGGAGATGCAGCCCAGGCTCCCCTGGCCCCAAGGCTGGGACTTGACCTTCACTCTGCACACTTTCACCTACACACCTGCATCTGCACACCTTCACCTGCACACCTGTATCTACATACCTTCACCTGCACACCTTCACCTGCACACTGCTGCTGCAGGGAGCCGTGTCCCCACAAGGACGTGCTCCAGTCCTGCCCTGGGCAGTGATGTGGCCTGAGGTGGATGCAGGGTCTTTGTCTAGTGAGCGGCTGGGTGAGGTCCTCCTGGTGGGCCCTAAACCCATATAAATGACGTCTTTTAAGAGGAAGTGGGGTCAGCACCTGAAGCTGGGTGGGAGGTGAGAAGGCCTCTCTCCTGGGGCCTTCGGCGGGCGGGCCCCGTGAGGGGCGCCTGTCTGTGGTTTGGGACATTTGCCACGGCAGCCACGGGGGGCTCATTCGGGCTTTGGGACCCTGCACGGCAGCTCGGCCAGGCCTCAGGGCCAGACAGCGAGTGCAGCCTCCGGGACACGCCGCGGGTGCTCATGAGGCCACATGCCCCATAGCTGCACCCAGACAGTACCTGTCACGGGGGCATGCTGGGCAGTCCACCTGAGCCTGGCACCGCATCGCACATTGGCACTGAGGACGGGGCTCTGGTCGGCCCCCTCCCTGCCCCCTGCCCAGGAATAAGGATGTGGGGGCGGCTGTGACCACATCCTGGTCTGAGCCCCCACCCGCCTCCTGGCCTCACCCAGTGACCCCCTTGCACTGTATGCTCGGCCTTGGGGGTCTGTGTTGACGCTGCCTCCAGCCAGTTTGCGTCCTTGTTCAAGGAGAGGCCAGCTGGTGGCTCTTGAACCGCCTCCGTGAGGAAAGGCAGGTGCAGCAGCACGGGCAGCGGTTTCGGGGGCGTCACACCCTCTGCCTCCCTGGGGGGGCGGCTAGGCTCGGTGCCGGGGCTGCCGACATGCTGAGCCAGGCAGGGCTCCTCCCCTCTCTGGGGGCTGAGGCCGCTCAGCAGCTCGGTCACGCCGCTGGAGCACGGGGAGAGGAGGTGAGTCTGTGTGGTCAGGCAGCGGTGCCTGTCTGGAGATGAAGCCGCCAGCCCGGGCGACACCAGATGTGGCCCTCGGCGGGAGCCAGGCACACAACCAACCGCCGCCGCCAGGTGGGTTTTGCACGGGATGACTTCGGCCTGGGCCTTGGGACCTGCCGTGATCAGGAGAGGGCTTGTGGACGCCTCCGCACCTCCAGCTGCTGTGCTCCCGGAGGCGGAGTGCACCCCTGGGGTAGCTCTGCTGTCTGGCCCTTCGTCTGAACAGTGGTGGCGCCTGCCCGATGGCCCCTATGGCCTGTCCCCGCTGCCTGCCCTCCTTCTTCTGCCTGATCATTGGCATCGGAACAGAGGGCATTTTGGGATGTGGGAACCCTCTGTGTCCTGAGCACGGGGATGGTGACATGGATGCGTACGCATGGGAAAGCCACAGAACTGTCAGCAGAGGGAAATGGGCAGCGTTATGGTTTGATAATCCAAACAACATTTAAAAACTATTCAGGAGAGCGGGTGTGGCTCAGCAGTTGAGCGTCAGCTTCTCACATGGGAGGTCCCGGGCTCCGTTCCCAGTGCCTCCTAAAAACAAAAAAACAAACAACAAGCAAACAAAAGAGAAAACAACTCAGGGAGAGCAGATGTGGCTCAGTTGTTGAGCACTGGCCTCCCATATACAAGGTTCTGGGTTCAGTCCCTGGCCCTGGTACCTAAAAACAAACAAACAAAAAACCAGTCAGACCATTTTTCATTCTGAAGTGGGTCAGTTGACAGGTGTGAGGTGAGCAGAGTGTGGCAGGAGCCTCTATACCTTTTTGCTCCACAGAGCCACCACCAGGTCATTTCAAAATATTCCAGAACCCAAGCCCTTTGCTGCTTGGGCCATCTTGAGACACTGCTCTCCCCATCAGTTGACCTCTGGTGACCCCGTCCCCGTTCCCTGCAGACCTCAGCTCCACAGGCATGGCCAGCCCACATGCATGCCCAGTCCACATGTGTGACCAGCCCACATGCGTGACCAGCCTACACGCATGGCCCACAGCAAGAGGCGGCTCAGTGTGTGAGTCTGTGAGCTGCTGTAATTCCATGGCCTTCACGTAGGACAGACGGCGGCTGACCCCCAGCCTAGCATAAAGTCTGGAAACTGCAGCGACTTTCCTGACATGTCACCTACTGGCCTCCAGGCAAGACCCCTGGCTCCCTTCCTTCCTGCACGTCCCCACCCAAGCCTCGTGTGCATGAGCTGGGCTTGCGCGCTCCACCTGTGGCTCCTGGTGCCTTTGTCCTGCCCATCCACCTGCCTGCTCTGAGGCCCACTTGGAGCTTGCTGCCCCCAACCACGGACCCTAGGAGGGAGGAGCGGCCACAGGAGGTGCTGAGCCTCCGAGGCGGCTGGAGCAGCTCAGGCCAGGTGGCCCTGGAGCCAGCACCTCAGGGCCTGGCCGTAGGAAGAGGCTGGAGCGTGGCCGCCTCTTGGCCCAGCCTCCAGGGAGCTCAGCCTGGTTCTTGGCCACTTTCTGGACAGGTTCGCAGGAACGAAGAGCCGTGGGCTTGGGAACAGGCAGAGGGCTCCAGGTGGGGGAGCGGCCCACTGCTGCCCAGGACGGGGGCGGCTCAGGGGCCCCAGCCAGCCAGGCATACACACTTGGGGATGCTCAGGGACATGCGGGGACACACGGGACATGCACACAGGGACACACAGGACACACGGGGACACATGGGACACACGGGGACACACAGGGACACACGGGGATACACGGGGCACACAGGGACACATGGGGACACATGGGGACACACAGAGGGACACACGGGAACACACACAGGGATACACGGGGACACACGGGATACACAGGGACACATGGGGACACACAGGGACACACGGGACACACAGGGACACACACAGGGACACACACAGGGACACAGTGACACACAGGGGTGTGCAGGGACATGCAGGGACACAGGGACACACACACTTACACAGAGACACACACAGGCACATGCACAAAGGTTCGCATGCACTCATCCATATGTGAGCACAGAAAGAAACACACACTTGCAGACACACAGCACACCCCAAAACACTTTCACACATACACAGATAACGTTCACATGCTCATACACACTCATACACTCTCGCACACGCATACTCACAATACTTCTGCCAGTCCCAGGATTATTACCTGACTGCCCCTCCCCACTGCCCTGTTGGCGACCCTGCAGACCCCGGGTACCTGCACAGGACGCCCTGGCTTTAGACAGGTTGGTCCTCCTGCTGCCAGGCGAGGTCCTCCTGCTGCCAGGGGAGGACCCTGCGGAGCCACAGGCCATTCACAGCAGAGCCAGACCCTGTATCCCACCAAAGGCCCAGCCTCACCTGGGAGTCCACATCTCACCTGGGGTTTCCCCCACCTCACCTGGGGGTCCCCACCTGGTGCGTGGTCATCTGTGGGATCCCCGCCTCACCTGGAGGTCATCATCTCACCTGAGGGGTCCTACCTGAGTGATCTCATGTTGTAGGCTCTCACCTAGGTATACTCACCTGGTGGGTTCTCACCTAATTTGGGTGTCTTCACCTGGGAGGTTCTCATCTGGGGTTCCCCACCTGACCTGGGGGATCCCTACCTCACCTGGGAGGTCCCCATCACACCTGGGGGGCCCTCACTTGGGAAATTCTCACCTGGGGGTTCTCACATCACTGGGAGGTCCCCACCTCACCTGGAGCATCCTCACCTCACCTGGGCATCCTCACCTGGGAGGGTCATACCTGGGAGTCCTCACCTCACCTGGGGGTCCCCACCTCACCTGGGGGTCCTCACCTGGAGTCCTGCCTACCCAGGTGGGGTGGATGAGCAAGGGCCCAACGCCAGCATGTTTATACAAGAACAAGGCAGTTAAAGGAACGTGAGACAAGCCCCGTTTGAAAGAACTTGGGCGCATTTCTACACGGCCGTCACGCCTCACTCCACACCAAAGCTTCGTGCCTTGGGAATTCCAAGTTTGGAAAACAAGATATGGGCCCACAGGAGGGGGCTAGGCGGGGCCTGGGCGCACCTCTCAGGAGTGGAGGCGGGGGCCGGGGGCCGGAAGGGCTCGGCCCCTGCCTGGCCTGGGTGCTGGCCCGCCTCCCGGGTCTGCGTTTCTCACCCTCAGAGAAGGGCTTTGGAAGCCCCAAACCAGAGCCAGCCGGCGCTAGGCCTGAGCCGAGGCCACACCCGCCCTGCTTCATCTGCAGCCAAGGAGGCTCTTGCTTGACGTGCGTAAAGATAGACGGCAGCTTCCTCGCGGCTCCTGGGCGGGGAGTGTGTGCCCACGGAGACGGAGGCAGGAGGGAGGCCGAGGGGCCCTGGCAGGCTGGGGGCGCCGGGCAGGACCCCGTGCCCTCCCCGCAGCCGAGCTGACCCCAGAGCCTCTGGGCCGGGAAGCCTGCCCCTGCCTGCCCTGAGCCGGGCTGGACGCATTCCCGAGGTGCCTTGGTGGAAGCTTCAAAGACCCCAGGCCCACTGCGACCCGGCAGCCGGGCTGTGCCGCCAAGAAACCCGATCGGGGCCTCTAATTGCCTGTGGGGATTAGCGGGGAGCCAGGGGCCTCCAGGTGAGCAGCCTGCGGCCGGCCAGGCCTCCTGAGCTCTGGCCCCAGAGCCTGGATCAGTTGAGGCAAATAGGCTCATCTCCGTGGCCTTCAGAGTGACAGTGGGCAGAGGCCAGGCAGGGGAGCAAGCCGTGCAGGCCACGCGATGTGGCCAGCCTGATGGACACGTCCCCCTGGCCCACATGGGGGCTGCCAGTGGGCGGATGAGCTGGTGTGGAGGTGGGCCGTGAGGAGGCCGCGTCGCCGTGGCTCCTTCCTCTCCCTGCTGCCGCCCTGGGGCTTCTCGCTAGGGCGCCCCCTCCCTGGGGGGCCAGGAAGAGGGACGGGCAGCAGGGGCGGTGGGGGTGGGGCACCGCCTTCCCGCTTGGGGGTTCTGGCTTTGCGAGGCTGGCCACGGATTGCAGCTGCCCGGTCTTCCTTGGAGACCTTTTCCGCTCACTGATAATGGGAAACAATCAGCTGGCTCAATAGGTGTTTCCAAAATACCTGCTTTGTTTTGTTCTTTCCTGATCTTCGGCAAACCTCGACAGCAAAGGGGGGCCTTGGCCCCACCACTCTCTTGGGACCTGCCTGGGGACTTCTGGGCAACCCCAGGGGTGCTGGGTGCTGTCTCTCCTGGGGGGAGGGGCAGGCCCAAGGCCAGCCCTGGGAGGGGCTCCGTGCCCCAGCTGGCGGCGCGGCCGGGCTGGGTGGATGCCGGGTGGTCTGAGGTGGGAGGAGAGCGAGGAGGGGGCCTGCAGCCCCCGGGGCTCCTGGGCGAGGGGGCGGGTGGATTGGCTGCGGGCCCAGGCGGGCCCTCCCTGGGGAGCTTGGGAAAAACACCAGCTGGTGGTCCAGGCGCAGCCCCTCTTGCTGGTTCCTGCCCTGTCCTGGGGCCTGACCAAGGGGAGCCCTGGGCTCTGGTCACCATGAGGGACAGACACAGGCGGGACAGACGGACGGAGCCCCGGGTGGGCGGGCGCACCCCAAGGGGAGGGTCCAGGCGAAGGCCAGGGGTAGCGCAAGCGGGGTTGCATGGGAGCTGTGCCTGGGCCATGGGGCACATGCCGCCCCAGGCCCCCGTTCCCTCAGCAGCTTGGGGGGCCTGAGGTTGGCGTCCCGCCTGGCTCCTTGGCTCTGGGGGCCCCAGGAGGGTTTTGGGCCAGGATGTGGTCAAGGCTCGGCTCCTGGGCCAGGAGGCGTGCTGTAGCGCCTATAAAATGCGTTACCAGCATGCCGCAAGGAGCTGACGGGAGCAGCTCTGCCGTGTTTGGGTCCCTGACCAAGAAACCACTCAAGGTGGCCGCCCAGCCCCTCCTGCTCTGAGGCGTGACCGCTGCCCTGACTCCAGCCCTCGGGCTGATTTCCAGGGCCTGCCTGCTGTTTGCTTGGAAGTCTTTTACTGAGTGCAAATGGGATCAGGAAAGGGCTCAGGCCTTGAGGGCACCGTGGGAAGGGCTCTGCCAAGCGCAAGCCGGCGCGCCTCCTTCTCCAGACCTCGCAGATGCGCACCAGGCCTCCGGGACACGGCCTCAGCCTTCTGAGGCTGGTGCTCGCCGCGGCTCGGCCTCTTTCAGCCGAGCGGCCCATTGCGGACCTCTAGGGTGTCTCGGCTCCTTTCCCTGTTGTAGGCCGTTTGGGCTATTGGCAGGCCTCGCTCTGTGCACGGCCGTCGGAAGGCTCTGTGGCCTGCCTCTCCACTCCTCCTGGACAAGCCCCTGGGTGCAGAGCGGCTGGACGACGCCAGCAGGAGTCTTGGTTCACCTGGAAAGAAGGTTATCTGTTACCATCTCTTCAGGCGCGAGGCACCTGCTCCTTCCAGCTGGGCAGTCATTTCCTAAGATTGTTGGCTGCCCCTCCCCTCCCCCACCCCACCCTCCTTTTTTCCTTCATTCAAGCAATAAATAATCACAGAGCAGACAGGGCTCTGTGCTCACCTAGGTGCCCTAGTTCCCAGCCGTGAGGGTCCTTTGCTTTCTGCCCTCTGCTGACCGCCAGCGTCCTGGACACCTCCTCTCACCCCCATCACTGAGCACAGCCTCGTCCAGCCTGGCTGTGCCGGGGCCGGGGTGGCAGGCCCCGGGCTGCCCTTGCTTGGGGATGGCCCCTGCTCCGCCCGTTTTCGGAAAGAGCTGCCCGGTCCTCAGAACACCGTCCGTGCTCTGGGGACACAGGCGATATTCACTGAGCACCTACTACGCCTCAGGCTGCGCACAGTGGAGGAGCAGGAAGAAGCGGCAAATCGTCCCTGTCCTTGAGGACATTTCCATTCGATGGGAGCTTGACACCAAGTGAAAGAAAACAGAAAAACCAAGCAGAAAGCATGGCCACGTGCTCTCAGCAGGGAGACACGCATGAAGTGCTGATCCTGGAGCGTGGCTGAGTTTCCTGCATGGCTTTTCTGTAAACCTGCAACTTCTCCAATAAAAAGCAGAAGTGACAGGAGGAGGGGAAAACCCAGGTCCCCTAACGTGAGACCCAAGGGGCACTGTGTTGGAACGTGCCGTCCTTGACCCGAGCGGTGGGTGCGTGGCAGACGTGTGTGTAAAGCCTCATTGAGCGGAGCAGTCAAGCTCTGCACTCTACTGCGAGTCAGTGACTCCTCAAAACTCCAAACAGCTGGAAATCTCTGTTGAAATGCAGGACACACCCGCGCCCCAGCCGTCAGGTGCGCAGAGCATCAGGGTTACCGGGCAGCCTGGCAGCCTCGCCTCGGGCCTCAGGGGTGCCTGGAGGGCCCTTCTCTCCTCCTTCGCCCCCTCCCTGGCAAAGCCCACCATCCTCACAGGCTTGGGCTCCTCTGCGAAGCCCCTTCATCACTGCATGGGTTTGTCTCTCCTTTTGGGGCTCAGGGTCTGTGACACACGGCCCTCTGTGACGTCTCGGGCAAACCACGTGGCTTCCCAGGCCCCCCTGCCGGCTGCCCTGTGGGGTCTTCTCTTTCTCATTTCCCCAGCAGGCACAGCCCCCAGGGCGGGGCCTGACACCCCAGGAAGCTCCCTGACATGCCCGGGCTAGAGGCTAGGAGGGGAACTGAGTCAGGAGAGCAGCCTGCCGCCTGCAGCGTCACGGGCACACCCACTGTGTGCCGCTGCTGCTCAGTGCAGAGGCCACCGGCCAGGACCCCACCCCTCAGAGAGCAGCTCAGCTGCAGAAGGAGGGGACGTGCCCCCACGGTGAGCTGTGGGCACGCTCCGGCTTCTACCTGCACAGAGGAGCCGCACTGACCCTCATGCGGGTTGAGCCTGACCCCAAGGTAAGTCTCTGGAATCAGGGTCTTGGTAGACACAGTTGAGGCGCGGACTTGAGGGCAGGTCCTGGGTCTAAAGAGGGAAGATCAGACACGCTCGGCCACAGGGAGAGGCCATGGACCCCTGAGGTGGGGCCTGGTGCCCAGAGCCAGGGGCAGCGAGGAGCCTGCACGGTTCCGGAGGAGCTCTGAGGACACGGCATCCAGAGCTAATTCCTCCTGGCAGCCCCGGGAGTGGTGTCAAGACCCTTGGACCACAAGCACCTGGAACGGGAGAGCTGAGCGAGGGTCCAGGAAAGGGCGTGGACAGTGGAGGGCGGCAGCCGCTTCCTGAGGGGGTTTCTAGGCAGTGGCCCAGTGAGTCGCACAACTTCAGTCACCCTCACACACTTCTCACACTCACTCTCGCACACTCACACTTACACACTCACAACCTCAGTCACCCTCGCACACTCACTTCACACACTCACTCTCACACAGAGCCTAGGGGGAGCCCACTGAGCTCTGAGTGGAGGCAGAGCAGACTTGGAGGATCGGGGCGGCTGCACTAGGACGCAGCATGCGACGTGAGAACTGTACAGAGAGAAAACTCCAGAAGTCTGCAGAGGGTCCTCCGGGGCACTCAGGAGAGCACTGCTCAGGGCACACATGTAAGAAAACTACCCACGACAGGCCAGGAGCCACCTGGAAGGCTTAGGGGAGCAGGGGGTCCGGGGGCCACACGGGAAAGTCTCGGGGTTCACGGCGTGGGGGGCCGTTCAGGAGGCCTAGCCTTTAGGGTGGAAAGTATCCCCAGGAAGGAAAACCTAATGGTGCCCAGAATTCAGTAGAGAAGTATCAGTCACGTAAGAAGCAGGAGAATTGAATTATGAGGGTAAAAAATCAATTGAAAATGACACAAAACTGAGACAGGTATTAGAATTAGAAGACAAGGGAATTAAAACAGTTAATGCTTTATGCCGTACGCTCAAAAATTTAAGTGAAGACACGGAGCATATAGGAAAAGATCCAGATCAAACTTCTAGAGATGGAAAACTATAAAGTCTATGATGAAAAAGTCACTGGATTGAATAGATGACAGATTAGACATTACAGAAGAAAGTCACTGACCTTGAAGACATAGCAATGGAAACTATGCAAAATGAAACCGAGAGAAGGAATTGTCAAAATGAACAGAGTTGCGAGCTGTGGGGCAACTTCCGTGGCCTGACGTGCGTGTAGCACAGTCCCCGAAGGCGGTGAGATGGGGAAGGGGACAGAGAAAATATTTGAAGAAATAATGGTTGAAAACTTTACAATTTTGGTGAAAACTATACATCCACAGATCCAAGAAGCTCAATGAATCCTAAGCACAAGAAACGTGACATTAGACCCCACCAAGGCACAGGGAAAATTACTGGGAACTACCGATAAAGGGAAAATCTTCACGATTCTCCAGGGGAGAAAAGATGTCTCAGGGGGAGTTGGGCGAGGCTATTCCTTGTGGGACGTTTCCACCAGGCTGCAGCCGCCCTGGCCATGAGTGGGTGATGGAGGTCAAGGCCACTTCACGTTAAAATCATCAAGGAATCCTTTCTGAGCCTCATCCTCATGCGACCGCTCAAGGAAAAGCGTGTGGGAGCAAAGCCAGCGGTTTCTCCTCACTGCTGTGCAGCTCAGCCACAGCTGCTCCAGAAGCACCAAACCCGCCTGTGCCCGGAAGGAGAAGGACACCCTCGAGCCACAACTGCTGCAAAACAGCCCTTGAGTCCTGGGGTCCCGCACTTCCGTGGCCCTGATACACCTGAGAACCTCAGGAACCAGTGCCTCCATTTGTAATTCATTGTGCGGTTCTCAGCCTTGTGGTCCCTGAGAGATGTGCCCAGGTCACTAAAAAGTGGAGCAGGTGCGTTGCTGGCAGAACTGCCTTGTGAGAAATCCTAGAGGGAGGTGACACTAGTCATTCAAATCCACACGGAAAACAAAGAGTGCCAGAGAAGGTCATTATAAGATGGTACAATTACATATTTCTTCTCCTTTCTTTTCTTAACTGATTTAAAAGACAATGGCATAAAGCAATATCCGTAAAAATGTACTGTTGGGCCTATAACATACAGAAAGCCCAAATTCTCAAATTCTCACGTATTTGAGAATATCACAAAGAAGGGAGCTTGAAATTTAGAGTAAGGAAATGAAGTAGTACGGTAACTCCAGTTCACAGCAAGAAAGTGAAGAGAATCAGACATAGCAAATAAGAAAATTAACATACATGTTTAAATGCCTCTACAAATATACACAATCCATAAAAAGGAAAAGTTGGTAAATTGACTTTATCAAAAGCAAAGCTTCTGCTCTTCAAAAGTTCTTGTTAACAGAATGAAAACAAGCCACAGCCTGGAAGACGGTCTTGGCAAGTCATTGTCTGATAAAGGACTTGTAACCAGAAAACACAAAATCCTTCAAAGAACGATAATAAAAACACAAAATAAATAAATAAAAAGAAGGTATGTGCATGGGAAATAAGCATAGGGAGACGTACCTAAAGCCGCAGTGCGTGCCGGCGCACACCTGCCGGCTCAGCTGAGATGAACGCCGAGCGGGTGGAGAGGCTGCTGGTGCAAATGCACAATGCTGCGTCTGCTTGGAAAGCAGTTTGGCAGTTTCTTAAAGAGTTGAAGACGGGAGGTGGCTGTGGCTCAGTCGGTGGGGCTCCCGTTTGCCATATGGGAGGCCCCGGGTTCGGTTCCCGGGGCTTCCTGGTGGGGGCGGGCCCGCCCGCACGGCGTGGTTGGCTGACCCGGCGAGCACGGGCAGCAAGGGGGGGATAAATGAATAAATAAATAAAAAATCTAAAAAAAAAAAAAAAGAGTTGAAGATGCAGCCCCGTGTGATCCGCCATCCCACCCCTGGAAGGGAAAGCGAATGTTCCCAGCAGCTGTTTGTAGCGGCCCCTCGAGGTGCTCTTGCCCCACAGTGCCAAGGAGGGAACTGACCTGGAGGAGGGGCCACATAGGAAATGCGTTGTACATGATCCCATTGTGCGGAATTCTGGGGCTGCCGACTAATGTAATGTGGGTGTGATGGCTGTGCATCAATTTTACGCTATGATTACGTGCCGTTATTGTGAGATAATTATACCTCGAGAAAGTTGTTTTTCAAAAAGGCGTTTAACACTTGAAAGTCATCCCTTCCTAATTATTTCACTGTAAAGGGTAAGATAGAGGCTTCCAGGCCACGGGATCCCTCTGCGTGCAGTCGGAGCATAAAGTAGCCACAGGCGGTGCTCCAGCAACGCTCCGTTGACAAACCAGGAGCAGCAGGATTTGGCCCTCCGACCGCGGTTTGCTGCCCCAGGTCTGTGCTCTGGAGGATGCCGTGCCAGGCACGTCTGCACGGTGGGCAACGGCAGGTCCCGCGGCTCTGCCTGGACTTGGGCATGTGGGGGCTGGATGCTCTTACACCATGGAGACTGGCAAACGCCACGAAGGGCGTGCTCCTCCCCAGAGCGCGTGCCAGCCCACCACCATGTGGGGGTCCTGGGGAGGGTCTGGGATGGGCAGCTGGGTGGGAGGGCTGCATGGGGGCCCCACCCCAGAGGCCCCACGGCCTTGCTGAGGCCTCAGCTTCTCTCAAAAATTTCCGTGGGAACCACCATGGTGACGGGAGCCCCATGTGGACCCCCAGGCCCCCCAAATTTATGTAAAGGGCATGGGACTTGGGGGCAGGGTCTGGGTGAGACCCTCCTCCTCTTACCACTTTGTGACCTTGAAGGGCCCCGGAGCCCATTTCCTCACTGGTCCAGTGGTGACTTCTGTGAACTGAGAACGTGGGATGTGGGCAGCCGGGTTCACCACAAGACGGGGTTCGCACAGCCGTTTGGGGCTCAGCAGCACCTGGTTACCTAACGCCCGCCCGAGCCTTACCAGACACCTCCCTCCGCACAGAACGAAGGGGCAGCTCTGGGGCCCCCATCTTCCCAGCCCATGGGGCCTGAGGGCGCAACGGTGTGTCGGAAGTGGGTGCCCGAGACAAACCAGAGGCCAGAGCGCCTGCCTCCCTCCCCTCGTCACCCCCGGGGGGCTCCGGGCCTCTCCAGATCCACACCCCCCCCGGTGGAGGGTCTAGGGCGGGCCCTACCCGGGTGCAGCTGGTGGGCAGCAAGGACCCCCTTGGGGGTGACTCCACCCAGGCCCTGGCGGACATGTGCGTTCCACAGTGGTGAGCACGGTGTGGGGTCCCGCAAAGTGCATCACCAGCCTGTCCTCTGTCACAGTGGCTACGGGAGCAGCTTCGCTGGAAGTGGGGCTGGGGTCTGCGGGCCCATGACAGGTGCGGCCCCCGGAGGGCCCCTGGCTGCTCGTTTTGGGGGCTGAACTCCACCCCTGCGTGTCCCGTGCACTGGGACCCCTGCCTGCCTCTGTCCACACATCCCCTCCCTGACAACGCCTCCAGGGCCCCTCGAAGCCCCCCGAGGCCTGGGGAAGGCAGCCCGCCTCTCCTTGGCGCCCCCGCGGCCCAGCCCTCTGTCCCTTGCCGGTCGTTCCGACTCTGTGGGCCTTGCCATGGAGCCCGGGCAGGCACGATGCGCCACTCACTCAGCCCGGGAGGGCAGTCCACACCCTCGCTCTGGCCCCTTGGCCTTGCCGCAGGATTCTATCTTTAACTCCTGGACCGCCAATTCCTCGCTATTTTGAGAGAAAAGAATTCCACTCTGAAGTTTGGTTCAAAAAGTCCTCGATGGGTTAGGCAAATCCCCCAGGGAAACCGTGGCTTTCGCCAAGGTCAGAGAAGCTGGCGGGGAGGAGGAGATGGGTGGGAGCTGAGGGGGAGGCAGAGGAGAAATGAAGAAGGAGGGGGGCTGGGCCCAAACCGGCACAGCTGCGCAGAGGCTTTTCCAGGGCCTGGGGCAGGGTGGGAGGGGGCCTTGCCTTGGCGCCCAGGCCTGGCCTCCGGCCCCTCCCCCTGCCCCAGGCCCCTGCCGTCCTGGGCCCTTGCACAGGCTTCTGCCAGACCTGGAAGCTGTTCTGGGTCAGACGGGACTTGGGTGTCCACCTCCAGGTTTGCGGTCAGAGGTGGCTTCTGGGCCAGAGCCCAGCGGAAGACGACTGTGTCCCCGAGAGGCCCCAAGGTCCCGTCTGCCCAGGAGCCCAGCGCCTGTCTAGTCATCACCCCTGGAGAACCTGGCCCCTTGGAATTCTGCAGTCCCAGCAAATGCACAGTCTCGATGTGAAGGCAGTGTCCCCCTCCAGGAGGGGACCCTCCTAGTGACCTGCTCCCAGCGTCCAGCCCCTGCTTCCCTGGGGAGCTGTGCCCAGTGGAGCCCTGTGATGGGGCGTCTGGGTGGCCCGGCCCCGGTGAGGGCCTGTCCGGCCACAGGCTGGGAACCCAGCCACGCCCTGCACCTCCCAGGAACCCAAGGAACCAGTGCCTCTGGACCTTAAACCCTGTCTGCCCCAGGATGGTCAAAGGTCCTGATGTGGGGGCTCTGGACGCTCAAAGGAGCTGCTTTGCCGGGAAAAAGCAGTGGCAAGTGTCCTCTGGACAGCAGCTTCTGGAAAGCCGGGCCACGCAGAGGGGCTGAGGAGGGCTTCAGAGTGGAGTCAGGGGTCTCCTTGTGTGGAGAGTCTTGCACCAAAGCTGGACCTTGTCCTGAACGTCCCTACAGAGGCTTCATCTCTCCAGCTTCTAAGAGGAGACAGGTGGCTGCCCAGGGCCATGCAGCAGGGTGGGCACGAGTTTCCGAACACGGTCCCTGCAGTGTCTCCCAGCCCACGGGCTCTTCTGTCCCCCCGAGCCCCAGCAGAAGGTGCCGTCTCATTCCTCCCACTTGGACTCAGTGATTTGCAGAGCCGGTAAAATGCAGCGTCAGGGGCAGGGGCAGCGCCTGCCTCCGAGGCCAGGTCAGGGAGGGCTGGCAGCCTCCGCCTACTCTCTGCGGCAGGAAGCCCAGCTGTCCCGAGACAGCCGCGACGTCGGGGGCCCAGGCCATGGGGGGCAGGGTGGGCCTACTGGTCAACAGCTGTCTTGGAAAAACTGTGCAGGCAAGTCACAGCCAACATCTGGCTACAGCAACCAGGCAGCCCCAGCCGAGCCACAAACCTGTGAAGGAGATAAAGTGGTGTTTCAAGCCTTAAATTTTGGGGTAGTTTGCTATGCAGCTGTAGGGCCTGCAACACGTCTGTTACCCCACTGGTGGCAGGAGAGTCACAACCGGGTGCTGTGCTCCCCCCTGGCAGTTTTCTCAAGGTCGACAGAGGAGAAAGGGACAGCAGGTGACCGGGCACCCAGAATCCGGCCCCGGGCCTCCAAGGGAAGCCGCCGCCTAGGGTGCTGGGCTGTTGGGCCCTGCCTGTGGGGAGGCATGGGTGGGCGGGCTCAGCTGTCTGCTCCACTCGGGAAGCGTGGCGCTCGGTTGCCAGCATGCACTTTGCATCTGGACCATCTGGGAGTCCAGACCTGAAGGCTCATTGGCCCTGTGGGTTTGGGCAGGTTCTCTCTCCCCTCTGGGGCTTGGTTTCCTCATCTGTAAAATGGGCGGGTAGTGCCTGGCCCCTGGGGCTGTTGTGAGCATTTACCGAGGGATCATCTAAAAGCCTCAGCCTGGGGTAGGGCAGAAGGTAAAAGCCAGCTGTCAGCGTCAGCCCTGTGCTTGTCATCTGTGCAAGCTCAGAGGCCCGAGCCTGGGAGCCTGGTCATGAGGAGAGAGAGCAGGGGTGTGCTGGTGTGCTTCCCCATGGGAACATTAGCACCGTCCACGCTGGTCTCCAGTGGGGCGGGGTGCAGCGCGTGCTAAGTATGGCCTCCGAGCAGGTGAGGTGTGAGAGCCAGGTGATTGTGGAAGATTGACCACCTATGACACTGTTCATTGGGACCATCAAATAATATTCTGGTTCTCCTTCCAGGAACCGGATTGTTTTCTCCCACCCAGCTGTAAAGAGGCCACGTGGCTTACTTTGGCAGGAATAGGAGCTGGTGCCATTTAGCACTTACCCTTCCATCTGTCCCGGCCACAAGAGCTGGTCCAGGTGTTGGAGGGTCTGCCAGCCCAGTCCCTGAGGGACGTTGACTCAGAGCAGAGATGCCTGTTGACCAAAGTGACCATGTGGTGTGAGCAAGAAGGAAATCTTGAGTATTTTAGGCCACAGGGCTTTGGGGGCTGTTTGTTACTACAGCATAGCATAGCTCATCCTGACTGAGAGACATGGATTAGGACAGCAACATTGCCTGGTGATCGAGTACTTACTGAGCTCCAGGCACTGTGCTAAGTGCTTTCCAAACATTAGCTCATACAATTCTCTCTAGAGTCCTATGAGGTATGTCTCATTTTATAAATGAAGACTCTGAGACCCGGGGAGACAAATGGTACCCCTTATGGTGGTAAAAACAGATTCAGAGAAGCTCAAAGTTATGTACGTGTTTCCATGGGCATATACTTGGGTCAGCTTTAGGAGATACTGCCAAATGGCTTTCTAAACTGGTTTTACCAATTTTACCCCACAAGCTGAGCTTCCCATGCAAGGCTGAGGGTCAGGAAGGGTCTCAGGCCCTGACCCGTGGTTTCCAAGAGGACCCAGCCGTGGTGAGTCCGCCTGCCTCCAGCCCGACTCCCCCCAAGCATCTGCTGCGTGCTGGGCTCTGGGCGAAGGTGCGTAGCCCTTGTGATTCCTGGACCCAAGGGGTCCAGTCTCAGGATTGGATCCCACTTAGAGGTGCACGGCCTGAAGTTTCTTTAGAGGCTGCTCTGGCTA
This sequence comes from Tolypeutes matacus, assembly GCA_026826555.1. NCBI lineage: Eukaryota > Metazoa > Chordata > Mammalia > Cingulata > Chlamyphoridae > Tolypeutes > Tolypeutes matacus. The sequence continues at coordinate 870,859 of JAKSZT010054164.1, forward strand.
TTACCAGCTACGTATGCGTCTATGATACCTACTGCCACCCATGTTTTACACTTTGAAATGTGGGCGATGTGACTCCATTTTGGTCCCTTTATACTTTTCCCACTTTAAAATATCATTGTCTTGAGTGGCAGATGGTTTTATAATTTTTGTTCCAATTATTAAATACAATTTATAAAACTAATGGGAAGAAGGGTAATCTATTGAATGCACACATATTCTGTTCCTTTTGTTGTTCTTTCATCTTTCCAGGTTCTCCAAGATTCCTTATCATTTCTTTTCCATCTGAAGAACTTCCTTTAGCAATTCTTTATTGGTGGGCCGCTAGGGACAACTTCTATTAGTGCTCCTTCACCTGAAATGTCTTTGTTCCCCTTTGTTCCTGAAGCAATTTTGCCAGATGTAGAATTTGTATTAGCTGTTCTTTTTGCACTTAAAAAGTGTCGTGCCAACATTGTGTTTATGCTAAAAGCCACTGATTATACACTTTGGATAGGTCACATGGTATATGAATATATCTCAATAAAACTGCTTAATAAGTTTTTAAAAAATGTTGTGCCAATTACTTCTGGCCTCTATGTCTCTAATGAGAAATGCTCTGTCATTTGATTTTTTGTCCGCTGTAGGCAATGTGTTGGTTTGTTGCTAACTGCTTTCAAATTTACCTTTGTCTTTAATTTTCAGAAGTTTAGTTGTGATGTGTCTTGGGTTGGAATTCTTGAGGTTTATACTATTTGGGTTTGTTTGTATTCTTGAACCTGTGGGTTTATGACCTCCACCAACTTCAAGACGTTTTCAGTCATTGTTTCTTTAAGTGCTCTTTCAGCCGCCCTCTCTCTCCAAAAATCTGATGCTACAAACGCTTCAGCTTTTGTTATTGGCCTACTGGTCCCTGTGGCTCTGTTAATTTTTTTCTATCTATTTTCTCTCTGTTGTTAATACTGGGTAGAGTCTATTATTTGTCCTCAAGTTCACCGATTCTATCCTTGGTCATCTTCACTCTGCTATTGAGCCCATCTAGTGAGTTTTATGTCTGTCTGTTATGATATTTTTCAGTTCTATAATTTCCACTTGGTTCTTTTTTATAACTTTTATTTCTTTACTTAGAGTTTCCTTTTTTTCCCCATTTCTTTCAGGAGAGTTAGTAATTGCTTGTTGAAACATTAAGTCCTTTTTGGATAATTCCAACATCTAATTCATCTCATATTAGCATCACTTGACTGTGTTTTTTCATTCAAGTTATGATTTTCCTGTTTCTGGAAGTGATGAGTGATATTCAAATGTGTTCTGGACATTTTGGCTGCATTCCAAGGAGACTTTGAATGCTATTATCATGTTTTATTTTGGTATTCAGTCACCTTTTTTAGGGTTTGCATGTGGGTCCTAGCCTATTTTGTGGTCTGTGGTTTCAATGACATTTTTATTTTCAGGGACTTTGTGGTGTTATTTTGGTCTGCTTGACTTATCTGGTGCTTCTGGAGCTCCACCTGTTCCTTACCAGTGTTTTCCCAGGCTGCGAGACTCTGGCCTTGTCCTGGGCCACGGTTGGCTGCAGGGGTCCCCTGACAGGTGCCCCCAGCTGCCTGGCATCCCCCAGAGAGGAGGGGCATCTCGGGCACTTGTTACAGTGAGCTCCCCCTTCCCAGCACTGCTGGGCTCACCCAGCATTATGGACTCCCCTTACTTCTGGGGGACAAGTAAGCCCACTTGGACTGCCCCTCGGCTGGGTGGTCGCCTCCGTGCTGTCCTCCATCCCAGTTCCTCGCCCTCCCCGTACGCCTTGCGGAATTCTCCCCTGGTGGCCTTGTGGGAAGGGGCAGGGAGAGGAGAGCCCATACAGCCTCCGCCGAAACCTAGAGGGGATGGGACGGCAAAGTGCAGTGGCCTAGAGGCCAAGGCAGCTGGCAGGTGTGGGGCCACTTCCTGTCCACCCGCTGGATGCCTGACCATGGACACACGAGTCCTGGATCCGCAGAGAGTGTCATGTGCCGAGCAGAGGGTGCCTCAGTGGGCTGGGGCTGCCACAGCAAATTGCCCCACACGGAGGGGCTTAAGACAACCAAAATGTGTTCTCCAAGGTCTGGGGGTCTCTCCCTGCCCAAGGGGCAGTGGGTCCAGGCGGTCTGCCGGGTGCACCTGCGGCTGAGCACACTGCACTTGCAGGAAGCTGCGCCCAGCTCTGCTCCTTCCCAGCTCCCCAGCCCCTCCTCTCACTTTCCCTGCCCTGGGCTTACACCCCACAAAGCTTCGGGGTGAGGTTTGCCCCAGGGTCTGTTTTCCAGGAAGGCAGGTGCATCCTCTGCCCTCTCCACCCCCCAGGCATTGGGGCTCTTGGGAAGCAAAGGCCTCTTTCCCCTTCAAGATTCGAATTGTGTGTCCCCCCAAGATATACTGATGCCCTGACACCCCCCCACCCCATACCTGGGAGTGCCACTTATTGGAAATAGGGACATTGCAGGTGAAATCAGAAAAGTCAAGACAAGGCCTAATGGGGGGCTCCTCTACTGGGCCTGGTGTCCTGAGGAGGAACTGGACACAGGTCCCCGAGGGTGCAGCCTCAAGCTGGGGGCGGGGGCAGAAGCTGGGAGAGGCAGGAAGGGGGCAGAAGCTGTCCCGGCCCACCCCTGGGTCACCTTCGTGAATTCCTGTTGTTTAAGCTGTGCAGTTTGGAAAGGGCCACATCCCTGTCCACTGTCACCCCCACCACATACCTTCCAGCTGCCGGGTGGACTGGGAGCCTCAGGGACAGGCACAGCCTGGACACCCACTGGCGGGGGGCGGTGGGGGCATCGCTGGGGCTGCTGGAGGGGGCTGGGGGCTGCTCTGAGCACAGGGCCAACGTGGGGGGCTGGTGTGAGCCCAGCGTCCAGGCTGAGCTGAGGGAGGGAGGCTGTCCAGGCTGGCGCCCCCGGGGCAGGGTCTCAAATCTCCAGTCCCAGCTCGGTGCTGGAAGATCTTGCTCAGAAGCTGGAGAACCTGCTTCCCCCACACCTCCCTTTAGAATTCCCGGAAGTCCCTGAGGCTCTGACGGTGTGAAAAGCCCTTCCTGCTGAGAGTCGCTTTCCGCTTTCCATGCTTTCCACGATGCTTATCTCAGGCCTGCTTTGGTGCCCCCTGGCTCGGCCAGGGGGATGCCCCGCGGGGAATGGAGGCCTCCCTCTCCTCCAAGGGACGGGGGAGGGCTGGCCCCATCGGCTTCTCAGTGTTTGAGTGGGGAAACCCGAGGCCAGGCTAGGGCCTATGATGTCTACACAGGCCACTGTCCCCCAGACCCACAGGCCAGACGCTGCGGCCCCTCAGAGGAGCTCCTCGAGCTGCCAGACCTCCAGGAGCTGGGCCCAGGGTCCTGGCGCACCCCCTCGAGCTGCAGAGGTGCAGCTGCGACATCTGCCTTGCAGGCGCAGGGTGAGGCCATGCAGGTAGCCCCGGCAGGTGCGTCTGTCTGCGACAGGAGTCCCTGCTGTGAGCTCACGTGGGCTGGGGCCGAGGGGTCTCCAGGGCTTAAAAGAGGGCTTGGGCCTCGCCCAGGGCAAAGGCCCCGCAGGCCCCTTCTCACCCGATCCCCAAGTGGGGACCCCAGGGCGCAGCTGCCTGGCCAAAGGGGAGGGGGAGGCGCCAGAGGCGTGAGGGCCCAGGCCTGTGTGTTCCGGGGCAGGACCTAGAGGACCTGTGGCCCGAACCCGCGTCCAGCTCCCTGCAGGCCATGGCGGCCGGTAGAACTGTCTGTTTCCTGCTCTCCAGGAAGCTGCCAGCCCTCGTGTGGGCAGATGCCCTTCACTCCCATCCCCACGCCTGTCCAAGGCGCCTCTGGCCTCGGCCGGCCTCTCCCGTCTGAGGGGCAGCTGACGGTCCCATGGCCTCTGCCCTGTCCCAGCCGCCCAGCCACGCCTGACCTGCGCCATCACCATCTTGCCAGGAGCAGGCGTGGGCTGACATGGGGCTCCGGGACCAGTGGCGCTGATTCCCTTTCCTTGGGGGTGTCGGTGACAATGGTGACCCTCCACGCTTTCCCCATCCCTGACCGGGAAATGCAGGTGGGGCCAACAGCCCCTGTCCAGGGAAACGGAGGTCAGAGTGGTACGGCAGCCTCAGCTCGCCAGGACCACCCTGTCTGCAGTCCTGGGACACTGGCTTGGGGGGGCCTCATTCAAGGGCAGGAGGCCGCCAGTCCCACCAGCTCATATCTAAGCACCCCTCTTGGGGGCCTCTCATCAGGCAAGAAAACGCGGCCTCTTGGCGCCATGTACAGAAGCCACAGCGAGACCTAATGACCTTGGAGTGACCAAACCCCAAATCACGCTTCTGGCACCACCAGGCTGGAATCCCCCTTCCGGGCTTTTGCACGAAGCTGCTAGAGCGTGCGTGATGACACGCCCCACAGACGGGCCTGGGGCCTACCATGTGCCAGCTACGGGGCCCACAGAGCTCTCTGTGGCGACGGGCAAGCGCTATGTGCTGACCCATTCAGCAACCGCCAGCCACCTGTGACCTGGAGCTCGGGAAACGTGGCTCCTGCAACCAAGGTACGACTGTGCCACTTTCCTGCATTTTAAGTAAATTGAATTTAAGCAGCCGTGGGTTCTCAGCAGCAGGCCCAATGTGTCCTGGGGTCCTGGTACATTTGAGAAGCTGGGGAAGGTGGTCTGAGGGCAGGGTGGGTGCACGATGCACAGGGAGGCTAGTGGTTCTTCTTTTATTTTAAATTATTTTTATTGTGCATGTAAACACAGATAATATATATGACACATATATCATAAAAGTTGCCATTTTAACCAGCTTTTAGCCTACAGTGCAGGGGCATTCATCACACCCACAGCATTGTGCTACCATCACTACCTTCTATCACCAAGATTTTCTCGTCCCTCCAAACAGAAGCCCTGGGCCCATTAATCAGCTGCTCCCTCCCCAGCCCCTGGGAGCCTCTGCTCTGCCCCCTGCCTATGAGCTCAGCTCCTCCAGATGCTCTAGACAAGCAGACTCACATGTGCTTGGTTGGCCCTGTGTGCCTGCTTGTCTCACTCCACACAGGCCCTCACGTTCCCCCACGTTGCAGCGCAGCCAGCGTGTCATTCCTCTTCGTGGCTGCGCAATACTCCACGGTATGGGGACCACGGTTTGTTATCCCTCGTCGCTGACAGGCCTTGAGCATTCCCACCTTTGGCTGTTGTGAGACTGCATGCACTGGCTTTTGTGTGGACACATTCTCAGTTCTCTTGGGTATATACCTAGGAACAGGATTATGGGGCTGGTGGCCCTTTTTCCTCTTAGGATGTCTATAGTTTTCTCAGCTCCAAGACTGTGTGCAGTCTGGATGCCCCAGTTTACTTAATCCAGGAAACCCCACCCCACTCCCCTTTCCCAGGAGGAGTCATGACTGGAAGCTGTGGAACGGGGCCAGCTGCTTCTGACATTCCGGAAGGGCAGGCACCTACCTCTGCCCTCAACTGTGTTTTTAAGATACACTGGGTGTGTTGGCCAAGGAGCCCCTCCCTCCCCTTCAGCCCTTGTCTTTGTCCCTGTACTCTGGGTCTTGGGAGCTGCACCACTTAAGCAGGGCTGACTGCTCTGGGAAAGACAGCTGACCCAGAGACAGACAACCCACGGGCTGCCCGACAGCCAGGGCCATCTAACCAGGCATCCATCAATGAGCAGGGGCCATCTGAACCTCTCTATCATGGGAGGAAGACAGAGAGTTGAAAAGCATTTTCCAGTCAGTGGTGGATGGAAGGTCAGGGCTTCACTCAAGGTTGAGACACAAGGGAGCAGAAACCATGAGGGAGCAAAGGCAGGACCGGGAGACGAGACGTACTGACAGGAGAGACCCTCTGGGGGCCTGGAGGCTCAGTCTTCGGAGCTGCTTCCAGGAGTCAGTCCTTCAGCTTTGGCTCCTCACTGGCCCTAACTTGCCATTTTCTCACGATGATGGGCAAGTTTCTTTGTCTCTTGCTACAAATGAGCATCAGTAAAATATTCAGCCATGAAGCTCTTCATGAAGCTTCAAGCAAGCAAGTCCACTGTGGGCAGACATAGAATCAGGTATTGGGGGGATGCAAAGAGGAACTGGCGAGCGTGCCGTGGGGAAGGACCAGGCCACAGGGGCCAGCCGCTGGGCGTCCTCGACCAGGACGCTGCCTTGGCAGGGCCCACCCTTCTCACCGGGGGCCCCTCTTCTGTACCTCAGCCTCACTTCCTCCAGGGCAGGGACTGTGGCTGAACTTCTTGGCAGTAGAACGTACTATTCTGAACCTCAAAGTCCCTTCCAGAAAGTCCATGTTTTCTGTTTCTCATATAGAAGAAACACCCCCAGTGCCTTGTGGAGAGATGGACACACAGCAGGCAGGAAATACTACTTAACCAAGTGAATGTCTCCAAATGCATCTGTCCACATTTTCTGAAGTTTTGCTGCACCAACAAGTTATCCACCCACCTATCCACCCATCCATCTATCCATCCATCCATCCATCCATCCATCCATCCATCCATCCATCCATCCATCCATCCATCACCCATTCATCCATTTGTCCATCTATCCATTCATTCACTCATCTTTCTCTCTATCCATCACCCATCCATCCATCCATCCATCCACCCATCTATCCATCCATCCATCCATCCATCCATCCATCCATCCATCCATCCACCCATCTATCCACCCATCTATCCACCCACCTGCCTGTCCATACATCCATCCACCCATTCATCCATTTGTCCATCTGTCCATCCATCCATTCATTCACTCATCTTTCTGTCCATCCATCATCCATCCATCCATCCGTCTGTCCATCCATCTACCCATCCACCCACCCATGCAGCCTCCAGGGAGCACCCCGTGTACATTACCTCTCATAAGCTGCACCTTAGGACTGGTTATTGCTCACATAAGATGCTGGGGCTCAGGGAGGGGGGCTCACCCAGGGCTGCAAGTTTCTCTAATTCCAGGCTCTCTTTGCTTCCCACTGTCCCTGGCAGCCCTGTCTCCTCACCCAGGCAGTGGTTTCCCAGGGGCCAAGCTTCATCTCGCAGCCCTCCCCTCCTCACAGCCCAAGCACTGGGCTGCCCACAGAGCAGACATGAGATCCTAACCCCAAGTCACAAGCTCATGGACCCCTTCCACCACAGGGGCCCTGGCCCGCCCTGCAGCCTGGAGACAGAGAAGTGAGACGGTGGAGGGCGGGCTGATATGACACCAGGAATGCCTGGGACATGTCAGGAGGGAGGCAGGCTGGGCCCAGAGCAGCTGGGCAGAGGACTGCGGTGTGTGTGTGTGTGTGGCACAGTCGGCTGGCAACTGGCGTGTCCTGACTCGTGGGACGGATGTCTGGCCGGGCAGCCACCATCCAACTCCAACAAGCTGCTGCCTGCCTGCAGCCTGCCCTCCCCTGCCGAGCCCAGGCCCGTGGGCTCCTTCCCTGAGCCTGCGCCAGGGTGGCCCCCAGGGGTCTTGACCTGCCCACCCCCCTGTACCCTCTCCCTATTTCTCTTCCAGCTGGGAAAAAGTGTCTCCTGGGAAACCATCAGCCTCTAGCCAGGGTGGCCTACCTCCCTGTGGGGTCAGCCTCTAGCCAGGGTGGCCTACCTCCCTGCGGGGTCCCCTCTCAGGGGTCTTTCCAGAGCCATGGACCTCCTTTCAGGAAGGAGCCCAGTGCTAGTGGCCTCCAGGTGGGCTGTCCTTCCCAGGCTCTGGCAGTTCCCCCATCAAACCCTTGGCCTTGCCCTTCGCCCAGCTCCATCTCTGGCCATACATGTCCTCTGCTGGGCCCTCTGCCCATTGTGGTCCCTTGGCCCTGGCTGTCCTCTCCCCTCTCTGTCTGGCAAACTCTCCTCCATCCTTCAAGGTCCTGTTGAAATGCCCCTTGCTCTGGGAAGACATCTGGACTTGAGTCTGGGGGCAGCAGCTACCACAAAGGCTCTTGAGAAGGAACATGGGGGGAAGATGGGGGGCCAGGAGAGAGCAGTAGGAGGTAGGAGCCCCCACCCCCTCCTGGCCCTGACTTCCCCATGTCCAGCATGGGCCCTCTGGTCCTCCCTGGGTGCCGGCATCCGGCTTCCCCTCGGGGGAGCACCCTGCCCCTAGGCACAGACTCCCTGATGTTTCCCACGGCCCAGGAAGCCACTGTACATGGCAGCAGCCCGGAATAGTCCGTGAACTCCTGGTGAACTTGACATCTTTGCTGGAGACATTGCATTATCTTCACAAGGCGGAGCCTTTGTAGGGTTCTGGGTGAGCGGCGCCATGGGGGGGTGGAGCTGCAGATCCTGCTGCCCCTTCCTCGAGCGAGCGAGCGATGCCCTCCCTCCGGGCTCCTGCCCGGCCCCACCCCCACGTCCCGTGAGCACATCCCCCGCGGCCTCGGGAGCCCACATCCCATCTGCCACCTTTTCTGGGCCTCCTCTCAGACTCGGGGCCCCAGGCTTCCGAGCCACTGACCCTCGGGGCCAAAGGCTGGCGTCTGAGGTCTAAGCTCCCTTGGAACTTTGGAGCCTAACATCAGATAGCTTGCGGCCAGCTGGCAGGACAGGGCGGCCTCACGGCGCGGTGAGACGCCTGCAGACCCCGCGGCTGGCCCTGCGCCCCTCAAAGCCTGCGGTCAGCTGGAGACCCGGGAGCCCCCCTCACTGTGGCTTCGGGTGGGGGTGGCGGGCTCTGCTGCTCCTGGTTCGAGCCTTGGGTTCATGCTCCGTCAGAGGCCCAGGAGGCCGTGGCCCAGGTCAAAGGTAGGGCCAGCCCCAGGTGGGTGGGTCGGGCGCGCTCTTGACTGGCCTGGGGCCCCGACAAGGGCCGAGCGTCCAGGCAGGCCTGACGCAGAGCCGCCTGTCCCATGCCCAGCAGGCCCAGCATTTCCTACTCTACTTTTGCCGCAAAATTTGTCCTGACAGGGGCATTTAGCTTGGGAACGCTTTCTCCCTCGGAGCTGCTTGGCTGCAGATGAAAGGGTGGTCGCTGGTCAGCCACACCAGGCCACTGGCCGCTCTGGGCCTCTTTGCCTACAAGGCTGGTAAGGGATAAAAGGGCCTGTTTATGGCTCCTGTTACCCATTACAGGAAGGAGTGGGCTGGGGGAGGTGATCCGGGTTGAAGAAGGGCTTTGGGGGGAACTAAGCTCATGGGCCTTTGGGGATCCATGTCCACGCACCCCAAACTGGGAGGCCAGCTGTGGTGGGAGCTGGGAGGTGGCTGAAAACCCAGGGGTGCCATGGGTGCCGTGGGGTGCCGTGGGTGCCGTGGGGTGCCGTGGGGTGCCGTGGGCTTCCCTGGTCTCATGAGACGAGGGACCCAAGTGGAGGTGTGGTGCTGCCCACCAGGGCTGAGGCCCTGCCACGTGCTGAGTCCGGCAGATGCTCCCCACCTCTGGAAGTCACCCCCGAGCTGGTGCTCAGCCCGAGGTCCCCACCCTGCACAGGGAATTCAGGATGAACAGCCAGGCCAGCCCTGGCTGAGACGCCCTGGGGCTCCAAAGGGGCTGGATGGAGCTTGGCAGAGGGGCCCCCAAGTCTTTTGGTTTCTTTTACACACAGTAAGAAACACCCAGGATCCCAGGGCCACCAGCCAACCCCTCCAGATGGCCTTTTCCATGGTTGTGAGTGGGGCCGGGGCAAATCCATGCAGCCCTGTTTCTCCTCGGGGAACTGACTCCTCGGGGCAAGGGTTGGCATCTGCGTTCTCGAGCATCAGGGCTCAGCGCCGCAGACTGCCCAAGCCTCTGCCCGGCCAATCTGCTCGTGCTCGGCTAAAGCAGGTCAGGACGCTTTCAACATCTACCCAAGCAAGAGCTCAAACCTGCAGCAGCAGCATCTTAAAAGGAAACTTAGAGAAAAGCATGTAGGACTTGGGGTGCTCATGTTTTATAGGAGATATGCAAACCCCGGAAGCCGTAGAAAAAAGAGCGAGAGATATGACCACCTAAAAATTAAAAATTGTCGGAGTGGAAAGACACCATAAATAAAGTGAAGACACAGAAGATAGGACAGGAGAGTATATTTGCAACAAAAAGTTAATGCCCCAGTTATAGAAAGAGCTACAAAAAGAAAAAGTAACAGAAAAGCAGGCAAAGGATAGAACAGGCAATCACAGGAGAGGAAAGCTCGTCTCAAGCGCAACGGGGAAATTCGGTTCATTTTACAAGCTGCTTTTCTCCCCTCGCTATCAGATGCTAATTTAAAAGACTGCTGGCAGTTAGTGCCGGCAAGGATGTAGAGAAATGGAGCTCTCATACCAATATGGGGACAAATAAATCGATATAGAGCCTGCCAGCATTTAAAACAGGCATACCCAGGAAGTCCACTTTCAGGCATCGACCCTGTTAAGATGCTCACACAAATGTGCCAAGACATGTTCATGGATAATCACAATTGTTGTGAAAAATTGAAACTAATTAAAAGTCTATCAATAGTTCAATAAATAAATTATGATAATATAGATAAAGTAATACTATGCAGCTGATAAAAAGAATGTGGTAGAACTGTCATGCATTGACAAGGAATGGCAATGATAAATTCTTGCATTAAAAAAGCTGCAGAAAGTGCCTTTGAAACACGATCTCATTATAAAAGCGTGTGTGTCTGTGTGTGTTTTTGAATGAAGCGGCCTGGCAGGATGCGCTCAGGGTACGTTACTGAGCGTTTCTTTATGCTGCTTTACACATGCTCAGTGGTTTGTCTGGTTAGGCCCCAGCTGGGGGACTTGCCCTCCAGTTGTCGACCACATCACCAGTTCCCCTGACTCCGAGTTTCCGGTACTGCTGTGGAGAAGCCCAAACCATTGCACGCTCCTCTTCCAGAGGAGGCCTGAACGTGGTCGCGGAGCCCCTGGGTCCCCAAGGCCCCTCTTCTGTGTCTCTGCGCCGTGCATCCCCACGAAGTGCCTGGTGTGGCTCACTGGGAGCTCCAAGGTCATATCCGCAGGTCTTTCCCCTTGGTTGTCCCGGTTTTCCAGGGAAGGCTCTCCAGCCTCCTGCCTGGAAGGTAAGAGGCTGGCGGGGACTGGTGTGGCAGGGCCTTCCCCACATGCCCCGGGGCCCCCAACCTTCCTGCAGTCACCCCCCACCACATCTGCTCTCACCAGAACAACGCTGCAGAATCCCGCTGCGGCGGGGAGCTGGGCTCAGCGGCCGCTTCCCCGGCGTCCCCGCGCTGCACTCTCATCCCCTTTGCCCACCGGGGTCGTGGCCGCTGGGCCCTTGGTGGGCAGCCCTGGGGGCCAGCTTTGCTCGGTGGGCGCCCCTCAATTCTCAGTCTTGCTGGACGGCTGCCCTGGGGAGCACCACCATCCCAGTGGGGCAGGCGGAGGAGGCGCTGTGTACCACCTGCACTCTTTACCTGGAGCCAGGGTCACTGTTTAAAACCTTTTGTTTTAAAACAAAGAGTCTATTTGTTACATTTTATTAAGGGGCCTCCTCTGAGCAACGACAGGGCCACTTTCGCACCTGTGGCGCCTTGAGCTGCCCCTGCCCGGCCTCTCTGAACTGCATCCTTATCTGTTTAATTGGAGCAAAACTCCCACCTGGCAAGGCTGTTGTGGGGCTCAGGTGAGATAACTGCTGGGCACACAGGGGCCAGGGAGGGGCCGCGGACTCCCTGTAGGTGTCAGCAGGCCGAGGCCAGAGCAGTGCAGGTGGGTCAGCCGCACCTGAGGCCAGATTCTTCTCCCTGCGGCCGCCAGCAGGCACAGTGGCAACCCAGGGATGTGATCAATCTCCGGCCCAGGACGGATCCCCCTCCTGAAGCCACCTGCAGCCTGGAGAGGCTGCCCCAGGCGGGGCAGGGGGGGAGATCCGCCCGTGGAGGGGCTGCCTGTCCTCACTGGACCAGGCTTGTGCCTGCAGCCACATCCGGAATTCCTCTGGAGACGAGACGCTTCCTTGCAGCTGGGGTCCCTGTTCCCTCTTGTCCAGGAATGTTCTCCGTTCCCTGAAGGCACTTGCTCTGCCAGCCCTGCCCCCTCCCAGCCCTGCCCTGCCCACGAACCCCCTCGATGGCTCTGTTCTGAGTTGGGATCCTAGAAAAGGAGTTCCAAGACCCCCGAGGGGCACAAACAGCACCACCCCCCCCCCGACTAAAGCTCTTCCATGTCGCTCAGCAGTGAGGCAGAACTCAGGACCAGCTGGCGGCAGAGGAGAAAGTGCAGGCAGGTGAAAGCAGAGGACGCCTGCCTTGAAATCAGGACCTTTTCCAGGACAGCAGCCGGGAGCGATGCTGAAGGCTTTGGGGTTCATGGGGAGAAGAGGCCTGTGCTCCCATGTCCCCCTTCTCAGCAGCCTGACACGAGGGCAATGAGAATTCCTCCTGGCCTTTCTGGGCCTCCCCTCCCCACTCCAGACGAGAAACACCACTTTGGGACATGTCGGTCTCAGGGAGACCTCAGCCTCATGGGCCCTGGTTGCCCAAATTCCATCGTGATTGATTAACTGGACTTGTGGCCCAACTTCTGCTGTGACCGACTAGACTCATTGCCCGAGCTCTGCCATGACTGACTGGAAGGAGCACAGAACTGGGTTTTTGTGTGTGAGCACGGGTGGTCCCAGGTGGTCCTGACAGCACATCTGCGCTGCATTCCTGCCGCCGGGGGCGGGATGGCCCCGCTGCCCCAAGACATGGATACCGCGATGCGATGCGCCCCCTGCAGCACTGAGCATCCTCACCAGGCTCTCCATGCTCCGCTTCCATCCTCAATTCCGTGGGGAGAGGCCTGCTTTGCAGGGGGGAGGCCGAGGTGCAAGCACAGGGGCCTGCAGGAGGGGAGCCACTAAGGGCAGAGGGAGCTGCAGATGGGCGGCCCCTGAGGGCAGAGGAGGCTTCCTTCCCACCTTAGAGGCCATCCAGGGCTAGTAGAGAAGAGGAAGAATCTTCCTGAGAGGCCCCAAGCGGCATCCTCAGCCCAGGGAGATGGTATTTTTATTGTACTCCTGCTGTGTGCAGCCCCCCCAAGCATGTGGACACTGCAGGGGAGGTGGGGGCAGCTCCTGACTGGTGGCTCCCCACACCCACCCCATTTTCCTCCCTTTCCAGCCATGGGGGCCATCCCACTCCGGCCTCTGGCCCTGCCGGGTGGGGATGGCAGGGGCTGGAGGGGCTCAGGGACTCCAATCCACGTCCTCTTGGTCCTGGAGTGGAAACTGAGGCCCAGGGAGGGGCCTCTGCCCAGTCACAGCCCCTTGTTTAAGGGGGAGGGGCAGCCCCCACTGGGGGCCGCCTCCCAGCCACTGTCTGCCCACCAGAGTCAGACGAGGCCCAAGGCTACGCGGGCGCCTGTCGCAGCAGGCTGGGTGCCTGGGGCAGCCCCCCAGGCCTGCCCTCCTGCCCAGCCCCTGCTGGCTCCACTGCACAGTCAGCTGTCGCCACCCCCGGAGGCCTGTGCCCCTCCCTGGCTTCCTCTGAGCAGACCCCTCCCCATCCCTTCACCTGCTTCTTTCCTCCCACTTGATACCCCCCAGGCTTGATCATCCATCTCTCCTGGAATGCACGAGCCGGGGGCTCCTGGGGCTTGTTCCCTGCTCAGCCGTGGCTCTGTAACTGTCACTGAGTGACTGAGTGACTGGCAGGCTCTGGGGGCCATGGGGTCTCTGCACTCTGGGAGCTGCTCCTGGGCCAGGCCCCAACAAGCTTCAACTAGGAACCCTGGAGAAGGGCCCTGGAGATCAGGAAGGGCTTCCTGGAGGAGGCGGCAGTCATGTAAAAGTCGTCAGGAGGCTCTGAGCCCACCCTCCTCCGTGAAAGGGAAACTGAGGCCTGTGGGGTCGAAGTGTCTAAAGACACGCTGCCATGGGCTTGCCTGCGGGGCAGTGAGCCACGGAAGGGAGAGCAGGCCCACTGCCCAGAGGGTCTCCTCCGCCGGGTCCCATGTGTCTGGTTTCCGGCTGTGAGCCTCGGGGGCCACGGGCCAGGACAGGTCGCCCGGCCCCTTTGTTCCCCAGACCCTGGCTCTGCTGCCAGGCTGGGAGCCACAGGAGCTGCCCCGTCGCAGACATGTCCTGTGTGGGGGACGGAGAGCGAGGCCCTGAAGGAGGCCAATGGGCAGCAACCCCCACCTCTCAGTGTGGCTGGTGCCCTCCGTGGCCTCAGGGGCGCTGGCCGGCCCAGGACTCCCCAGGACCCCCCCGTCCCCTGGCGTCTGCACTGTGGTCCCAGGCCTTCCACAGGGGTCTGCAGTGGGGTTTCGGGTGGGGGCATGAGTGACAGGTGGGACGTGTGCCCAGCATGCCTCGTGGTGGCCTCAGAGCCGGCAGCCCCCAGCCCAGGTGCACGGCGAAGTCCACTGCCCCCGTGTGGCCCGGCCAGCCAGACCCAGGCGCTGCCCCTCCCTCTCCAGGCTTGTCTCCAGCTCCCTCCACTCTGACCTCCAGGCCCCTTGGGGTGCTCCAGCCCCTGCTCCCCGTCGTCCTGGTCCCGCTGGCAGTGACCCCCACCTCGCCCTCTTGGCAACCCCGTCCCTGAGCCTGGGCAGAATGTTCCATGGGGCCTCACGGGGATGCGTTGGCCTCGTCCCTGGGGCTTTAGCCGGTCTCCAGGGGGCCCCACATGGGCTCAGCGCTGGGAGCCGCAGCCTGAGGGGCACCGAAGACGCCGTCTCAGGGGTCCGGGTGGCCAGGCTGGCTGCCCGCGTTTGGGAGGCTCCACATGCCTCATCTCTGTTGGGCACTGAGTCCCATTTCACAGACGAGAACACGGAGGCCAGAGAGGCTGCAGACTTGGCAGGTCCCGGGGTGAGCAAGCCACTGCGCTGGGCTGTGAGCGCCGCACGGCCCACCTCGACGCCGTCGAACTTCTCAGAAGACTTAGAGCCACACAGAAGCACGTGTGACTCTCACTCCTTTAGGAGTGATTTTTTTAAGTGTCGTAGACTCTGCTAAAAACCTTTTCATAGAAATTCAAAGGTGCTGCAGGCGGAACAGGAACATTTGCAACAAATGACAAGGAATTAGATTTTAACTGCATGAAGAACTGCAAATTGATGGTGTCGGCACTGGACCCAAGAGGTCCAGACAAAGGACCAGAGCAGACGTCTGCAAGGAGAACATGGTGAAGAAGCATCCAAGCCCATGGGCCCCAAGAGCGCAGCCGGATGAGGTATCGAGGGCACGAGGGACATCAGGCCAGCAGCGGCTCATTAAATAGCCACCGAACAGGTTTTGGCTTGTTTCTGTATTTTTTGACTCCATATAAATCAGAAAATTGCCCATATATGCATATATATCTCTCAAAGGATAATATAAAACAGCCATGGACAGTGGACTTAAGTTCTACATTTCAATATGTGAAGGAGAATAATCTAGAAAGAAATGCCAACAGTGGACATAATAGGGGTGAAAATCTTTTCTTCTCTCTTGCCCCAATTTTTTGCAATGCAATTATATCATTTATTTATTTATGTCTCATGTTCTAAAATAACAAACAGTGAATTGTGTAAAGTACAGGAACATACAAACAGTGGATTTTTACAATGTAGAACATTCCAGAAGCCTGTAATGTTGCCTGCTGCCTTTCCAGTCAGTGCCAATAAGCAAGCGACATTCTGACTGCTGGGCCTGGCACGAGGGTGAGGCAAATGGGGCGCCAGCCCATGCTGGAGCCTCTGTGAAGCTTGCTCGCGGGCTCCTCACCTCCCCCCCCCCCCGAGTCCCACCTGCTGGCGTCTGTCTCCATCGATTCGTTTTGCTTGTTCTTAAGCCCCATAGAAGTGAAACTGCTTCTTTCACTCAAGGTAACGTCTGGGAGGCCCACTTTATTAGTCAGGGCTATCTAGGGAAACAGAATCAACAGGAGAAATCTGTCAATAGTATGAGATTTTATTAGAGTCTCTCACGTGACCGTGGTATGCACAAGTCCAGGTTCCGCAGGCAGGCTGCAAAGCAGGGGCTCCGGCGAAAGTCCAGTGAAGGTCCTTGGTGAGTTTCCAGGAAACGTTGGCTGTCCAAAGACGAGCTGGGAAATTCTCCATGAATGCTGAAGTCACTTCCCCTTATAAGGCATTCAATTGATTGGATAAAGCATCACCCATTGCTGACGGCAGTCTCCCTGGTTGATGCAGATGTAATCAGCCCTCCACGCAGTAGGCTCACTGGTGACTAAAGCCCATAAATGTCCTTGAATTACAAACTAGCCCAGTGCTTGCTTGACCAGACAACTGGGCACCATTACCTTGCCGAGTTGACACATGAGCCTGGCCATCACACCCACCTGTTTTTGTGAGACTTGGCAGTATGCTTTGTCACAGGTGTGCAGTGTCCCATTGTGAGGCTGTGCCACACTTTATTGGTCACTTTGCCATGGCTGGGCATTTGGGTTTTGTGCAGCCTTGGTCCATTTTGGATGAGGCTCTGGGTGTGCGCTGCTGGGTCATGGGGTAAGGGATTGTTTAGTTTTAGAAGATTTTGCCAGTCATCCACAGTGATTGTATCAAGGCACCAGCAATGGATCAGAGTGTACACGTGTTACTTTCATACATTTAACATTAAAGTCTTCCCAGGAAGAAAATTCCAGGCTCAGATGCCTTCTCTGGTGATTTTTAAGAAATAAATAATTCCACCCTTAACGCCCAAATAATAGATAAGGAGAAAACACTCTCCAGCTCATTTTATGAAACTAATTGAACTTGGATAACAAAACCAGTCAGAATCAGCACTGGGAAGCTGCTAAAAGATACTAGCAGCACACAACAATGTGCAAAACCTTGTGGTCAAATTATGTTTATTCCAGAAAAAAGAGATTAGTTTAGTATTAGAAAATTAATTAACATAATCCTCCACATTAATAGATTAAAGGGGGGAAATTATGGTAATTTCAAAAGATGAGAAAAATATTTGATAAAATTCAATATGTATTCATGGAAAAGCTGCTTAGCAAGCAAGAAATAGAGGGAATTCTTTAACCTGATGAGTGGTATGTACAAAAGCCCCATAGCAGGCACCCTACTTGAAAGCTTTGCTGAGACTGGGAACCAGTGGGATCACCATTTTCATTTAGCATTTTCCTGGAGGTCCTAGCCAAAGCTAGAAAACAAGAAAAAGAAATAATGTGCGTAAGTGTCAGAAAGGAAAAAGTAAAACCTTCAACATTAATAGAGGACATGATTATGTGTGTAGACAGAGCAGAAGAATATTGAGATAAATTATTGAAATTACTAAGAGAGCTGGGAAGTTTCCTGGATACAAGTGAATATATAAAAATCAGTTGCTTCTGTATATGCCAGCAACCAATTGAAATTTAGAGGCAGATGTTTTTTGTTTTTTTTTTTTTTACCGGGAGGTACTGGGGATCGAACCCTGGTCTCTCCATATGGTAGACGGACGCTGAACCTCTTGAGCCACATCCGTTTCCCCATGAAATTTAGAAAAGATGCTGTATTAGTCAGGGTTCTCCAGGGTAACAGAACTAACAGGAGATATCTAGAAATATTATGAAATTTTATAGAATTGTCTCCTGCAACCATGGGAATGCATGACTCCAAATTCCCTAGGGTAAGATGCAAACCAGGGTCTCCAATGAAGATCCTCCATGAGTTCCCCAGGAAACACTGCCTGTCTGAAGTAGAGATGGGAATTCTCAACCTGAATGCTGAAATCACTTCTCCTTTTAAGGCTTCAACTGATTGGCTGAGACGTCACTCACTGCTGACGGCAAGCTTCTCAGCTGATTGTAGATGTGACCAGCCATGTATGCAATCAGCTCACTGACAATTAAAGTCCATGAAATGCCCTGTTTTAGCCCAGTGCTTGCTTGACCAGACAACTGGGCACCATTACCTGGTCAAGATGACACATGAGCCTAACCATTGTAGATGCCATTTACTGAAACATGAAAGTGTACAATACATAGGAAAAACAAAATATGTGTGAGACTTTTATAGAGAAAATTGATTTAAAAAATACTAACATTGCTGAGAGATGTGAAAGAAGACCCAGATAAATGGAGTATATTCTATGGAAGACTCAATATTGTCAAGATATCAATTCTCCCTGAATCGATCTATAGATTTTATATAAGTCCAATTTAAATGTCTATGAGTTTTCTTTGGTGGAACATGACAAACCAATCTAAAATTTATGCTGAAATGCAAAAAGCTGAAAATAGCTAAGCCACTCTTTTTAAAAAAAAAACAATTTATTGAAGTATACCATCCTTACATGAACATATATAAACTATAAGTGTTCAGTAAACATCGTGAACTTGCAAAACAAACATGCATAACATCATGCAGGGCTCCCACACATCATACTCTGCATTGTTGTGAAACATTTGTT
Organism: Tolypeutes matacus; assembly: GCA_026826555.1. Taxonomy (NCBI): domain Eukaryota; kingdom Metazoa; phylum Chordata; class Mammalia; order Cingulata; family Chlamyphoridae; genus Tolypeutes; species Tolypeutes matacus. The sequence continues at coordinate 889,091 of JAKSZT010054164.1, forward strand.
AACAAATTATGAAAGAGCATTGTCAAAGAATTACTACTAACTATAGTCCGTATCTTATTCCCCTATACATTTTTTTAAGGATTTATTTATTTATTTGCTTCCATACATTTTAAACTCCCCCTCCCCATTTTCGCTGGGCAACTCTCTGTGTCCTTTTCCTGCCCTCTCTTCTCACCCTTCTCCTCCTTGTCTTCACTGGGATTCAATCCTTGGAACCTCCTATGTGGGAGAGAGGCGTCCTACCACCTGTGCCACCTTAGTTCCTGGTTTTTCGGTGTGTCTCATCTTGGCTCTCCCTTTTGTCACTCTCCTGTTACATCATTGTCTTGCTGCATGGCTCGCCCGTCAATGGGGCCTGGCGGCGTACCCACTTGCGGGGCCTGATGGCCCACGCGCCTTTTATATTTTTCTTTTTTTAATTTTTACTGGGAGGTTCCAGGGATCGAACCCAGGTCTCTCCATATGGGAGACGGACGCCCAGCTATTTGAGCCACATCCATCCCCCTGCTATATCTCTTAAGGTTGACCAAAGATACCTAGAGTTACCATCTTTTCCCATACAGGATGGTCATATAATAAATCAGGCTTATTTTATCACCTGTATTCTAAAAACCAGACCTAGGGAGAGAAACTAGGTCTGGGGACACATGCATGGTTCTAATATAGTGAATGTTTAGCCTGCCCTGATTATCACAAAATCAGGACAGCGAGAATATTCACAGAGCTAAGCCACTCTTGAAGAAGGAAAACAGGCTGGGGGAACTGGCTCTCCAACATCAAGGCTCGTTATAAAGTTATCCATCTTGGTGCAGGAAGAGACCAAAGGAGCACAGGAGCAAGCTCAGAAAGACTCAAGCATGTGGGCCACCTGCTCCGTGACGGGAGAACGGCATCAGTGTGGAAGGATGCCTTTGGTTTTCTGATAAGCAGCTCTGAGATGATGGGGTGTCCACATACCAGAAGTGAGCAGTGCAGTTCTACTTCACACTAGTAAAATACACAACAGGTAGATTACATTCCTAAGTGTGAAACAAGCCTCTAGTGATTTTTGAAGAGAATATAGAGAAATATTTTCATAACTTTGGGTTAGGGATGGCTTTCTTAAACAATATACACAATTAATAGTCATAAGAAAAAGACCGATAAATTATAATACATTAAAATTAGGAAATTTTGTTAACTTAAAAGGCACAATATGCATGACTGTTCTGTAAACCCACAATGTCTCTAATTTTTTTTTAAAAGGCACCAAATCTACAACTCAACAACAAAAAGACAAACACCTCAATTTGAAAACAGGCAAATGACTTGAATAGACATTTCTTGGAGAAAATGTACAAATGGCCACTAAATAAATGAAATAATGCTCAATATCATCTGCCATTAGGGAACAGCAAATCAAAACCATAATGAACTACCATCTCACACACAAAAAAAGGAAAATAAGTATTGGAGAGGATGTGGAGAAATTGGGGCAACAGCTGTGGAAAATTGCTTGAGAGTTCCTCAAAAAGTAAAATATAGAACTATGATATGATCCAGCAATTCTTCTCCTAGGTGTAGACCCCAAAAGAACTGAGAATGGGATCGAACAGATACTTCTTGTTCAAAGCAGCACTACTCACAATTGCCAAAAGATGGAAACCACCCAAGTGTCCACCGACTGATGAATGGATAAACCAAATGTGGCATATCCATGCAACAGAATAAATTCAGCATCAAAAAGGAATGAAGTGCTCATACGTGCTACAACATGGATGACCCCTGAAAACATGCCGAGTGAAATAAGCCAGACACAGAAGAACAAATAAAATGTGATTCCACTTATATGAAATACCTAGAAAAGGTAGATCCACAGAGGCAGAAAGCAGATCCGAGGTCACCAGGGCTGGGGGTGGGGAATGGGGAGTCAGCGCCTAAAGACGACAAATGAAAAGCGTTGGTAATGGAGGGCTGGGACACTGGCACTTGTGAAAGTATCAATGCCTCTGAAATGTACACTTGAAATGGTTAAAATGGCAAGCACTAAGTTATATAAATATATAACCACAATAACATTTTTATAAAAAAGGAAAAAAATAACTCCCTATCACCATCACCAAAAAGTCACCATAAAAGGAATGAAAAGACAAAACCCAAAGTAGGAGATGTGCTACAAATACAACCAAAAAAGGAGGTCCAGAATATAAAAGGACTGATGGGAATCGATATAAGGTCCCTAAATTTAAAAAATGAACATATGACTTCACCCCAGAGGAAACCCAACCAGGAAAAAAAGTTCAGCCTCATTAGTAATCAGGAAGAAGCAAGTTTCAGTCACAATGAGCCATCATTACTCACCCAGCAGACTGAAGAAAGTTTCAAAAGTCTGACTTGACCAAGAGCTGGCGAGGAGGGGGCAAGAGGCCCTCCAGCCCCGGCGAGGGGCACGGCCCTCGGCACGGCCACCTGGGAGAGGCTGAGCGCACACGTTCCTAAGCCAGCAACTCCACGCCCAGTGCCTGTCCCAGAGTTGTCACGCCGCGGACCTGGGGGCTTCCGCGAGAGTGTCGGCGGCAGTGTTAACCACAGGCAAAAAGCTGGAAGCTACCCGGTGTAGGCCAAGGGAACTCATGGCGCATTCCTGCAGGAGCCATGGGGTGGTGAGAGCGAGCGTGCGGCATCGTGGGAAGGACACGCTCACACCCCGTTTACTCAGCGCCGAGAAAGGGGCGGCAGAAGCATTCATTGCCTGGGGATGAGCACATGGACGGTAAACGACAAAAAAAAGCAGACGATGGCCTCGCAGACCTGGCAGCAGCTGCTTGAGCGGGGAGGGGACGGGGGTGGAAAGGGCCTCACTCTGGAGGTGCGCGCGGGGCCGCCCCGTGTGTGTGCAAATGCTACACGTGCCGCCTGCGTTCTCTCCGCTGTGTCTGGTCTGAGCCACAAGTTTTAGAAAACCAACCTTCAAACTCAAAAGAAGACGTGATCCTACTTGGAGACGGGAAAGCCTTGGCTTTCCGGCGGTCTTTCCCCTCGGGCACACCTGCTTCCGCCCCCCGGCTGCTGCCCAGCAGCCTCCTGGCCCCCAGAGTCCGGTCTCCTCAGGCCAAACGCCCCCACCCGTGCCTTCCTCCCCTTTGTGGTTTGCCATGGACTCCGGCCCTGCCCACGGGCCAGCTGGCCACCTGGAAGTGGTCAGGGTGGAGCAGGTGCCAGCCCCTAGAGCTGGTGGGCGGGAAAGCAGACCAGCCTGGGAAGTGGTCACACCTGCCGGCCCCACCCTGCCCCGGCTGCTTCCCGAGACCACCTGCTGAGATGCGCTGGCCCAAACAGGACATGCAGGGAACGGGTGCCAGACCAACAGTGATTGCCGGCCGGCCAGAAGGTACCAGGGCGAGTCACAGCCAGATGGGGTCTTGGGCTTTCCCTGAGCTGTGTACCTGTCTGCCCTGTACCCACTCAGTCTGCACCTGTGCACCCTGTACCTGTGCTCCGTGCACCTGCGCGCCCTGTACCTGCGTGCCCTACACCTGTGCACCCTGTACCTCTGTATCCTGTACCTGTACCCTCTGCACCTGTGTACCCTGCACCTGTGCACCCTGTACCTCTGTATCCTGTACCTGTGCTCCCTGTACTTCTGTATCCTGCACCTGTGCACCCTGCACCTGTGCTCCCTGCACCTCTGTATCCTGTACCTGTGCACCCTGCACCTGGGCACCCTGTGCCTCTGTATCTGGTATCTGTGCACCCTGCACCTGTGCACTCTGAACCTCTGTATCCTGTACCTGTGCACCCTGCACCTGTGCCCTGTGCACCCTGCACCTGTGCTCCCTGCACCTCTGTATCCTGTACCTGTGCACCCTGTACCTGTGCATCCTGCACTTCTGTATCCTGTACCTGTGCATCCTGCACCTGTGTACCCTGTACCTCTGTATCCTGCACCTGTGCACCCTATACCTCTATATCCTACACCTGTGCATCCTGCACCTGTGCCCTCTGCACCTGTGCACCCTGCACCTGTGCACCCTATACCTGTGCACCCGGTACCTGTGCACCCTACACCTGTGCACCCTGCACCTGTGCACCCTGTACCTGTGCATCCTGCACCTGTGCACCCTGCACTTCTGTATCCTGTACCTGTGCCCTCTGCAACTGTGCACCCTGTACCTGTGCACCCTGCACCTGTGCACCCTGCACCTGTGCACTCTGTACCTCTGTATCCTTACCTGTGCACCCTGCACCTGTGCACCCTGTACCTCTGTATCCTATACCTGTGTACTCTGCACCTGTGCACCCTGCACTTCTGTATCCTGTACCTGTGTACCCTGCACCTGTGTACCCTGTACCTGTGCACCCTGTACCTCTGTATCCTGCACCTGTGCCCTCTGCACCTGTGCACCCTGAACCTCTGTATCCTGCTCCTGTGCACTCTGTACCTGTGCACCCTGTACCTGTGCACCCTGTACCTCTGTATCCTGTACCTGTGCCCTCTGCACCTGTGCACCCTGTACCTGTGCTCCCTGCACCTCTGTAGGTGCCCTGCAGCCCAGGGTTGAGACCAAGGAGCCTGTTCAAGGGCAGACCATCAGGGTCCAGGCGGCACAGGCTCAGTGTGTGGCTGCTCTGTTTCACCTTCAGAGAAAAAACAGCCCTGAGCCATCTTTGAGAAAACACTTTGGGAGGAATCTGGGACAGAGACTGCAGCGCTGAACCGAGAAGATAGCAGAAGCGTGTCAGGCCCCAATGCTGCCACCTGTGGCAGCTTCCAGGACCTCTTGGGACTTCAGTTTCCCCTTCTCTTCAAGGGGAGAGCTGGACTCCATCCTCAGCCTCTTCTAGCCCATGGGCTCTGTGAGCATGAGCTTCTGGAGGGAGAAGTGGGGTGTCCCCCTCCGCCCTGTGGGCTAGGGCAGTGGGATCACGGAGCTGGGTTGGATGGTGGCAAAGTTGGGCGCCCAGACCTAGAGCAGAGAAGAGCCTACGGGTGCCTTGGAGTGGGCCTAGGACAGCGCTCGGGAGCTGTCCCTTTTTTCAAAACCAGGTCCTCCTTGAGGGTTGTCCCAGAACCCTGTCAGGGACCCCCCTGGAGCAGCAAACTTGAAGATCATGTTTGGGAGCCTGGGCGGGTGGGTGGAACTATTTCTCCAGGTGCAGGCTGGCATGGGGAGGGCACTGGTTGGCATGTGTGGAGGGGCTGCCAGGGGTCTCCACTTCTCCAGGGTCCTCTGTGAGCCTGGAGTCTTGCTCCAGCCTGGGGTCCTACTGCAGCACAGTGACCCTCTGGAAAAGCTCCACAATTCAAATTCCACAGCTGTTGAGAAGTGCATTGGTTAGCTATTGCTGTGTAACAAGCCACCCCAAAACTCAGTGACCTAAAATGGCAGTTGCTACTTATCATCGCTCATGGCTCTGGTGAGTGTGGCTCAGAGGGCAGTGCTGGTTTGGGGTCATCTGAAGGTGTGACCGGGGTGGGAGACGCCTCATGCACACAGGGGAAAGCGTCCCCTCCACAGGGCTGCCTGAGTGGCCACACATCGTGGCTTCCCCAGAGTGGGCAACGCAGGAACCGAAGCTGGGAGCTGCCAACCCATGTGACCAGGGTTGGTCACACACCATCACCTCCCCTGGACCCACAGGCTCATGGGACAGCCCCAATTCATAGTGGGAGGGGGCTCCAGAGGGTAGAGACCAGGAGCACCGAGCCCACAGTGGAGAACGTGGTTTTTGGGGAATGCTTCTTAAGCTCTTGGAGCCTCCTCATGTGTAAAACGGTCCCCAGCCCTCACTGAGGGCTTTCCCGTGAGGAGGAGGTGAGATGGGGCCGCATGCTGCCCCCGCAGTGCTCAGGAAAGGCTGCTGGGAGGGTGGTGGTGGTGGTGGTGGGAGGTGGGAGGGTGCTGGGGGTGGGGGGGGTGGGAGGGAGGTGGGAAGTGGTGGGTGGTGGGAGGGTGGTGGGGTGCTGGGGGTGGAGGGTGCTGGGAGGAGGGTGCTGGGGGGGGTGGAGGGTGCTGGAAGGAGGGGGCGGGGGGGGGTGCTGTCTTAAATGGCAGGTGCACACAGGTGCCTGGGGGAGGGGGTGGACCTCCGGAAAAGGACTCTGGTTCAGGGAGCGAGCCGGGGCCCGTGGAGGAGGAGGGTGGTCTGAGGGGGCTGTGAGGGGTTGAGTGGTGACCCCAAAAGAGGTGTTCAGTCCTAACCCGGCACCTGAACTGGAAATGCCACTGCAGATGGACTTACGGGCGTACCCCAGAGAGAGCAGGTCCGGCCCCAGACGGCCACAGGGACACGAGCGGTGGTTTCCCGGGTGCACAGGCGCCATGTACACCAGCCTCCGTCACTAGCGCGCCGCAGCATTCTGTCCAAACACGCACGTGCCTTAATTACAATGGGGCACAGGCGCGAAGCCAGCTCGTGCTTCGGAAAAACGGTGCCGATAGACTGCTCGACGCAGGGTTTTCACTTGGTGAAAAACGCAATATATGCGAAGCGTGGTAACGTGAGGTCTGCTGGGGTCACACGGGAGCAGGACGCAGCCTCGCCCACCACGTCTGGTGTCCCAGGAAGAGGGGACGTGAGAACACAGACAGACGCGGGACGGCAACCGCCAGCGAGGACCCGCAGCGGGAGGAGGCAGGGAGGCGCCTGGCAGGGACTCCACGCAGCTCGCCTGGATTGGGGCTTCTGGCCTTGGGACTGTGAGGAAACCAGCTTGCCTGTTTTAAAGCCGCCCAAGGTGCTTTGTCTCCGCAGCCCCAGGAGCTGGGCGGGCCCCCTCGTCCTTTGGGATGGGAGTGGGGGGAAGCGCTGTTCCCAAGACCAGCTCAGGAGACCGCGGAGCCAGGGCTGGAGGCAGAGGGGGCCGCAGGGCACAGGGGGGCGCAAAGGGGAGCTGGAGAAGCCAGCAGCTGGCACAGGGTGGCGTAGACCACCACACCAAAGTCCTGTTTGCCTCAGATCTTTGACCCGACACGTCGCGGCTGCTCCGGACGCAAAATCACACGGCATCCTAAAACGCAAACGGCAAAGCACAGTCTGAAGAGGCAGAGCAGGCATCAGAACCCGACTCAGATGTGGCAGAGGTTTTGGAATGACCAGACCGGGAGTTTAAGATATCTACGGCTAACATGCGAAGGGATCTGATGGAAACTGGGTGGCAGGCAGGAACGGACGGGTACGGGAAGCAGGGACGGGGAAACGCCAATGAAGACGCAGAAGGAAATACTGGAAATCCAAGACACAGGAACAGACAGAAGAAGGCTTTGCGGGGCTCGTCAGGAGACAGCGGGCAGAGGGGAGGACTGGAAACTTCCAGGCTGAATGGCAAGGAAAACGGAGCAAAACACAGAGCTGGTGTCCAGGAGCGTGGGGCAGCCTGAGAAGAGGGCCGGGCCAGGGCTTGTCCTGGTTCTTTGCAAGGAGAAGTAGATTCCAGACCTGGGAGCTGGGCGGGAGCCGGTGACACGGGAGCGGGCTGGAAGGCGGCAGAGGCCTCGCTCGACATCCATTTGCCGGCACAGCCAGCAGCTGAGCATGCGACAGAGATGGACAGTGGTGGCCGAGACTCACCTGGGCTTCTCTCCACCAACACGTGTATCACACGTATTAAGCCTCCAGGAACCCACCTGTGGCTTTGCAACCCTTTCTTTGGCGGGCTGCTCCTGGCTTGTGAGCCTCGCCTCCCAGCTTCCGGGTTGATCTGGCTGTTGGGATGGGAGCTTAGCATCGGCTCTCAGCCTCTCTTCTCCAGAAGCTCTCCAAGGCTGCCTCCAGCCCGCGGGAAGTGCCTCAGGCCCACCCGAGACCCCACCACTGAAGGGGAGGGGGCGGAGTGTGGGAGGAGGGGGAGGAGCTGGCGGTGAGAAGCCCCCTCCAGGGGTCCGTGAAGCTCTGGACCAGTGGGCACAGGAGAGGCGGGCACCTCCTGGCGGCCAGTGGGGCCTCAGACCTGCTTGCCACGGGCCAACAACAGCCACTCAGGCAGCTCACGGCCGGCCGGGACCCGGGAGAGCTGCTAGTGCCGTGATGCGGGCCTCGTTTCCCAGACCCCCTTGCAGTTTGACGTGGTCATGTGACTGGGCCCCGGCCAAGGACGCGTGAGCTAGGTAACCCCAGACGGCCCCGCCCCCACGGCTGCCCTCGGCAGACCCTCCCCCAGCCCACCCCTCGACGGGGGACTCAGTGGCCCTAAATCACCGCGGGGCAGAGCCCTGCCCCCAACGCCCCCAGCCAGGGTGAACGTGTCCCCACAAGGGCTCAAGTCCCACCCCCACCTGCATGTGACCTACCCTGGGAGATGTGGTTCATTCAGACGAGGCCACCTGGAGCCTGAGAAGACGGGCAAGGGCCAGAGGCTGGCCGGGGAGGCAGCGGGTAGATGACCCCCGCAGCAGCGCCGGGGGTGGCTGCACGCCAGGAGCTGGAGGAGGAGAAAGAGCCCCCAAGCCTGGGAGGGCCTGGGAGGGCCCGCCCACCCCTTATTTCAGACTTCCAGCTTCTGTTGCTTTAAGCCCCCCAGTTTGCAGTGATTTGTTGAGTAGGCTCGACACACCCCCCGGGAAATTGTGAAGATGCTGAGATTCGGGGCCTGCTTGTTACGGTAGCTAAACTTACTCTGACCGAGTCATCTCCCTCACCTGGAACTTACAGAGGCCGTGAGAAGCAGGAGAGGCACCGAGGAGGTTGATGAACATTTACGGTTTGCCCAGAACCGCACGCCAAATACGTGGCTGGCGGACTGACCCTGCTTCCTTGCCTGGCGACAGGAGCTCTGCAGGAGAGGCCAGGTGAGGGGCCAGGTAAGGGGCCAGGTGAGGGCCAGGTGAGGGCCAGGTGAGGGGTCTGGAGGTGGGGATGGGCCTAGTGGCAGTTCACGTGTCCCCAGAAGAGGAGGCAGGGGAGGTTTGAGGAGAGGAAGGCAACGCGCCTCGGAGAAGGTGCCAGCTGCAGGCTCTGAAGACAAGGAATGCCAGGAATGCAGCTCGGGGATCGGGAAGGGGCCAGAAGGGGCTCTCCCCTGCGCCTCCAGACACCTGGAGCCAGCGAGACGGATTTCGGGCTTCTGGCTCTGGAACGTTAGAGAATAAATGTGTCTCATTTTAAGCCACCCACTTCGCGGCAGTTTGTCACGGCTTCTACTTGAGAGGCAGCATGACTTTGGGGTCAAACGGGGGCTCCGGGGCGGCCCCAGCTGGGCCCCCAGCCAGGCCTGAGCCCCCCCAGGCATCTGCTGGGGTTTCACCACCCCCACCGCAAAGGGTGCTGCGAGTATGGCTGGGGCTGATGGCGAGCAGTGCCTGGCGCCCGGCAGAGCCCCGGAAACAGCTCAGCCAGCGGGAGCCGCCGGTCACTCTCCACCTAGGGCCCTGCTTGGCCGGAAGCTGCCTCCTACACAGATGCAGGGATGTTCCCACCCAGAGTGGGTCTGGCTTCAGCCCCCATGGGCTGCCCCAGGGTCCCTCAGAGCTGCCTCAGGGTCCCTCAGAGCTGCCCCCCAGGGCCCCTCATCACTCCTCCCCCCCAGGGCTCCTCAGAGCTCCTCCCCCCAGGGATGCACAACTCGCAGCTCATCCCAGGAGACCACCTGCTCCCACCGCTGCGGGGCATCTCCAGGCCTCCCAGGGCTGCAGCTGGGGCCCCTCCCTGCTGTCCTTGGGGAGGGGATCAGCAAGCCCTCTCTGACCACCTGGCTCCTGCAGGCCAGGGCAATGCACCAGGGCCAAGACTGCCCCGGGCAGCTGCGCAGGCCTTGCCTGGCGCCGCCCTGGACCCGGTGATGGGCTCCCTCTGCAGATGCCAAAGACCCCTCCTCCCTTGCCTCTGCCTCCTGGGACTGGAGGCCCACCCCTTTGGCAAAGGAGTGGGGGGAGCCCCTCCCCCTGAGCAACTGTGAGGCCTCAGAGCACAGGAGCCGGTGGCTAGGCACCCCAAGGCTGGCGCAGGCTCCCCTGAAGAGGGACCCAGCATGGATGCCAGCCTGCTTCTTTCTCCTGGCCCATTGGAGACCCCTTGCTCTACCACCCACTGGCCCAGGTCAGCCCCTCCATCCTGTCGGGTCCTGCGAGGAAAGCCGAGTGGCCTGTCGCCTGGCATCGGGCATCTCTGTCCAGCTTCCTCAGGCCCAGGGGGTGGGGGCGGGCACCTGAAGACAGGGCTGAAGACCCCCAGCTGGGTGCTCTTTGTTCCTCAGGCCTCCCCGCCACCTCCCAGCCTGCACTGCTGTCACCTCCCAGCTTCTTGGGTTTCAGCTCCTATTTGTTCTGACCTTAGGTGGGGTTTCTCTCCTGAGTGGGGAGTTTCTTGGAGGCCCTGGGGCCCTCTGGGGATTTACCCCTTCCCCAGGACAGGTCCCCCACCCCAGCACAGGGGCGCCCCGCTGGTGTCATTCCTTTTCTCATTTTTGCTTCTTTATGTTATAGGTGCCTTTGCCCCCAGGGGAGCAGGCAAGGCTTCCTCCAGCCAGCGCAGCCTCAGGGTGTGGGGGGGTGGGGGGGAGTGGGGGGTTAAAGTCTCCTGCTACAGCAGGGCTCCCCCAGGATGCCAACCTCTGTCAAAGCCCCCCGGCTGCACCAGCAGCTGGGGCTGGCCTGAGGCCCGAGGCCCGGGCTTGCTACCTGGGGGGTAGCAAAGTTGCTGTTTTCCAAAAAGAATTTTCTGGAAAGAGTGCCCCCATCCCTTTCTTTCTCGGGGAAGCCTCCAAGCTGGGGTCTCAGAACTCTTGCTGCGTGTGGGGCCATGTGATTCAGGGCAAACCCCAAACCCCTTGTCAACCTGCAACCCAGGTGGGAGAGGATGAGAAAGGGTTGGGAGCTCGGGGGGAGTGAGAGGAACTCGAGCCTCTAAGGAGCAGGCCCCAGGCCTCAGGGCTTCACGGGAAGTCACCTGGGGCAGTTGGCGCAGGGCATGGGGTCCGGCCGTCCGGGGTGCTCCCCACCCCTGCCAGGCTTGCGGCCTGCAGCTGGACCTCTTTCTGCCCGTTGGTGGATAACTTTGGAAGGGGCTCCCTATTCCTTGCCTCGCCCTGAACCACTTGTCTGGCTGCCCGTTACAGGGCAAGTGCTAAATCACCAGCTTCACAGCCACGGCCCGAGCTCTGATTAGGTTAGCCCGGAAGGCTTGGCCTGCTGTCCCCCGCCCCCCCGGACCCACCCTGCTGTCCCCCGTCATCGACCTTGCCGGCAGGGCCAAGTGAAGCTGACGGCACGCTCACCCCGGCTCCCAACAGCAGGAGCAGTGTGTGCGGCCCACGGGGTTTTACGAGGGTCCCAGTTGGCAGGACTTGCCAACGCAGTGGCGTGGCCTGGCCTGGCTGGGCGGACACTGGGCCAGACAGATGGTTCTCAGCCTCCCGGAACTTATCTCGAGTCAATAGAAACGTGGGGCAGGCCTGAGCTGTTGACCAGAGTCTGGGACAAGGGCTGCTTTCAGCTGCGGCCAGTTCCCAGCAAGCTCAGCTCTGCACGTCCAGGCCCACACTCCCGGCTGGCCAGCGAGGGGTGGGGGACGGGGACACAGCGCTGAGTGCCAGGGAAGCCGGACGTGCTGCCACGTGGAGCTGCCAGAGAGAAGCAAGTTGACGTGGGCGCCAGAGGAGCCATGCACCTGTCTGCCTGCAGGTCGTTGCCAGTAACACGTGGGCAGTGACAGGCTTCCAGACAAAGGGACGTCAGTGGATAAAGTTTGGGAGTCACCACAGGAAGCAGGAGTTGTGGGGTACCCACAGTGGGTCCCCAAAGTCCTGAGGCTCTGAGGGCTGCCGCCGGCCCCTGCGCCGAGAGGAACAAGCCACGTGAGGGCCGTGGTGCTGCCTCGGGAAGGCCTGACCCTTCTCCTGGGGCAGCTCTGCTCAGTGGGGCTGGGGGCTGGGCGCCTGCCCTCCTCTCGCGCCCCCAGAGGCCATCCCCAGGGCGGGGGCTGCCCGTGAGGCCAGGATGAGCACCCAGAGAACTCTGTGATTCCCAGGAGGACTGGCAGGTCTGGACCCAATGCCCCCAGGCCCCCCGGTACCCCAAGGGGCGGGATGTTCAGCTCGTCCGTCCTTGTGGTCAAACATGAGGGTGGGAAGCCGGGTCACGGTTCCTCCAGTGCCTGCCGGGTCCAGCGCAAGCCTCTGCCCAGTTACTTAATTTGCACTAATCCTTACACCATTAATACTCGCTGCCCAAAATATCATTGCCTAGAAAACAAGCTTGTCTGGGACACTATTTGTATCATTTTTTGAGAAACAAAAGTCACATTGTCAGCATTCCCAGCTGTTTCCCAATTCTCCCCTTTCACCCACTCTGCGTTTGGTGCTAAACCTGGAGACGAGGGTTTCGGCCAGCGCTCTGTGGACACCGACTCCGCGGCCCGGACCTCCACCACTCTAGCCCCCAGGGAGAGGCGCCCAGTGGGCCTGCTTGGTCCGTGCTGCTCTGCCCGGGAGGGCCTGGACCTCCATGCACCCAGAACAGTGTGGGGCTGGTGACAAAGGCCCTGGCTTGGGGTCCCGCCCCATCACTCCTGCTTCCTGGGCTCTCCTCCGGGATGACCTAAAACCTGGATTCGGTGCTGCCCTTTGGGGACCCAGACTGAGCCAGACCGTGCTCGAGTGCACGCACCCGTGAGCATGGTGCTGCGTGTGCATGCGGGGTCCATTCAGGTACCTGTGCGTGTACAATACGAACGGTAAGCCCTGTACTCGCCACTGTGAATGTGCCCGTATGTGACAAAGAAGGACTTTGCAGCTGTGACCAGCCAAGGGCATTCTGGGGTGTCCAGGGGACCCCGAGTGCAATGGCGATTCCTCAGGGGAGGGGCAGAGGGAGACGACGCAGGGGCTGGCGTGATGGCACACGCCAAGGAGACGCCAGCAGGAGCCAGCCCCACCGACACCTTGGTTTCAGCCGAGAAACTGATTTCACGCCGCCAGGTAGAGTTTTAGGCTGTGGTTCGTGGAGCTTCAGGGCAATGCTGGGGCACACGCAGCAGGAAGGCTTCGCATCTCTGAGGCAGGATGCACATATCCCTTTGCCCAAGCCACAGGCAGGTGCGAGCCTGCAGGTGTGGGCGGCACCTGCACATCCACATGTGCATGTGGGTCCATCTGCCTGGGTGTGGACACATGTGCCTGTGTGTACTCAGGCTTGAGGGTCAATGTTACCCAGCTGTTCCAGAATTCTATGATAATGCGATAAAGATGATTGCATCAGCGGGCTACTGCCACAGATAACACTGCGTAACAAGCACCACACCTCAGCGGCACACGGAGATAAATGTCACATAGTGTACGGATGCAGGGCTGCGCCTGCCCTGGGCTGGGCTCAACTCATCTGGGCTGGGCCAGCACAAGCTTGTGGGCAGCTGTGAGCTCCGGGCGGGGCTCGTGGGTGTCGGGTGTGGCTGGCTGCGGGATGATCGGGGTGGCCTGGGGGGATGTCTCCTCCCCGTGGGCTTGCCTGGGAAGCCACTGCAGAGCGAGACCCAAAGTGGAGATGCACTCAGCTAAGATCCCACTGGTCAAAGAGAGTCACCTGGTCGAGCCTCACGCCAACGGGGGCGGGTGCCCCAAAGCTCCATGCGGGGGCAGAGCTGGGCCATGTTTGCAACTTGCCGTGACAATAACATCTACTAATAACATCCTATCTCATTTAATCTCCATAGTAACCCTGCCAGGTAGCTCTTATCAGCTCCTTTCTACAGGTGAGTAAACGAAGGCTGAGGAGTTTTGTGATTTGTTTACACAGCTGGAAAGCAGCAGAACTGGTTGTTTGACTGAGGTTGGGCCACACACCCGCCTCTGGGCCAGGGAGGGACACCTGGATGGACAGCCTCAGCCAAATGCCTAGGAGGGGAAGGGGTGTGGCGGTGGGAGCCCCCAGCAGCCACCCCACCCACCCATGCCCTTCTCCACTGGGCTGCCCTGGCTTCAACGTGTCCTGTGGATGGGAACTCAGCCAGAGCCCGTTTCCTGAAAGAAGGTGGAACCCAATTCCTGGTTTTCCCCTGAAGTCTCCAGAAAACAGGCCTGGAAAATCCAGGGTCCGAGAGGCTGTGACTCCATGTCCTGTAGCCGCTGGTGGACTGTGGCCTCCTCCACCCGCTCTTTTTTGTCCGTTCATTTAACGCATGCACCTTACGGGCCTAATGTGGGCAGTGAGCTGTGCTGAGGCCGTCCAGCTGTCATGGAGCTGGGGCAGGAGTCCAGTAGGGCAAGGCGCACACTCCAGGCTGGGCAGCTGTGCGGACTGCAGAGCGCAGGGCGGAGAGGGCCCAGGGCACGAGGCATAGAGGGCCCAGGGCACGGGGCGGAGAGGGCCCAGGGTGCGGGGCGGAAAGGGCCCACGGGGCGCTTGCAACTGTCCAGGCCCCGTCCCAAGCCCAGTCCTGAGCGTCACATTTTGCTCGCTCCTCGAGGGAGATGCTGGCAGCGTCGGCCCCATTTTACAGATGAAAACACTGAGGCGCAGGCGGCCCTCCATCACGCAGGTGCCGTGAGAGAACAAGGAGCCCGGCCTGAGCGGGGGCTCAGGCAGGCGCCCCTGGAGAGGTGCTGCTCGTGCCAAGGGGGGAGGGGGCAGAGGCGGGAGGTGTGATGCGCGTGGGGACAGCCTCAGCACGGAGGAGGGCAGGGCCAAGGCCCCTGCTGGGCACCCCGCGGCCGGGGGCATGGAGGGCTGCCCGTCAGCCTGCCAGGGCTGAGGGTTAGTGGGTGGATGGTTTAGCCTCCATGTCTCAGTCGTCTTAGGTAGTAAAGGGGGCTTATGAGCTCTTGAGACTGGCAGGCTGAGAGCTAGTGTGGGCTTCAGGAAGGGTTTGATCCAGCAGCTCAACAGTGTTGTCAAGCACCTGGCCTCCTGGTCCTTTTTGGGTGCTGGCTCTGCCCCAGGCCAGCCTCCCCATGTTCTACACGGCCGCTGGGGCTGAGGCCCAGAAGGCAAGACATGCATTTCTTCCAGAAACCCCAGCAAATGCCTCACCATCTGCCTTAGTTTGCTAAAGGCTGCCAACAAATACCAGAAATGGGCGGGTTTTATAATGGGATTTATTAGGTTAAAAGCTTACAGTTCTGAGGCCGTGGAAGTCCAAATCGAGGGGCCATCAGAGATGCCATGTCACCAAGCCACAGCTGTGGGAGGCCAGGCATGTGGCACGTCTCTCCCCTCTCCTCTGGGCTCCTCTCTCTCAGCTGCTTGGGACTTCTCTGTCTCTTCAGCTTTTTTCCATCTGCTGCTCTCAGTCCTCTGTCATGAAGGACCTTAGTAGGAGGATTAGGACCCGCCCTGGGCCACGCTCTAATCAAAGCCGGCAGCAGGGCTGATTTAATCAAGAGTCCCATCTGCAATAGGGTTACGTGCCCAGGAAACAGGCAAGCTCTAAGGAAGTGATCTTCCCTGGGAGCCACAAGAAGCTTCAAACTCTCCCATCAACACAGTCCTACAGCCAGTGGACGACCAGAAGGGGGGCGTGGGGAGGCACCTCGGGTCCCATGTCCCTCGGGCAGAGCACCTCCCTTAGCGGATCCCGCTCCGTGAGCGCCCACCCACCAGTGTCCCTGCGAGCCCAGCTGGAAGTGCCCGTGTGGGCGGCACAAGGAGCAGGGCTCGGCCCAGCTGCACTCACAGGCCGTCTCGGCTCCTTCCTCCTGCAGGGCCTGCGGCCCAAGGTGTGTGGCCCGTGGCCCACGTAGTGTGCTGGGGGCTTCCTGGAGCCCCTAGGAGTGGGTGGAGGTGGGAGAAGTGACGTTATGTGTCTGGGCTGGGACCGCAGCAGGGGGCAGGGCATCTGGGGTGGGTGGGAGGACTCCCGGACTGTCACCCCGGGGCAGGTCCACTTGCGCCCCCTTGGCCGGCCCAGGACTGAGACGCTGAGCTCCCAACCCCCTTCCATAGGCTGAGGGGCCTAGGCATGCACACGTGTTTGTGTGAGCCTCTGGCACGCATGCCTGTGTGCACCATGTGTGCGCACGCCCAGGGCCTCTGTGCGGCAGACCCCGAGAGCGTGGGCACCTGGTGGGCGGCGGCACTTGGGGCGTGTGTGTGTTTCCAGGGGCGCCGTGCGTGTGCGTGGCTCTGCAGGCGTGTGCCGGTGCGTGTGGGGACGGGGAAGCGCCTGGGCTTCCCCAGAGGCCTGGCTTGAAGTGCTGCTCGGCCGTCCCCATCGTCATGTCAACCAAATATTTTCGGCCTCCACACCCAGCAGCCTCTGCAGCCCGTGGTGTCTGCGCCAGCTTGTGAAACCCGGCCAGACTCCCAAACCGCTAGGCAGATCGCAAGTCCCTTTTTAGCTGCCGAACGAAAAAAACATGAAAAGCAAACACAAATCTGCTGGTCCCAGGCCACCTCCTTTTTGGGAGAATTTAATTTCTGAGCTTTGATCTGTACCAGGACGCAGAGGACTTGTTATTTCTAAATAATGAGCTGGATGCTCGTGCTCTGAGCCTGAGCTTTTAGGTTTGGGGAAAATATGGCTCTCCGCAGAAGCGCTTTGAAGTACAGCTCTGCGGCCAATGGTCCTCCGCGGGGCTGAAAGGCCTTTCCAGGTGGGCGCTGGTGCGAGGGGCGGCACAGCGCGGCCCTGTGGGGCCGCTCCTCTCCCAGGGGCCTTGTGGGTGTCAGAGGAGCCCCCACCCCCGCAGGAGAGCACGGGCAGGATGGACAGGCCTCCAGGACAGACCACACAGGAGAGGCACCCGAGTGGGCGGGGCCGGGACAGCCTCAGGGCTCGGGTCACCTCTCTGGGCTTCCTTGGAGGGCGGGTCCTGCCACAAACTTAACGCCCCAAACCAAGGAGCCGGGGATGGCGGCGGTCGCTTGCCACAGGTGCCCAGGTGGGCAGGTGAGCAGGTGTGAAGGGAAGGGGCTGCCTCCTGGGCGCAGGCCGCCAGGGGCTGGGCAGGAGTCGCTCCAGCTGGGAACCCGGCTGCGCGGCTCAGGCTCATCCTGTGCCTCGGAGTGCCACGGAGACGTCCGGAGCCTCTCCCTGTCCCGGGCTCTCTGGTGAGCCCCTCCCACCCCGCCCCCTCCCCGCAGTGACGACCAGACGACCTGGGAGCGGCTGATTCCACACTTCAGGTAGCCACTATGGAAGGCCACCGTGGAAAGCCGCCGTGCATGCCAGGGCCAGCATGGCCACAAAGGGTGGTCATCATCCCCCTCGGTAACTGGCGATTCAGCAGCCTGGAAAAAGTGCGCTGACCCTGGTCCTTAGCGTCCGTGCCTGGGGGGCAGCGTACCCGCCGCCCCTCTGCACTGCAGTCGCTTTGGGGGCCGCGGGCCCCAGACGGCTGCTTCCCGTGAGCTACGCTCCACGGCAGCCGCCAGACCTCGGTGCTCTCAGCTGAAGGCGTCTCTGAGAACCAGCCCAGGCAGGGACCAGAGCCCTGGAATCTGCGAGCCACGGGTCCGTGTCCACTCCGTGGCCAGTGCGGGTTGGGGTGCTCTTAGGAAAGGAAGTAAATGACTCAGTAGGTGATAGTCACAGGGCTCAGGACCCCGTGGGAAAAACTCACGGACTCCAGATAAAGTTTGCACTCAACTAACAACCAAATGCTCATATTGGCTCGTTACTTCGACAAATGGCCACAATCCTGGAAGATGCTAACAGCGGGGAGAGTGGGCAGGCTTATGAGGGACCCTCGGTGCTAGCCTCACATTTTTTCTGTTCATCTAAAACATTCTAAAATAAAAGGTTTATTGAAGGAAAGGGGGAAGACGGCTCCCTGAGGGCCATGGGGCCATTCTAAGGATGCTGGGTTCTGCACCTGGCATTGGCACTCTTGGCTTTTGTTCAGCTGCGTCCCTGGGGGGAAAGTGTGGGCAGCCCAAGACCAGCAGAAAAGAGAGGTGGTGGTTTGGGCTGAGGGGCAGCAGGGGTCAGATTCCGGGAGTTTGGGAGTGAAGCCAGCAGGAGTTGCAGACATTGAGACATTGGGACTCCAGAGCTCAAGGATGAGCCGGCTCAAGTGCAGCCGCTCCTTAGCAGGATTAGGAAGCATCTTCGTTATTTTTCCAGTTCTCAGAAAATGTTTACATGAACTTTTTATTCAAGTGTAAGGTACAATCATTTCAGGGAAAAGAAAAGACAAAATAGAAAAATGAAGGTAAAAAGGCAAGGAGGGCAGAGGAAAGGAGGATGGGGAAGGGGAGGGAGGGAAGGGAAAGGAGGGAGGGCAGAGCAGGGAGGGCAGGGAGGGCAGGGAGGGGGGCAGGGAGGGGAGGGCAGGGGGGAGGACAGAGCAGGGAGGGGAGGGCGGGGGAAGGGCAGAGCAGGGAGGGGAGGGCAGGGGGAGGGCAGGGAGGGCAGGGAGGGGTGGAGGGCTAGCTTTAAGTCGAGAACTGAAGAGGGCAAAGGAGCAGGAGCAGCAGCTCGGGAGGGATAAGAATGCCCCAAGGCTCTGGGGCACAATTAACCGGAGTTTCCCAGGCCCCACCACAGGCTGCTGTTTCTGCTGCGTAACAAAACGCCTCCCAGTGTCCTGGCTGGCAACAGCCACCTGGGCGAGGATTCAGGGAGGGCTCAGCTGGGCGGTTCTGGCTCTGGACACTCATGTGGCCACAGCCAGACCTGCTGCAACAGCAGCGGTGTGGTAGGGGGCTGCAGGCCTCCTCTGCTCCCCCTCCCTCTCCCTCTCATCCTTCTCTTTCTGCCTCTCTACCTCTCTCTCTTCTCTGTCTCTCTCTCCCTCTCTCTCTCCCCACCTCCCCTCCTGCAGCCTCAGGGCCTCCCACGTTGCCCCTCTGTGGCCTGCTGTCCTTCCTCACAGCCTGGTGGCCTTGGGGCCCGCTGGCCACCACGTGGCAGCTCTGGGCTGCGCCTGCCCCGGGAGGCCGGGGTAGAGGCTGACCACCTGCCCTCGTCACAAGCCCACCTCAGATTCTGGGGCAGAGGTCGCGGCCCCTGCCTCCTTCCTGCGCTCTCTGTGCTGGGCCGTGTGGGGGCAGCTGTGCACTAGGCCAGGACGACACGCTGGGAAAGCAGGTAAAAGCGAACGACCAGGGGGCGTGCTCAGGAGGCAATGGCCAGGCCACGGGGGGAGCCGCTCGGCCCCCGGCCCCCCTCGGCCCTGCCCAAGCCAGCACCTTCCCTCCTGCGCTTGCAGCGCAGCGCCCAGGAGCAGTTCATCGCCATGGGAGTTGCACACACAGCCTGTCCTTGCGCCGCTGGGTGGTGGGATGTCAGCTAACGGCACCATAGCTCGCTGCTGAGTGATTCTGTCTGATGTGGAGGCTGCACGGATGTTTAATAAGGGCTATTTGTAGCGCAGACCAGTGGAAGCTTCCAGAATCATGCAGTAGCTGTGACTGTCTTTTAAAAACAGAGTATGAGACTGGTAGCTGGGCCCATGTCGGCTAATGATATGGCCTTAGGAGCTTGTAGGACTTACGGGGGTGGGGTGGAGAGGAGAAAACAAATGCAGAGACCACATGGCCTCTGCCATCCCTGCCAACCTCCCCTTCCCTTTCAAAGGAGGCCGTGACACCAGCAGGGCAGCCATGCCGGGGCTGGGGCGGGGTCCCCGGTGGCCGCTGTGCCCAAAGGATGAAGGTGAGCTTCCTTCTCAGCGCCCCTGGGAGAAAGCCTACTCTGCACAGAGGCCCCTGGGGTCTCTTGGGGTTTGCTGGCAGTGCCAGCCAGCTGGCGGGCAGGGCGGTGGGCTGGTCGGGCTGGGGTGCAGAGCACACTGGGCAGATGCCCACCCAGTGCCAGGAGCATCCGGGAAAAGGGGTACGAAGGAGCTGCAGACGGGGGAGGTATATCCGTCAGGAAGTATTGGGCGGCAAGGAACAGGACAGGCAAATCAAACCACCTAAGAAGATTCTCTTGAAGTGCCTGAGGCAGGTGAGCTGAGGGTTGGCTTGGTCCAGTGGCTCAACAGAGCTGTCAGGGACTCGCTGTCTTTCCATCGCTGCCTTCTGGATAACCAGCTTCATTCCAAAGCCAGTTCTCCCTTGTGGTCACAAAATGGCTGCTGTAGCTCCAGGCTTCACAGCCAAACACCACCCCACCCAGAAGGAGAGAGAATGTGCCTGTCCCAGCATCCACATAGGTAATCACCCCGATCAGACCCCATTTGTGCTCACTCTTCCCTGTGTACATGTCCCCGGAAAAGAAGTATGTTGATCATATGAGTGGAACAGGGTGGGGACAACTAGCCCCAAGCAGAGAGGCTGTGGGTGCTGGGGGGCAGGGGTTAGGGAAGGTAGATGGATGCTGGGCGGGCAACCTCCAATGCCCAATTCGGTGGGGCGGGGCTAGGGGTTTCCCAAGAAAACCAAGAGCTAGAACAGCTTTGGGGCATGAAGGAGGGAGGCCTGTGCCAGCTGGCATCCCAGAGCCCACCCCGGGGAGGGGCATCAAATGCTGGAGGGGTCTGAGGCACCAGAGCCCAGGCTTGGGTGTGGGGGCTGGGGATGGTGGGGGAGCAGGAACAGGGGCTGGGCGGGGCGGGGGAAACTGGCTTTTCTACTGCTCACCGGCAGACCACTCCAAGCCTCGCCGCTGGCTCGTTCTGGCCTCACAGCCGCTCGTCAGGGAAGAAGGTTTCGCCATCCACATCTGGCAGATGTGGAAACCGAGGCACAGGATGGGTTGTTTTGATATCATACAGCCAGGACTCAAACCCAGGCCCATTGGGTTCTTTCCAGTGTAATGTGCAGGGAGGTAGCTGTGGAAGAGTGCTCAGCGGTCCCCAAAGTTCTATGCCCTAGTCCCTGGAGCGTGAGGTCACCACAGGGAATTAAGGCCACCAATCAGTTGACCTTGAAACAAGGAGGTTATTCAGATTATCCAGTAAACCTGTTCCTCGAAAGGCAGAGATGGGGCAGAAGACAGAAAACCAGAGACAGCAGTGAGAGGGACTCAGCCAATGTTGCTGGAGGAAGGGGATACGAGCCAAGGGGTGCGGCGGCCTCCAGGAGCAGGAAAAGGTGAGGCAGCGGGGGGACACGGCCCTGAGACCTCTCGATCCTCTCCCGGGGGACCCGAGCCAGACTCTGATCTACAGAAACATAAAACAATACTTTGTTGTTTGACTGATGGTAGGTCTGTGTCATTTGTTACAGAGCCACAGGGATGAACACAGCAGCACATTCCACTGGTGGTGGAAGGGAAGGTGGTTGGAGGCTGGTGGGGCCTGGCCAAGGGGGGGCAAGGGTGGCCAGCCGGCTGGGGACCAAGGTGGACAAGGAAGTGCTGCTCGGGATGGGCCAGCTCTCCCCTCTGTGCTACCTTCGTCTATTTTTTGAGCCATTTTTACAAATCCAGAAATTGTAGAAAACTGACAGTTAATGCAAATGATTCTTGTCTATAGAAATGTAAGTTAATTTTGCCTGATAGGATACAATTGATTATTGTCCTATGAAAAGACCCATTTTGTATCTATTTGTAAATTCCCTGCAGCATTCCTTATTTCCCGTATACATGTGGCTCTTTGAATTCTCCTGTGACCCAATCATAACATCTTACTGGCTTCTTTGCTAATTAGCAGTTAAGCAAAATCTTAGACACATCTTCATTTGATATTTGTGTGATAGCCATGATTTTCTCTTAAAAATGGTCCTTTATTACCCACCTGATAATCAGAGGTGGGCTCTGGGGTTCAGGAGCGGGCAGGGCTGGGGGTGGGTACAGGAAGAGGCAATGGCAAGGCTGTGCTGAGGGTGTGGATGCCCCCTGCCGGCCCCGCTCCCCCCTCCGCAGCCCATGTGCACACACCTGCCCCCCACAGCTGCCGGTGTCCTGCCCCTTGTTCTCCTGGTGAACTCACTCTTACTATGGTCAATGACTGATGGCGGGTTATACGGAGCTTCTCAAGCATTTCTATGGGACGTTAAACGTGGTTCCCCCACCATGGGATCTGGAGGCAGAACCCAAATGGCCCCAGCCAGGTTCAACATTTCTAGTTTTGAAATAGGAATTCACTGGAAATTTTGCATTCAGTGCCAGAGGACATCTGTGTTTGTTTTAGTTCCAAAACAATGTGTTAAATGATTTCCGTTGAGTGAAGCGGACACTGGGGGAGACAGGTCCAGCTCAGTGGGTGGCTTTCCCAGCCCCAGGCTCCCTGGGGTACCCTGGGGAGCCCGAGGGTACCGGCGCCCCGCTTTGAGCAGCATGGACCTAACCAGGCGCTCTCTGTCAGCACCAGCAGCTCAGGGGCCACTCCCCTCCGGCTACAGTGAAACAGCCCTGCCCACTCCTGAACCCCAGAGCCCGCCTGGGGTCTGCCGGCAAGATCCCTCCCCAGCCAGGCAGGACGGGAATCCAGAGGCCAAGTTCAGGACCCGAAAAGGGGGTTGGGTTGGGGATGGTGGGGGTCCGGGGTCGTGAGGGCAAACCTGGGCCATCCGCACTCTCGTCTGCCGGTCTGGGGCGCAGTGCCCTCGGGCTGGGTGTGCCCTGTGCGGGCCTCGCACCCCAGGCCGCAGACGCCCGCACCCCACTTCTTGGTCTGTACGCCCAACGTCTCTGAGCCCCTCCCCTCCACTGCTGCAGGCTAAGGCCCAAGGGAGAAAGGAGGTGTCTGCGCTGAGCCCCTGCACCTGCGCCAGGAGCCGAGCCCCTCGCGGTCTGCGGGGCCTGGGCAGGGCCTGGAGGGGTCGTGGGCGGGGCCGCGGGCGGGGGCGGGGCTCGGGCCGCCACCGTCCCCGGCGCGTCCCCGGCGCTCTGCTGCCACCTGGTGGCTGCGCCGTTCGTCTTCTCCATCTCACCTGGGCGTGGAGCAGGTGAGCCTGGGAAGGTGGCGGGAGGCGGACCGGGGGGCGGAGGACTCAGGGCTGAGGGTGGGCGTGAGTTGCCCACCCGCAGAGTCCGGCCAGGCCTCGGCTTCTGCCGGGGGCCCGTCCCCAGAGGGGCACATTGCGACCCGTGGTGGGGAGCGAGCCAGAAAGGGCTTGCGCGCCAAGGAGCCCCTCCCTTCACGTCACACTGGGGAAACTGAGGCTCGGAGGGCGTGGTCAGCTTCCCGGGCAGTCCTGTCACGCTCCTCCTGCGCCGGCATGCGTGGTGGCGCCTCTCTTCCAGACCGACAGACAGACAAGACTCGCGTACTTGTGCCCCACACTGGGGCGCACCGACACCATTTTCCATTATGCCAAAGGCGAAGGCAGAGAAGCCGCGGGAGAGGCGGGAGAGGCTCGGGGCCAGCGCGGCGCTGGTGTTTGCGGGCGGCCGGGGAGCGCCCTGGGGGCGGGGAGAGGGGCGTGGTCGAGGTCCAGGGGGCGGGGCGAGGGGCGGGCCGGAGCGAGAGGGGCGGGACCGGGGCGGGCAAGGTGTGGTTTCTAAAGTGGGCGGGGCCGCAGCGCCTGCGCTTCAGGTAGGATGAAGGGGGTGAGGCTGGGAGAGGTAACTGGGTTCAGCACAAAGGCGGCCAGTCAAGGTCGACTCCCAGGTGTCAGGTGTGAACCGGCCAGGGGACTTTTAAATTGCCGCGTTTTTGAGCCTCTGGTTAAATTGCTTTTATTATCTCGTTTATTCAGCGCCACAGCCCTGGGCGTTGCGCCTTATCTCAGTTGGCACAGGTGTAGTCAGATTCCAGCAGCTTCACTGACAAACGGGACAGACGTGACCTAGGCTGGGGAGCGGTGCGTGTGGATTTTTGCTATTTTTAAAAACTAAGGTATAATCCACACAACATAAAATTCACTATTTTGAAGTGCACAATTCAGTGGTTTTTAACATAGTCACAATGTTGTGCAGCCACCACCTCTAGCTAATTCCAGAAAGCCTGCCCGTGCCCACAGGCATACCCTCCTGTCTCTGGACCTTTCACATCAGTGGGACCAGACCCCAGGCGCCCAGCTCCTCACCCCACTGCAGCGGTCGACTCCACCACGTTGTGGCGCGGATCCTGATGCGCCACGTGGCTCCAGCCTTCTGGCTGTTGGGACAGCGCAGCATCTCCTGCACACGTTTCCATGATCAGCGGCTCACACGGGAACTCTGTTCAGCGTCTTGACAAGCCACCATGCTGTCTTCCACAGTGACGATGCAGGCCACAGGGTCTCCTCACCCTCAGGACACCAGTGACCATATTTTTGTTCTCATCGCCCTAGGGGTGTGCCATGGTCTCTGCCGGGGTTTTGCTTTCTTTTATCCACACACCATGCAATCGGACAAGCAGTGCTGGGAGTCACAGCTGTGCATCCACCACGGCACACACACCCCCCATTAGCCCTCTCTGCGGTTTGGGGCTGTGTCTCCCTCAGGGCTAATGCCGTGCAGCACCTTTTCCTGAGTTCCTCGGCTGTTTGTGTGTCTTCTCTGGAGAAATGTCTATTCAGAGTCTTTGCCCACTTTTAACTGGTTGCCTTTTTCTTGTTGAGTCCAAATCAGGGGCCTGGATGGAGGGGGACAGTGACCTGGCCACACGGGGGTCTTGGCCAGGAACGGATGGGGTGACCCTTCAGACCCTGTGGGGTCCTGAAGATGCCCCACCTTGCGTTCGCTTCGGGGGCACCTGGAAAGCTTGTGGGGCCTGACGGCCCCTGGGGGCCCGCCTGGGCCCATCAACACAGGAGCCGCGGGGCCGAAGGCCACAAGTGCTCCTGGGGGACGTCCCAGGAGCCGTCAGTCCTGAGAGATCAGGGGGACCTATGAACAGGCCGAGTGACCTACTCCCTCCATGGCCCGCCAAGCTCCTGTGCGCGCGAGTGCCCAGCTCTGCACTCACCAAATTACGTCTCAATCAGCGTTAAGAGGCACTTGACATTTGCCTTTGATTTATGGATCAGCCTTTCCCTCCACGCTGCGCTGCCCCCTGCTCCAGGGGCCAGAACCGCCCCCTCCCCGAGCCACCCCCACTGATGACGGGCACAGGCGGAGACCCTGGACCGGAACTGCAGCCCCAGGCCCAGAGCCCACAGAGAGCAACACGCGTGGGAGCCCAGATGCCACCACTGTGACGCTCGTGTCTTGGCACAAGAAGGATTGAAAACTACGTCGGCCGCGGGCTGCCGGGCGTGTGCTCACGTGAGCAGCGTTCACGGGACCGCCGGGGCTCAGGGCCCACGCGGCCGTGCGGCAGACAGCGAGGGGCAGGCCCGTCCAGAGACCCCACACCGCGGCTGCCTCCCGCCTCCCACTGCCACACGCAGAGGCACCACACGCCCAGGCCCGCCCTCACGCACACAGAAACCTCCACGCCTGCATGCACACGCATTCACATGCGTGCACACACATGCACAAAGCACACTCACCCACACGGATGACCTCGTGCATGCCTGATGCTCACCCTTGCACAGAGCACGCCGGAGGCTGAGCTCGGGGAGGGAAGCCCCCCTTTTTGCCGGAGCAGGACAGGACTCCTGAGGTGTCTGCTGGGTGCCCACTCTCGTATGCTCAGAGGGCAGGGCTGTGGCCCTGGCGCTGGGGCTCTACCCCACAGGAAAAGGCCGGCTGATTCCCGACTAGACCCTTGGACAAAACGGGGGCTCAGAATGGCTACAAGAGGGGGTCCTCTGAGCCGAGGTCCAGCTTGACGGGGTCCTCCTGCTTAGGCCACTGATGTCACGAGGAGGGGCAGCAGGGGGTGGGAGAGCCACAGCCCCCAGCACGGAGCGGCAAGCTCAGCCCCTGGCCCGCGGGAGCCTGGGAAGCCGCCCACCCGCGGGCCACCTGGACAGCGGCGGCACCTGACCGCAGGCGCAGCGGCGGGGTGAAGCCTCAGCTTCCGCAACCGCCTGCCGGGGAATGGAGGTCCCTCGACAGTCCTCTGCATTCTCGGGGCCAGCAGGTGAGACATCAGCCAGTTCTTTCAGGCCAAGTCAGTTTACCCAAACAAAAAAACCAGGGACCATTGTTTCCAGCTTGTCAGAAGCCCCAGGCGTGTGGCTCCCTCATCCTGGTGTCAGGGCACTGGCTGTGGGCCCAGCTTGTAGGGGCCGAGGGCATCGGCCAGCACCTACCCAGCACAACTGCGTGCCAGCCTGCACAGGGTCTTGGGGGGCGGGCTGTCTGAGCTCCTGGGGTGCCCTCACCCCCGGCTCAGCCCACGTCCACCTGTCTCTCTGGCAAGGGCCAAATCCTGACTCTCCACATGGAGCCAAGTGGCCTGGGCGAGCCATGCTGCTCTGGGCCTCAGTTTCCTCTCCTGCAATGTGGGGAGAAGATGAGGGTCTTGCTAAGGCTGGTTACCTTACACCTAATGACGTTACCACCATTCCTGGAGGCGTCTAGGGTGTGGGCGGGACTGACGCGGAGGACACTGCACCGAGCCTGTAAAGCCACACGGGTTTTGTGGGGCTGAGAAGACGGAAAGGGATCTCCAGAGAGTGGGGCAAGCAGGCGGGGGGCCCGCGGAGGGCTCGGCGGGAGGCCCGTCCTCTCCGCGCCGTCCGCACGCACACGCATGTGCACTGCCGGGGCGTGTGTGCGTGTGTGCAGGCCCATGGAGGGCCGTCTGCCGTTAATGAAGCCCACGTGGCCCTCCTGGCCCGATCCCCCGGTGAGGGGCACCGGAGGACGGGCGGGGTCAGCCGTTCCCAGCTCCCATCTGGGGACAGCCTGAGGCCCTCTGCCAGCCTCGGTTTCCCGGTTTTCAATAGTCTGCTGGCCTGAATACCCAGAAGTTCCCTCACAAGGGACACGCGGCCCCACCCTGGCCCCACAGCAACTCCACTGCTGCCCCCTCCCCTGTCCTTCACAGCCAGACTTCCCAAGGGACCCCTAACCTCAGACCCACCCCCCTCCTCCATGGCCTCGGCCTCTCCCACCTGGCCTCAGCCAGTCCCCCCACAGTCATTCTGCAAAGGCAGACCCCGCCCCACTCCCCACAGCCCCCCTGGGCCTCTGAGTGGCTGACACCCTCGGCCTGTGGCCCACATGCTCCCGGGAAACCGGGTCTCTGCACCCCCTTGAGTCCTGGCAGGCTGTGACTTCTCCACCACGGCACACGGCAGGATGCGCTTTGCGCCAAGGCGCGGTCACGAAAGGACACAGCTTCTGCCCAGCTCAGCCCCTGGCCTCCTAGCGGACCCTCCCGCGTCCACCCGCAGGCGCCGCTCGCCATTCTCATAGCGCAGCAGCCTGCCCGAGTCCTCAAAGCGCGCACCCGAGCCCGCGCGCGCCCACGGCGTCTGACCCACGGAGAGCCTTGCCGCCTCGGCCCCGTGCGCAGCCCTCCTGGATCCTCCGGCCTGGTGTCCCCCCACGGCTCTGCACCTGGCCACTCCCACGTGCGGCTTTCGTTGAACAGGGAGCTCGGTCGTGGGCGCCGCGGGGCAGCGGCTGGAGTTCACGTAGGAACTCACGCGGAAGGAGCTGGCTTCATCGCGGACAGCTCCCGGGGGGTGGTGGATTCCACCGCACAGCGACGGCCTGGGCAAGCAAGCGCACCCAGGGAGGCCCCTCACCGCCCCGCCGCAGGACGAGCTTTGCGGGCTGGAGCTCCGCCGCAGCACTCCCGGCAGGCTGGTCCGTGCGGCGCCCGCGCAGCTTCTGGGGGAGGCAGAGAAGAGGCTTTTCCTGGAGCCCTTTCGGGACTCCCCTGCCTCGCCCTCGGCGTCTCTTGCTGCCCACCCCCTCGGCCCCGGCCCACCCCACTGCTTTGTCCTCCAGCCCAGGCCCTGGGCTGCAGAGGCCCAGGTCTGCCTCTGTCCCCGCACGCCCAGCTTGGGGCTCAGATGGCCCCTGGACTCCGAGGTAGGCAGCCCAAAGCCGGTGGCCCATCTGTGGGACCAGGAAGGGACACGGAGCCCCCAGGGCAGTGTCCGCTGTCTCCGGCCAGCAGAGCAGCACCTGCCGGCTCGTGGAGTCGGCTGTGTTTGCTGAGCTCCGTCCGGGCTCAGGCACCGTGAGCCATCAGGCCACGGAGCGTGTAGGAGATGAGCTCGGTGGCTCCACGGAGCTCGCGCTTAAGGAGCAGAGGCTGATGTTAGGCAGCCCCCACCACCAAGGCCGAGTTGGCTTGGAGAATTGTTTTAGGAGAGCTGGTCCCGACCTCCCTACTTCTGTCCCCAAGCTCAGGAGCGAAGAGCACGGGGCCTCTGGGGCCTGAGCCTCAGACTCTCGCCATCCAGCCCAGGAGCTGAGCAGGTGCAGAGAGCGAGACACCCCTGGCGGCAACTGGAAGTGGATGGAGAAGAAAGGCACACGTGGCGGGGGGGTGGGGGGGAGGGAGCGTGTGAGCTGGTCCTGAGAGACGAGCTGGTGGCGTGGGGCGAGCACCTGAAGGGTGGCTGCTCTCAGCGCCTGATGGGGACCCCTGCCTGCATGTGGCGCTTCCAGGAGGGGTCCAGCCTGGTGCTCGAGCCTTCACGCCTGGCGCTGTCGGGCAACTGTGAATATGGTGCAGAAGGAAGTTGGATGAAGGTCAAACATTCCCACTCAGTCCCCTCTCCTTTTCAAAAGTGGCATTGCCACGTGACCTCTGTTATAAATCTAAGACCGCAGTTCCAGCTGAGTGAATGCACATCTCGTCTGGAACCTGGGCCCGAAGTTGCCTAAAGCTGGTAGAAATGGCGCTGTGCAGACGTGCACGAGATCGCCGATCTGCGGCGGGCGATGGCGTTACCGGCAGGCCTTGCATGTTGTCCTGAGGGACGTCTCCCCCAAACAGCAGAGTGCGTGAAGAGGCCATTTCCACGGCGCTCTTGGCTTTTTAGCAGAGGGAAACATGTACTTCCACAAATGCTTATGGATTGTTAACTTAGCTGAGCAGCAAGTCGAGAGGGCAATGAACCGGCCCCCAGTTCCCTTCCTGGGTGGCCCCTGACGTGATTCCTGGAGACACAGCTGGGGGACAGGAGGGCAGCCGAGGGCAGAGCAGAGTGCGGTCAGGCTGCCTGCAGGGCCACATCCCTCTCATGGCCCCGTGGACAGGGCACTGCCACCGCCAGGTTGAAGGATGACATTTCGCAGAGGCCAAGCCCCAGGGACTGGCCTGTGGAGGCCGAGGGTGAGCTGGAGCTGGTGGTGAGGAGTAAAACACCCTGTCACCTCACAGAACTTTGTCAGAAGGGTGAAAAGGCAGCCAACTCAATGGGAGAAAATATTTGGAAATCATGTATCTGATAAGGGTTTAATATCCAGGATATATAGAGATGTTACAACTCAACAATAAAAAGACAAATGACCCTTAAAAAATGGGCAAAAGACTTGAATAGACATCTGTCCAAAAAAAAAAAAAAATACAAATGGCAAAAAAACACATGAAAAAATGCTCAACATCACTCATGATCAGGGAAATGCAAATCAAAACTACAATGAGATATCATTTCACACCTACCAGAATGGCCACTATTAAAAAGACAGAGAACTACAAGTGTTGGAGAGGATGTGGAGAGACAGGAACACTTCTTCACTGTTGGTGGGAATGCAGAATGGTACAGCCACTGTGGAGGACTGTTTGGCAGTTCCTAAAGAAGTTGAATATAGACTTGCCACGTGACCTGGCAATACCACTACTGGGTATATACCCAGAAGAACTGAGAGCAGTGACACGAACAAACATCTGCACACCGATGTTCATAGCAGCGTTATTCACCATTGCCAAAAGTTGGAAACAACCCAGGTGTCCATCAACAGACAAATGGATAAACAAACTATGGTCTCTTCACATGATGGAATATTACGCAGCTGTAAGAAGAAAAGAAGTCGTAAAGCATATGACAACATGGATGAGCCTGAAGGATATTATGTTGAGCGAAGCAAGCCAGACAAAAGGACAAATACTATATGATTGCGTTACTATGAACCAAATATACTGTGTAACATATTGTATGATTTAAAAAAAATTATATGTATCCATTACATTTAATTGAGAAATGTATGTATTTATTTATTCATCTGTATTTTCTTTTTAGTGTTTGTTTATATTTTCTATTATAATATGTACAAAATAAAGTTCAAAACAAAACAAAAAAACCCCACGCTGCCCTTCCCACTAGCTGGGACGGGAGCCCCTCTGCACCTCCTTGCGTCAGGGCGCTCAGTGGGGGCAGCACGCGGGTCCCGGGTTCCACAGGTGGACAGCCCCGTCCTGGCTGCCCATACTCTCCACGGACAGAATTCATCCACGTCGTACGTGTGCATAAGCACAGGGCTCACCCTGTCCCCCAGGCCCCTGCACCCTCCCCAAGGGGGTCCTGCTCCCCGAGGCCCCCAGGTCGGGGTCGAGGCCCATTCCCCAACATCTCACATGGCTCCTGGCTGCCCTCCGTCAGACCATGGCGGGGACTCAGCCACGAAAACCAACGACACTCGACACCTCCCCAGTTACTCTCCCCAGCCACATTTATTCCAGTGCTTCCTCTCTCCCCACCCCACAGGTCGTCCCAGGTGGTGTCCCTACTTCCAGGAATGCACCCCCCACCCCGCAGCCCGGCTCCTTCCTCCTCCAGCCACCGGGGAGCCAGGGGCACCTTCACTGGCAGGTGGGGGCCACTGCCCGCGCCCTGCTGGTCTCTGTGGTTGCTGGCCGCCTCCATTTTTGGGATCCCTCTGGGGTTCTTGGCAGCCATCACCAGAAACCACACAGAGAAGAGTACCGCCGCCCCCGTCCGTGGGCCAGGCCCTCCACCCAGCGCCCGCACACATCCGCCCTCCTTCTTGGGGGTGTGCCCACCTCCTCCTGCCCCGAGGAGGCCAGGCCCCACCTCCTCACCCACAAACCAGGTTCCCTAAGATGCCCAAAGTCTCTGCCTCACATCACCAGAGCACCGCAAGGGGCTCCATGGGGTCCAGGTGAAGGCGGGTGGCGGGGGGGGGGCACAGAAAAAAACAGCTTCCGTCCCAGGCCCCTCCCATGTGGAAGGCCCCTGAGCAGTTCCAGGGGAAGGTGTAGATTAGGGGCCAGGCGGGGCCAGGTGCGGCCAGGTGGGAGGCAAAGGTGCCGGGCACCTGCCTCCCCAAGGACCCTGCCTCTCCCCAGCCTTGCCCCCATCTTCCCTGGAGGGGCCCTGCAGTTGGTTTTGCTCCCCTCAGCTGCTCGGGCCCCATCCCAGAGGCCTGGAGAATGCGTGTGTGCAGCTCAGTGCTTTGCTGAGAAGTGCTGCCTGTGCAGGGAGCTGGGGTCCACGACTTAGATAAATGCCCTTTGGTCGGCGCCTGCAGGGGTGGGGGGCAGGCTTCAGGGGGAGCCAAGACCTCCCCGTCGACTCACAGCCCAGGGTGGGTGCGAGGGGGCACCTCTGCCTCCCAACCCCCCACCCCCTGGCTCGGCGACACCAGAGGCTGGACGAAGCCCCTCAAGGGAGCGGGCACCAGCAGGTGCCCTGAGAGCAAGGAGGAGGCCCACACCCCAAAAGACCTACGCAGAGCGGAATTCTGGGAACTGGGGAAGGAAAGCACCCTGGGGCCTCATCAGTGTCTGTCCAAGCCCCTCCTGCCCCACTACCCTGGGGCCACCCAAGAGGGTCTCAAGCCCCTGGCCCACCCTTTGGATGGGAGGGGGCTATGGGAATCTTGGCAGTACCTCGGACAGTTTAGGAGGCGCCAGGGCAAGGGCTCAGGGTCCCTGGGGGCTGCAGCAAGGAAGGGAGCCCAGAGGAGCTTCCCTGGGACCCCACGAGCTGGGGCCAGGCTCCAGTCAGCCACCTTGTTCTTCCCCGGCCGGGGGCAGGGGCAGGTGGAGGACAGAGGGACGGGAGCCACGCCTGGTCCCGCCGCCCCCTGGCCTAGCCCCGGCAGCCTTGCTGCTCAGCCTCAAGTGACACCAAGTGAGGAACCCAAGGCTTGAGCAGGGAGATGGCCTGACAAGGAAAGCTGTGTGCTCCAGGAGGCCTGGCCGAGGGACAGGTGCTGTGTCACCACACACCTCCAAGACCCCTGCCCTCTGCACACTGTTCTGATGTGCACGCTCCAGGTAGCTGGTGGCAAGTGGTCGCATCCATGAAGGCAACGTGCCCAGAACACGGGAGGCGATTGTCTGACCTGCAGGAGTTCTGCAAATCTGCAAATCCATGCAAACCCAGGAATGCATCTCAGGGGCCTGCACCGGGGGTGGGGGGCAAGGGGCACGGGGTGGGACCTTCTTGTGCCTTTATCCCTCCCTCCCTTAGGCACACCAGCCCCTCATTTGTTTCTCAAGCCCACCTCCCCCCAGGCTCATGCCATCCTCTTGCTCCAAAGGCTTTCGATGCCCCACCATACCGAGCTTCCACCAGAGCGACCTCCACCTCACCCGCTGCTTCCCACGGGTGCCGCAGCGTGGAGCTCCAGATGAGGCCGAGCAACTGCTTGCTTATTGCTGGACCGCAGCTGGGCCTCCCCAGGGCTGGAGGGAGAGCAGGGATCACGTAGAAGAAGAGCTGAGGCTCCCTCTCTGCTGCTCTGGGGGGCAGACCCAGGAGCAGCGGGAGCAGCTTCCAGGAGCTGCACTGAGGGGAAGCGTCAGACGGCCAGTCTTGTCCGCTGAGCGAGGTGTCTCAGGAGGGAGGCAGACGGCGTTGGACCCCGAGGTGGCGGAGAGAAGGCACCGACATGGGGGTGCACCCACAAACCTGGCCTTTCTCAGTGCTGCCTCCCTCTCGCCGTGGCGGCCAGAGGAATTCTCCAAACCACTGGGTGGTCCCTCTGGCTGAACTTAGCTTTGGTGGAGGTGCCTGGGCCCGGCCCTGGGCGGAGCAACGCGGAACTTCCCAAACCCCGAAGCCCCCGCCCCAACTCCCGTGTGCCAGGGTCTCCCAGCTTGTTAATTAATGGAAACCCGTCATCCGTATCCACGAGTGGCAGACATCTGCTCGGGGGCAATGTACATATTGATGACCAATCAGCGATTTGCAAGAGAGGCTTAAAGTATTTAATTATAATTGCATTGGGCAAGTCTGGGTACCGCCGACATTTGAATAGGTCACAGCAGCCCTCACCCAGCTGTGTTGTTTCATATTAAATGCCATTCACTCCAAGAGCTGGGAGCCTTTCTAAGCTCGTCAGGATAGCGCATGCTGGGCAAATTGAAAATGTCCCTTCGCTTTTAGAAACATGATTGATATCCTTTGCAAAACAAATGTTACTCCTTGTCATACACAAATCCCACCTGGCACCGCCCCCTTCCTGCCCAGTGGCCTGAGTTGTATGGGCAGAAGGGACGACCCCCTCCAAGGCCTGCTCCTCCACCCAGGCTGGGGCCTCCGATGATGTCCTACTCAGGGCAAAGGGTTGTTCTGTTCTGAATCGGCCTTCTCTAACCAGAACAAAACGCAGGAACAGAATAGGAAACCACAGATAAAATGCAGATTTTATTTGCTCAGGTGCCAGCAGAAAAATAGACCTTCGGATACTCTCTGCCTCATGAACTGCGTTTGGCACAGTCTACTGAGTGCCACCATCTAATTTACACTTTAGTAAAATTTAAAATGATGCATTCAGCATGCCCGTCAATGGGGTGTAAATACAGGGGTACAGACACGGGGCGGCAGATGGACACATGGCCAGGACACACACACACATGCTTCATGGCACATGGGGATGCCGGGAGCCTGGGAGAATCAGAGCTCGGAGGAGTGATGAGGCACCCACCCAGGGGCCCCCGACCTGCAGACAGCACCCCCCCCTCAGGGAGACCCTGCTCGTCGAGGGCAGGGCACGGAGCCTGGCAGCAGCGGGTGCCCCCAAATCTGGTGCTTTCCTAGCAGAGTTCTGGAAAGCCAGCAGCCTGCGTTTGCAAAGGTCTCATTTCTGCTTTCAGGAAGGATTTGGGGGGTGGGGGGTCTCGCTCCCTTGCTAGGCTGAGGGTGGCCCCGGAAGCTCCGGTCACAGCGGAGAGGCCAGCACGCCCAGAGGAGAGCACCAGGCACATTCACAGCCTTTCAAGGGACAGCCTTTGCCCCTTGACTGACAGCAATCAGAGGAACCCTCGGCTTTCTATTTACAGGTGAACCAAAGAACGCTGGAGGTCACAGAATGCCGCACTGTCTCCATCAGAACGGAGCCGAGTGCATGAGTGTGGCCGGAGGCCGCTCTGGCCCCGGAGCTGCCGCCATCACTGCCCTCCAGACTCCGATAAAGCAAGACCAGCTGGCAACCCCCAGTG
Source organism: Tolypeutes matacus (assembly GCA_026826555.1). NCBI lineage: Eukaryota > Metazoa > Chordata > Mammalia > Cingulata > Chlamyphoridae > Tolypeutes > Tolypeutes matacus. The sequence goes on from JAKSZT010054164.1 coordinate 923,022, forward strand.
AGAGCCGGCCTCGTTGGGTGGGCATTTGCTTTTTGCAAAATCAGCAAATCACCATAAGGTCGGCCACTCGCTCTCACAGAGGAGCTTTCTAATGTGCCTGTCTCTGCACCAGTTAAATTATTTACATTGCAAATGGAGGGCACCGTCCCACCTCGAGGTGCCTGCCTGGGGGTGCTCCTAACCACATGGCACAGAGGGGCAGGACTTTCACCAGCTGCCTGCTCTGGGTACCTGTGGGAAACCAGTCAGAGGGCCTGACTGAAGAGGGGCTTCCCTGCTGGGGGGCAGGGCAAGGGTGGGCTTTCCCCAATATTGTCCCAAATTCAGGTCCCTCCCTCCCTTCTCTCTCCCTCCCTTCCTTCCCTCCCTCCTTCCCTCCTTCCTTCCTTCCCTCCCTCCCTCCCACCTTCCTTCCCTCCCTCCTTCCTCCCCTCCTTCCTTTCCTCCCTCCTTCCTTCCTTCCCTCCTTCCTTCCCTCCCTCCCTCCTGTCTCTCCTGTATTAAAAAAGTGCAACATATTTCTTAAGCCATCATTAAAACATTCTGCTGACAACACAGGATCTCCCCATCACATCCATGGCAAGGACTGCACTCAAAACCTTAGGCTGACATTTGTGGCATCCGTGAGCATCCACCGTCAGTGTCTGCACTTAATTATTATTACTTTTGACTCTAGGAAGATGTTTGCCAATGCCATGAACAGTGCACGTCGGACCCCTTCAGCTTTGGAGTGTGACATGGCTGGAGCAAATCCTCAAACCACCGAGGAATGAAATAGTCCCCAGACTCTAAGAGGGCCAGGCCGACCCCAGATGGGCCCAAAGCATGCTAGGGAGGGTTTCTCAGACAACCTCAAGCAAACACTTAAATAAAGCTGGAGCCCAGTGGGGTTTTTCCCGAAGGGACCTTTTTTTCCTAAATGGATTGAGCCGTCCTGTCACAGAATATCTTTCAGGAGATGGACCTGTGCCCCCTTCCCCTGCTGGCTTAGACATAAGTATCCGTCTGTGAAGGAACCTGGCTCCGGGTTGGAGCCAAGTGGAGGGTCTGGCAGCAAGACCTCAGACTGCCTCCTTGCGGGCCACCCAGGGTCAAACGGCCACATCCCCAGCTCACATGCTCCGAAGGTGCAAGCTTCTTGGCCGCGGGCTCCAGCCGCGGGTGTCTGCCCTCCTGGGTGGGACAGGGCAGCTGGAGCCCGGGCAGGGGGTGGGGACAGGAGAGGATGTAGTCGATGCTGAACTTGATGTCCCCGTGGGGGTCCTCGCGGGCGGGGCCCGGGGCGCCGGCGGGGTGGGCTGGGGCAGGAGCCCCGGGCAAGCCGGCCGGATCAGGCCGGCCGCGGGGCCCCTGGGCGTCCCCCGCGCGCGCACCCCTCGCCCCCTCCTCGCGCTGGGGGCCGCGCCGCCGCCGCCGCCGCCGGTAGTTGCCATTCTCGAAGAGGTCTAGCAGCGAGTCGCAGCCGCCTGCGAACGTCCAGAAGTTCCCCTTGCCCTTCTCCTGGCCCTCGGCGCGGGGCACCTGCGCGTGCGAGAGAGGCCCGCCCCGGCTCAGCGCGGAGGTGCCGCTGCGCCCCGGCCCCCGCATCTGGGCGCAAGCAGCGCGGTCGCGCGCCAGCAGGCACGGCTCCCGGGCCCGGGCCCGGGGCGTTGCTCCGCGAGGCAGTCCCACCCGCTCCGAGGGAACTTTCCAGCAGCTGCCGCTGGGGCAGCCCCCGCACCCACTGTCATCAGCCAGGGAGACCCAGGGGCCGTGGGCGGGCAGGGAGGCTGCGGCGGGGCGCACCTTGATGAAGCAGCTGTTGAGGGACAGGTTGTGGCGGATGGAGTTCTGCCAGGCGCGCTGGTTGGCGCGGTAGTAGGGGAACTTGCGCATGATGAAGTCGTAGATGCCCGCCAGGGTCACCCTGCCCGCAGGGCTCTGCTGGATGGCCATGGCGATCAGCGCGATGTAGCTGCGGAAGCGGGGGCACTCAGGCGCCCGGGCCTCAGAGGGTGGGAAGGGACCCTTGGAGCGCGCTGCTTCCCGCACTCACCCAGACCCCAGACCCCAGACCCATCTTCCCCCGCGCTTGCGTGTCCCCTCCAGGGAGGTGGAGAGAACCTTCTCCGAGAAACTTCTCCTCTCTGAGCCCCCTCCCCTTCCTCTGTCCCTGACAGGTCCTGCCAGGCTAGCCCCCCTGCGGCAGCTCCAGCCACGAACTCGCACCCACCTGTATGCCGGCCTCGTGAGCCGCTTCTTCTCGTCGGAGCTGCCCGCCGGGTAATCGTCGGCGTCATAGTTGAAGCAGTTGTAGGGATACTGCGAGCTGTCAAACATCCTGGCGTTCCCGCCGGGCCGCCAAAGCTGCCACCTCCTCCGCGCCGCCCGCCAGGCCTTTGCAGAGGTCGGTCCCCAGGCTGCGGGGCCGCTTGCTTCTGCACTGCAGGCTGCTCTCCGCCCCAGCTGGGAACCTGGGCTTCGAGGGTCCCCCGCCCCCACCCCCTTTTCTGGCATCCAATCCCGACGCGGAGGCTCCAGCCGCCTGCTGAAGCAGAGTGGGGGAGCCGAGGCGGGGAGGGAGCTCAGTGACCCTCTGCCCCGCAAGAGGAGGAGGGGGAGGGGGAGGGGGAGGAGGGAGGTGAGAAGGGGGAGGGGGAGGCGGGGGTGCGCAGGGTGGTCCGACTACCGGGGCCCCACTGCCCCCGCTCCACTCTGTGGCATGCCTTGTACGCTCCAGCGCTGGCCCAGCGTTCAAGGCCGGGCTTGGTGGGTCCCTGAGCTCCAGGGCTCCTGTGCCAACCCCTCCTCAGAGCTCCCTGGGCCTGTGCGACCCAGGCGCACCTTGAGACACCGAGGGTCTTCCCTGGACACCTGGGTCCCTGGCATGGACGTTGGGCACTAAGTAGCCACCAGCAGAGCAGAGCTGGGAGTCTAGCTGGGGAGCCCAGGCTGTCCCCACCGCCCCCACAAGCTTGCCCTTTTCCACCCAGAGTGGTGGGTCCCCTCCTGGCTGGGGGGTCCCGGGCTTCAGGCACAGGACCAGACCGCATCCAACATCTCCCAGCCTCCCCTGGACCCTGCCCCACTGCCCGGAAATGCACCTGCCCTGCCAGTGGGCGGGCTCCTTTACCTGCCCCTAGATCCCCTCCCCAGAGAGCTACTGGCCCTGGTGGGATCTTGTCAGCAAAGCCACTGCTCAGTGCCCTGACGGGATAATTGGGGAGGTGCAGGCGGAAGGGTTAGGATGAAGGAAAAGGAAAAGGTAAGGTGGCTCCACGTGGGACCGTCCACCAAGGCACCTGCAGGGAAACCCTGAGACCTGGTCATGGACCTGGTCTGTCTCCCTGAGGCCAGGGGCCTGGGACACATGGCTTCTTCCAGAAAAGTCTGTTTCAAAGTGACACCATTAACTCTGAGGAGACCCACCCTTGGCCTGGCCAGCTGGACGCAGAGCCCTGCAGCTGCCCCTCCCTGGCACCCCAGGTCTTCTGTGGGGCCCCCACATGGCAAAATGGCATCTGCTCAGCATCCCCATCACACCCGGGCATCTGAATTGTCCTCACAATCCAATGTCAACCTCAAAAACGCTGACATGCAGGAAGGTAACATGGTGCAGCCCCTCTCCAAAACAATCTGCAGCTTCCTACGGGATGGAACATGCAGCTGTCACATGGCCCAGCAGTCACCCCTGACCCTTCACCTGGACACGCAGAGGTTTCCGTGCACACGGAAGCCTGTGCGTGACCCTGCAGGGCAGCCTTATCCATGAGGGCCACCTGCAGGACGCAGCCCCCATGTCCTGGGCAGCTGCATGCTTGGCTGTGGTCTGCCTACACTGTGGAGCCGGTCAGCTTGACCAGGCTGAACCCTGTTGTATGTGATGGCCAGGTGAGTGGGAAAAGCTGCCCCCAGTAAGGCTGCATGGGAGGAGCCCATCTCTGTGACACCCCTGAAACGGCGTGTCGTAGAGACAGAGAACAGACAGGCTCCAGGACCATGGAGGGCACAGGGCAGGAGGCACGTGGCATGGCCGAAGAGGGCGGCACCAGGGAGCCTCATGGGGACGGCGTCCCTGGAGTGGCTTTTCACCACAGTTTGTGAGGAAGCCGCCGCTGGGGGGACATGTGTAAGGGGACATGCATTCTTCCTTGCATGAGACTCTACAATGATTTTAAAAGAACAGCCTGACCTAAAAGCTGCAGTGGTCTTGGCGACTGTGGCAGTTTGGCATTATTTATGAGTTCCAAAAATAGATATTGGATTATGTTTGTAAACTGGTCTGTTCCTCTGGGTGTGATTAAATTATGATTAGGACTTTGATTGGACCACATCAGTAGGACGTTGAGCCCCTGCCCCTTGGTGAGCACGGACTCAGAGATAAAACTACATGGCAGAGCAGAAGAGTTAGTTGGAGTTTTGATGTTGGAGTTCTGATGTGGAGTTTTTGAGCTGGAGCCCTGGGAAGGAAGCACACAGAGGAGCTTGGTCGTGAGGAAGGAGAGAAGGCCCCGGGAAGAGATGGACCATCTACCTGATAGTCTTCAGCTGACCTTATGGAGGAAACAAAGGAGCTGAGCCCGGAGAGAAACAAGCCCTGGGAAGAGAGGAGCCCAGGAAGCCTGAGCCCTGGCAAACGTCAGCAGCCATCTTGCCCCAACACATGGCAATGGACTTTGGTGAGAGAAGTAACTTACACTTTATGGCCTGGTAACTGTGGACTTCCACCCCAAATAAACACCCTTCATAAAGCCAACAGGCTTCTGGCACTTTGCATCAGCACCCCTCTGGCTGACTAACCTCCTGCCCCCCGCCCCCGTGGGTGCCCACGACACCCGGCACCACTACGCCCAGCAGCAGGGCCCTGGCCATGGGCCAGGCAGTGCCAAGCGGGCACAAGGACCCACCTGCTCTCCCTCTGGGGCGCCCCCTGAGCCATGGTGACCCCCTTGGCCCCAGTGGTCTCCACCTCCTTCCGCCAAGCTTCAGGGGAGCCTTCGGGCCCTGCCAGCCCCGAGGACCTGGGTTCTGGGCTTGTCGCCCAGGAGCCCCATGGCCAGGCGGAAGCGGAGGGAGAGGTTGGTGGGAACAGTGGGTGTGGCAGGCCCATGCCTGACCCGCGACGACGACGTGAGCTGAAGCCGCTGCCTGGCCCGGGCCGCACTGCCCAGCCCCTCTGGCCTTGCCAGCCCCACGCCTCCCTCTGGCCTGGCACTAATCCTCGCCACAGGAAGGAGTCATTCCAGCTTGGGCATGGGCACTGCCCGGGGCCACCACCACCCCGGCCCGGTGGCCGCTGTCACCGCAGGTCCTCTGGGAACTGCCCCAGCCGGCACTCTGCCCTGGGGTCAGCATTAGACCACTTCCTTTCCACTAGAAGGTCCTCGAGGCAGACCCTGATGTGAGGTCCTTCCATTGAAGAAGATGCTGAGACGCAGAGAGTTTTGGGGTGTGCCCGACAGCGCATGCTGGTCAAGGTCAGAGCCCCAGCTCACCTAGAGCTCAGGTACTAGAAGCCTATCCTGCGCCATTGCCAGGGCCCAATGGAAGCACCAGTCAAGCAGCGGGTGGTCCAGGGGGCCTCTGTGGAAGGGGGGGTGTGCTCTGAGAGCCAGGGGGGCTCTGTGGGAGGGGGGGGAGTGCTCTGAGAGCCAGGGGGCTCTGTGGAAGGGGGTGTGTGCTGAGTCAGGGGCCCCTGAGGAAGGCAGTGTGTGCTGTGAGTCGGTGGGCTCTGAGGGAGGCCAGGTGTGCTGTGAGAGTCGGGGGGCTCTGAGGAAGGGGAGTGTGCTGTGAGTCGGGGTGCTCTGAGGGAGGGGGGGTGTGCTGAGAGTCGGGGGGCTCTGAGGAAGGGGGGTTGTGCTGTGAGTCGGGGGCTCTGAGGAAGGGGGGTGTGCTGTGAGCCGGGGGGCTCTGGGGGTGTGTGCTATGAGTCAGGGGCTCTGAGGGAGGGAGGTGTGCTGTGAGAGTCAGGGGGCTCTGTGAAAGGGGGGTATGCTGTGAGTCGGGGGGCTCTGAGGGAGGGGGGTGTTCTGTGAGTTGGGGGACTCTGAGGAAAAGGTCTTAGTTGCAGTCTGACTTTTCTGCTTGTGAGGAGGCTGGGACCCCAAACCTCTTGAGCTGATGCGTCCCAGCTCCCCGGGGGATTCTGTCACTAAGAAGTCCGCAGACGCTTTGAATGACACGGTCGGTTCTGCCGGACTCTGTGCTTCTGGCTGCAAACCAAATCACCCCTCAGCCCTGCAGGCCGGAGACGCTTGCCCGGCGGCTGGAGCAGCTGCCCTGCTGACACCTGAGGTCCCTCCACCTGCAGCGAGGGCGGGGGGCGTCGTCGCAGCCAGTTGCTCTCAAACCAGCCCAGGAGGAAGACTGCGGAAGCACTTGGCAGGCACAGAAGCCACGAGAGAAGAGGAAGACGAAGCTCCCAAAGCTGCCAGCCGAGCTCACCGCGGCCACTGCCACTCAGGTAAACAGAAAACCAGACACAAAGTGTGGCGGGCGCTAGGTGGCTGTGGCGAGCGCTGTCCGGCATGTGCCAGGGGCCTAAACTCCTTGGGTCGCTGCAAGGCTGGCGAACGCGCTGTGCTCCTGGGTGGCTACGCTCCTCGGAGGGCCTGGGGCAGCCCCTGACCTAACAGGCTCCCAGAGCCGTCAAAGGAGACTTGAGCCACGGTGCGTGCTTTAATTTTTAAGTGCAGTGCATTTGTGCGTTTCTGGTGCAATAAAGATGTAACTGTGTTCATGGTGACGGCATAACAGCCGCAACTAGCAGCTTAAACTGAGAGTTTCTGAGCGCAGAGCTCTGAGGTCAGAGGTCGGAAGGGGGCCTGCTCAGGTCTCACGGCTGAAACCGGGTGTCAGCCGAGCTGGCACTCCCTGGACTTCTGGGGAAGCCGGTCTCCACGCTCATTCTTGCTGGCAGGGCCCAGCTGCTTGCCCACTGTCGGCCCCTCGACGCTGACTCCCTCGCCACAGCCCCTCCTGCTGCGCAGCGACACCTCAAACGCAGCCCAGCCCCATGTCTGCGTGTCCTCTTCACCCCAGGGCTGCCCTCCAGGCCCCTCCTACCCAGGGTCAGGTGTGCTTATGACACAGCCCCACCCCAGTGTGAGCGACACCTGTCGCACAGCGTACACCGGGGAGGGGCGGTCTTGGAAGCTGCTGCGGAATTCTGCCCGTTGAGCTTCACGGACTCGGGGAACGGGCCACCAGCTCATCCAGGAAGCAGCCACCGCCAGCTGCCCTGGCGCTCAGCACGGAGGGCGTGGCGGCCCGGCAGGACGTGGTGGCATTGTCCCAGGGTAGCAGCTCTGTGGCCCCTTCGTCTTATTCCAAACTGGCCTTGCACGGTGGCATCTGCTGGTTGATGTGACAATCCCTGGCTGTAGCAGGACATACAGATGTGGCCAAGGGGAGGAAGGAGGCTGGAAAGGATCTTCCAGCAACAAAACCACCGAGGAAAGGGGCTCGGGGCCAACAGGGTACGTGAGGGTGACTTATAAACATCCCTGCTCCCAGCACACAACGAAGCCAGATGACGTACAAGAAAGGACCATTCTGGGCACAAAATGAGGCAGTCGCTTCCGTGGGACAGAGAGGAAGCAGAAGCCCCTCGTGGTGGGTGAGCGGCCGGCCCTGGGCTGCTGGGCTCTGTGTTGGCCGAGCTGGGAGCTGTCCCTGTAGGCAGCGGGGTCTAAGTGGGCTCCCCACAAGGCGGGGCCAGGCCGCGGGGAGGAGAGGGGGCCCTCACTCTGCCCAGATGCTGGAAACATGCCACCGACTTGCTGGCTGCAGCCATGCTTGGCGTGGAGGGCTTGGGAGGACCACGTGGCCGTGCCCTCCGTGCTGCCCCTGCCACATGCTTGGGGACGGCACGGGGCAGGATTTATCAGAGGTCTCCTTCTGGGTGGGAGCTCACGGCAGTTGTCCACTGATGTACACAAACCTCCCCAGATTTAGTGGCTCAAAATGACACAGTCGAAAGGAAAATACAGAGGAGAATGACTTGAAGCAGTGTGAAGAGATGACTAATCAGAGAATAGGTGTGCTGTTGGAGCTAAGTTGGTGTCCTGGTGTGAGTCTTGTGTGGACCCCAGAAAATCCTGTTCTTAAAGTGAACCCATTCCAGTGTCTGTAAACCTATTGTATGTGGTAGGACCTTTTGATTATATTGCTTCAGTTAAAGGCCTTTGATTAGAATGTGGGACCCTTTGATTGGATTGAATTCAGTTAGGGGCCTTTGATTGGAGCACTTCAGTGAGACATGCCCCAGGATGGGTCTTGGCCCTCTTGCTGGAGCTCTTTATAAGTGGGAGAAACGTGCAGAGAAACACAGAGAAAGGGAACTGCCATCTTTACCCTGCCTTGGGAGAGAGGTCTCCAGGATCACCTGCAACTGCAAAAAGACAGAGAAACCCCAAGAGGCTGAGAGAGAGAGGCCGGAGGCTGGAATCAGCAGAGCAGAACAAAGCTGAAGAGACTGGTCTGGGGAGAGAGGAGCCATGTCCCTGATTGCCCACAGCTGAGCTTGGAGAGAAAGTGGGTCCTGGAGAAGAAGGCAGAGACTGGCCAGCATTTTGCCTTGCCATGTGGCAGGAGTTCAGGATCATCGGCAGGCAACCTTTGATGAGACAGCATCTCTGATGATGCCTTGATTTGGATGTTTCCACAGCCTTGGAACTGTAAGTCTTACCCTAATAAATTCCCATTATAAAAACAAACAAACAAACAAACACACACACAAAAAACGACACGGTCATTTACTTTTCCTGCAAACCTCAGCTTGAGTGAGGGGTTCGAAGGCTGAGGCTGGGCCAGGGGAGGCCAGTGGCGGCCGGAGGCTCAGCAGCCTCACTTGGGGCCCTCCTTTGTGCTGCTTGGCCTCCTCCCGGCACAGAGCCAGAGCCGAGTAGAAGCGCAGCCCTTCCACGAAGCGCCTTCAGAAGTCAGAGCCTCTCCTGGCTTGGACGTGGATCCGAGGGCAGAAAGCACAGGCATGTGGGCCAGCCCTCAGCGGGGCGTGTGGAAGACACGCAGTCACATCTGCAAAGAGGGAGGGAGAAGGCAAGGACCAAAGAGCCATCCAACACAGATGAACCTGGAGGGCATTATGTTGAGCAAAGCAAGCCAGACACAAAAGAACAAATGCTTGTATGACTGCGTTACTGTGAACCAAATATACTGTGTAACAGATTGTATGATTAAAAAAATGTATATGTATCCAGTACATTTAATTGAGAAATGGATGTTTTTATTTAACTGTTTTTTTTTTTTTAGTTTTTAATTGTTTATATTTTTCAATTATTAAATGTACAAAATAAAGTTAAAAAAAAAAAAAAAAAGAGCCGTCCACTCCAAATGATCCTGCACACCAACGTTTCAAGACACGGAGAAATCGAGCGTTGAGAGAGCCAACAAAACCAACAATTGGACAATTCACTCCTGACAAAAGGCAATGACTTGGAGGCTTAAAATAAGGATACTGAGACTGTTTGAAGAGGTGAATCAAAGCACAGCGTCGTGGCTTCTGCTAAGGAAGTAGAACAGTGAAAGAGCCCGTGATAGTACAAAACAGGATAATCCGTACAGCCTCAAGTCTTCTTGAACCCATCAGAGAGCAGGCAACGAGCTAAACTCTCCAGAGGACGGAAGCGAAGCCTTGCTTACCTGCACAGGTGAGCACTGAGGGCAGGACAGATGCGGGGTGGAGTGACAGCACAGAACCTCTGGGACGCTCATGGCCATGGGCTGATTCTCCGTGGTCCTCACTGGACACTTGAGAAAGAAAGACTGGGTGGGCGGTGGGCAGAGGCCCCGCTCATGGTCAAGGGCTGTAGCAGCTACCCTTTCCTTATGGAATAAAACCCTTAAGCCACTGAGAAGGTAGAAAAGAAGAGAAAGAAGCAAAAAGCAGGTGGAACGAATAGGAAATAGTTACAAGATGGTAGAGTTTGCTCCTATAAGTCAAGAATGGAGTCAGCTGTAGGTCGTCTGGACAGAAAATGAAAGACAAAACTCACCACACCAATTCCCACGTCCACAAGAAACCCAATTTAAATAGGAAACCCTGGGTTAAAAGAAGGGAGATCATGTAAACACCATCCAGAGAAAAGAGGAGTGACAGCAATTGTAATGGAATAAGTTAGAATAAGGGACCCTTCCTGGAAGGAAGAGTATAGGCCTTGGCCCAATAAGAAGACATCACAATCCTAAACAGCCGAGCTTCAAAACACACAGCAAGCAACTGAAAGAATCAAAACAAGGAACAGAAAAATCCACAGAGATTTTGGAGTAATTTGGTTTTGCAACATAACCTTCCTTATATTGCCTAGTAGAACCACCATTGGCAAAATCAAAAGACAAAACAAAACAAAACAAAAGTCCTGGGGGAAAATACAAGTCATATCTTAGGCAGAAGGCTAATTTCTATAACATATAAAGAGCTCCTATAAATCAACAACCCAATTAAAAGTGGGCAAAGAATATGAAAAAACATTTTCAAAGAAAAGGAAAACAGCACATGAAAAGATGTTCTACTTCACTAATAACAAGAGCAATAGAAACTAATGTTACACTGAGATATAGTTTCCCCACTATTCAATGGACAGAAATCTGAAAGTCTGGCTACACCGGATCCGGGAGGATGAGTAGAACAGACACCCACATCTGCAGGGGGTTCCTAAACTGACATGTCTTCCACGGGGGCACTTTGGCAATGTCCATCAAAGTTAAAAATGCAAGTACCCTCTTGCTTAACAATTCTGTTTCAAGGAATTTACCCTGCGAAATTTATTTGCTCTGTGCTAAATGAAAAAAAACTATAGATTATTCACTGCAGCACTGTTTTAAATAGCAAAAAGTTAGAAACCACTTGAATGCACATCAACGGGGGACGGGTTAATCAAATCCTAGTGCATCCATGAAGTGGAAGATGCAAGAGGAGGGGCTCTGCACATTGACGTGCAGTCGCGGCAGGGTTCTTAATCGCAAATAACTGAGTGCACTCTGGACGGCTGACGCAGATGAGAAAATCACTAGAAGGACGAGAGCAGCTCCCAGAAACTCCGGGAAGGCTGGCGAGACGGATTAGGAGCCAAGCTCCTGGCAACTGCACCACAAACCCTCCCCAGAGTGGACGGAGCGACCAAACCCAGGCAGCCGATGCCGCCAGCAGCTCCAGTCACCCCGCTTCTGTGTCAGGGATTCCGTCTAGGAACCATGAGGTCCAGGGGTCTGGAAGCTTCCATCGCTATCCTCCCCTGCGGAGCACAAGGCTCCTTCTGTTGCCGCCTTCTGAACCAGTTTCCACACAGATGCTTCTGATGGGAAATGGCCTCTGCCCCGGGGAGGCAGGACCCGTAAACTGGGCTGCTGCCCACTAGAGGGTGTTAAAAGGTATGGGGCAGGCAGAAAACAGGTCAAAATCCACTCCAAATATTTATTGTTGAGTTAAAAAAAAAAACAAGGCTGTAGGACACTCTAGAACATGCTGATGTTAGTGTACAAAGAAAGAGAAAAGATGTACGCATGTGCGTGTGTTTGTATTTACATGAATAAAATACCACCAGAACCATACGTAAGAAACCCAAAACTGGCTGCGTCCAGGAAGGCGCTTGGCTGGCCAGGGAATGGGGGTAGCAGGAAGGCTTTTGCTCTACGCTGTTCTGAACCACTAGATTATTTTCTATCAAAAACAAATTCACCATACTCCTCCTCCAAATATGAGAATTAATGCAAATGAGTAAGGTAAAGGTGTGACCTGGGAAACTAGAAAAAGGACAGTTAAATAGACTTGAAGAAAGTAGGAGGCAGATATAATAAAGGGAAGAGATGCAAATGAGAAAAGTAAAAATGAAATAATGAAAAGGAGCAACAAACCTAAACACTGGGTCTTTTAACGACTACTATAACAGACAAAACTTTTGCAGTTCTGATCAAAAAAAGGAAAAAGCAATATAAAGAATGAAAACAAGGTTACAATCATAGATATAGTCAAGATGAAAAATTATGAGAATACTGTGATTAAAAATGCATGATACTACAAATAACTGTATGCCAACAGATTTGGGAAAGTAGAAGAAATGGATAATGTTCTGGAAAAGTAAAATTCCATAAAATGAACTCACTTCCAAAGAACTAAACCTGAAAAATGTTGAAAACATAGATTAAAAAAAAAGAAACTTCTTAAAGCAAAACAAAATGCCCCTCTCTCCCAATTTCAAGACATCAGGCCCAGACGGTTTTACGGGGACATTTGTACCAAACCCAGCGTCAGGTAATCAGTCCCTAAATAAATTCTTTCAGGTCATGGAGAAGAGGAACCGCTCCCAAATTCACTTCATAAGCCTCGTATGTTTCACTCACTCATTTATATGAACGAAAAACGTGCCTGTGTTTGGCTGTGCACCGGGGGCAGAACACAGAAGAAATGGGCAGCCATGGCCCTCGCGGGCCTCACATGTCAGGGTGGGCAGAGGAGGAGAGGGGAGGCTGGAGGGGCGAGCGGGGGTGGGGGGGCAGTGGGCCGCACTGGGCAGACCCCGCACACGCAGGGGACGCGGGAAGCGGCAGGTGAGAAGCCCTGGGGAGGCTCTTTTCTGAGTCGGGGGGTGGCCTAGGGGAGACTCGGAGATCTCCCTCCCCTAGAAATTGCCCCCGTGGGGCCCACGTTGGTGGAGGAGATTCGAGGCCCCTGCCCCCCATTCCTGCCAGGACCAAGCAGCACAGGGGGGCCAGAGCCGCCGCCCCGCCCAGCAGAGGGGGCTCCTTCCTGAGGGCCTGGACTTGCAGCCCAGGCCGGAGGTGGGGGCAGCACCTCCCCAGCACCCCCTCCCCCAGCACCCCTGCCCTCCGTACCCCTAATTATCAGTGTCAGAGAAGATCAGCTTCAGCAAGGTTTAAATAAGCACCAGAGTCACATGACATGATTCCCAAGTCCAGGTTTCAACCAAAAGTCACACATGAGCCGGAGTCCAAGGAAAAATCTCAGCAGGAATGAGGAAGACAGCAGGTGCGGATGCTGGGAGGTGACGGAGAGGTCAGGGCTACCTGGCACTACTTTAAAGCAGCCGCCAGGGAAACCCTCAGGAAGCACCTGCCAACCTGCTTGAAACAAGCGGAGAAGTGGACGGTCTCAGCACAGAGCTGGAAGAGCCAAGGAAGAACTGATGGATGTCAGGGACTGAGGAATATGACAACCAAAATGAAAACCTGAGTGAGCTGGCAACAGTGCAGAGGACAGAAGCTGGATCCAGGACCTTGAGGACAGAACAATAGAAATTACACAGTCTGAACAACAGAAAGATAATAATGAATAAAAAAGGAAAAATAAAGTCTCAGAGACCAGTAAGACATAAATTTGTGTCACTGGAGTTCTAGAAGGAGAGAAGAGGGTGAAGCTAAAAAAGTACTCAGAGACATAACGGCTGAAAATGTTCTAAATTTGGCAAAAGATATAAACTTACAGATTCAAGAAGCTAAGTGAACTCCAAACAGGATAAATGCAAAGAAATCCAGGTCATGGATTAGTCAGCCAAAGGGGAGCTGATGCAAAGTACCAGAACTCTGTTGGCTTTTATAAAGGGCATTTATTTGGGGGTAGAAGCTTACAGTTACCAGGCCCTAAAGAGTCCAACTCAAGGTACCATAAGAGGTACTTTCTCACCAAAAATGGCTGCTGATCTCTGCAAGGGCTCAGCCTTCCTCTTCCTCTTAAGGCCCCGTCCCAGCTTCTTCCCATCTCAGCTGTAGGCTGGCAGAGGGCTTGTCTCTCTTCCCAGGGCTCATTTCTTTCTGGGCTGAGCTGCTCTGTTCTCTTCACAAGGTCAGCTGTAAACTGTCAGGTGAATGGCCAGTCTCTCTTCCCTTCCCGTGTCTACAGCGCTGTCTCTCCTCCTCTGTGTTCTGTTTCTCCTTGAGTGAGCGTCTGTTTCTACAGCCCACCGAGGGGGCAGGGACTCAACCCTGCAAGCCCTAATGACATGGTCGAATCAAAGCCCTAATCTTAACATAATCAAATAAACATAAAACTTTGGAATCTAATACAATCAAAGGGTATCACTCCCAGAGGAACAGACCAGTTTACAAACATAATCAATATCTCTTTTTGGAATCCATAAATAATATCAAACTGCCACACCATGCATGAAGGCCAAAGATGTACTGTGTTAATAATCACAGGATATGGAAAAATATACCAAATGTAAGCTATAGATCACAGTGGTAATAGTTTGATGATAATTATCTCATAATTTGTAACAAATGCTTCCACCACAATGTAGTGTGTGGTGGAAGGGTGTTGTATGGGAATTCCACACATGTGCATGATTGTTTTGTAAGTTCACAACTTCTCTAATAAAAAAAATATTTTAAAAAAAGAAATCCAGGCCAAGATCAAACTTATGAAAACTAAAGATGAAGAAAAATCTTAGAAGCAACAAGAGAGAAGCGTACCTTGTTTGTAGGACATAAATAATTAGAATGGCAGTGGACTTCTCACCAGAAGACATGAAGGCCAGAAGAAAGCATTTATCAAATACTGTAAGAAAGAACTGCCAACCCACAAAGCTAAATCCAGTGAAAATACCCTTTAGCAAGGAAGAATAGTTAAAGGAAGTTCTCTACACAGAAAGGAAATGATAAAACAAGGAATCTTGGAGCCTCAAGAAGGAAGGAAGAACAATGAAAATAATAAAAAGATGGGTAAACACATCTCTTTTCTCTTCTTGAGTTTTCTATATTATGTTTGATGGTTGAAACAAAAATTATGACACTGCCATGGTTCTCAATGTATATAAATGAAATATTTAAGGCAATAAGATACTTGAGGTTAGGTTTCCATGCTTCACTCAAACTTGTACAATGCCAATGTCAACAGACTGTGATAAGTTGTGCATATATAATGCAATGCCTAAAGCAACCACTAGAAAAGCTAAACAAAGAGATACTAAAAAAACTGTAGAGAAATCAAAATCGAATTCTAAAAATGTTCAATAAGACAGGAAAAAGAAACAGAGAGCGAAAAATAAAATGGCAGAGTTAAATCCAGCATAACAATATTTACTTAAATATAAAGCTCTAAATATTCGAATAAAAGGCAGAGATGGAAGAGTAGATAAAAAGAAAACAGAAGCCAAAATATGCTGTCTAAAATTATAATGATATAGGTGGGTTGAAAGCAAAGGGATGAAAAAAGATAGACCACGCAAACATTAATCAAAAGCAAGCAGGAGTGGCTATCCATGTTACATAAAAGAGACTTTAGAGCAAAGAAAATGACCAAAGAGGGAGAAGGACATTATATATAATAAACCTGTTATCATACAATAATCTACAAAAATTGATTTCTCACAGCTTCAGAAGATTGTGCCAGAATTCATGATTTCCAGAACCTCGTAAGATGAATAATTATGTTCTAATTTTTAACTTGAGATTTATTAATGGTGATTTTCCTTAAAAATCAGCCAGTCTTTTCTCTTTCAAGAAAGATTTCTTCCCCTTCGCCTGGCACTGTGGAGCGGCTACCACCAGACTCGTGGGAGCAGCAGTTCTGGCCCAGCAGCCACGTGGCAATCAGACCAAAGGAGAGGCCTTGACTTTTCCACGTGATGAAGCAAACAGCTCAACGCGGAGCACCTGGGCTTTGTGCTCCCAGCACGCAATGAATGACGCAAGAAGAGACTGGAGAAGAATATAAAAATCATATTCCTGCCACTCTTCCCAACCAAGCCGGCAAGCATTTGAGTGATTCCTGACTCACTGCGTAAAGGAGGCAATTCTCACCCTGGAGTCTCTTGGCAAGCAATTGCTGCTGGAATTTCAGGAGCAAAATGGAGCATGCAACACAGCTAAGAGTTAAAAATTCTTTACAGAAACCTACGTTTTAGTGCTATCAGCGAAAGAAAGAACAAAGCAAATGATAAAAACTGTGCCCTGGCAATGTGCTTGGGGGCTGCTCAACGCTCCCTTTCCCTCAGCATCTCCCGCTCCAGGCCCTCGAGTCCGGCAAGCTGCAGCAGAAGCCACCCCTGCTCCGTCAGCAGTGCCACTGCCGGCAAAGTGCTCAAAATACCTCGGTCTGTCTCTACTCTGTAAATTCAGGACATTAACAGCAAGTTCCTCATTCAACAAAATAAGCCATCAAAAACATTAGCAGTTCTTACTGGCCTTATATCACGGTGGGAAAAAAACACATTACATCTGGAGTCCAAAGACATGAATTTAGATCCTGACTTGCGAGTTGGAAGCTGTGCGACTCAGAAGGACCATTTTTGCTCTCTGAATCTGTGCTTTCATCTGAAAATGGGCATTTTTACTCATGAAACTTCTGGATGCAGGAGATTCAAACCAGATTCAGACAGGCTTAAAGAAATAGCAGTGGTTTCCCCCCCACACTTGGACGTGGAATCCCATTCTTCCCAGCCCTGCCGCTTTCCCAGCACCGGGTCAGGACGTGGATATGCCTTTCTAGGGACACGCCATGGTCCTCGGCAGTGGCCAGGCCCAGCAGTTACTTTGTGGCCATGACCCGCAGGCCCAGGTGCCCTCGCGGCCACCCCTCGGTGCCGTGGGCTTTTCCTTGAACGACACCTTTGGGACACGCAAAGCGATGGCCTGGTGGTCAGGCGAGGCCACTGCCCTTGCCCCCGGCTCCCCTGTGCAGAGGGTCTTGCCAGGAGAGTGACGGGTGTACGTGCCCTGGGCGCGGCCCTCTCCCGGGCCACGGCCGCTCCCCCAGCTCTCCTGCCTCTGCCTCGGCTGCCGTCAGCGGTTCCCAGCCCTGGGACATGCCAGCCCGGCCCCCGGAGCCCCTGGATGGTGCCCATGGGGGAGAGTCGCTCCCCAGCAAGGCCCTCCGCCCGGCCCCTGCTCCAGCTGCCCGGTGCAGCCTCTCCGTGGGCCAGGCCAGAGGAGGTGGCCTGCCCAGGACTCATCCACCAGGCACATTGTCCCAGACAGTGCCTAGGAGTTCAGATAGCAGTGATTTCACAAACCCGGTGAGCGATGGGCTCCGGGTACCAGTTTCTGTACTATTCTGTATCATTCTATCACAAAACCAGAAACACAACTCAAATAAGCTTATTAAAAAAGAGGAGAGCCACTGTTGGCTCACAGAACCAAGGCAGCTGGGTCTAGGCTGGCTCGCATCCCGAGGGGCCACAGGGCCAAAGATGCTCCAGGCTTGTGTTCTCCATAGTGGCCGCCTGCATCGCCCCTCCTAGGTCCATGTGGCTGCCCACGTCGCCCCTCCTCGGTCCATGTGGCAGCCCGTGTCGCCCCTTCTTGGTCCACGTGGCAGCCCACACTGCCCCTCTGTGGTCCACGTGGCAGCCCTGCAGAATTTGAACTATCCTGGGGTACAAGCAGAGCCACCCCTCCTTGGTCTGCCCAGGCCACCTCATAGCTGTCAATCATGGCAGCCGGGAGGATGGAGCTCACTGGAAATGGCAGGAGGTGGGGGCGGCCCCTTCTCAGGCCTCAAGGCCGGAGCTCAGCACGGGGTGGTTCCCCAGGGAGAAGGAAAGGGATAAACAAAAGGGAGGCTAAACCTGGGTGCCCTATGACAACCAGTGCCCACAGGGCTCTGCCAGGGCCTCTCCGGCCTGGCGGCTGACCTCCCACGCAGCTCCCAGCATGAGAGGCAGGAAGCGGCCTGCTGGCTCTCAGGCTACGTCCTGCTGGGGCCTCACAGGAAGTGTGTGCCAGGAAGGGGGTCACGGGGCCATGCAGGGTGCTGGCTGTCCACCACGGACAAACAGTGCAGCTCTTTCCACGGGCATGGAAAAGGACCAGCAGGAGATGTTGAGCTGGGAGGACAAGAGAAGGTGGGAATCAGGTGGCCTCGGGGGCCTGGCACGTTCTAGCTGTGCCTCCTGGGACCAGGCCATGCTGGGCGCCGTTTTACGGGCCTGAGGGCTGCAGTGCAGCAAAAGCAGCCCCTGTCCTCGGGGAGCTTCCTGTCAAAGGGGGCAGAGGCCGCTGACCAAATAATCTCAGAAATGCACACTAACTACGAAGCACATCAAGGATCTGAAGCAGCTGGACGGCTCTGTGTGACATGCACTGACCTGGGGAGGGGGACCCATCCAGGCTAAGGTCCAGGAAAATCTGCATGGATGTGATGTTTGAGCAGAGCTCAGAATGGGAGTTAACAAAGTGGAGAGACTGGCATGGGGCAGAGAGGGTCAGGGTGGAGGTGTGCAAAGGTCCTGCAGCAGCTTGCAGGTGCTGGGGCACAGGGGTTTCAGTAGCCGTCTACCCGCCAAAGTATTCCAAGCTCCTTCTTCTCCAGTGCTTAAAGACAAGTGTCCTTGGGGAGTGGGTATAGCTTAGTGGCTGAGCATCTGCTTCCCATGTACGAGGTCCTGGGTTCAATTCCTGGTACCTCCTAAAAAAAAAAAAAAAAGACGTGTCCCTGAACACACGTTGGTGTGAGCATATGAGCATTTAACTCCCCTTAACGATTTATAAGCTGGAGAATAGCTCGCTCACGCAGTGGGCATGGCTTCAGTGCTGGGCCTGGAACAAGGTCCTGGGGAAGTGGCGGGGGTCCAGGCCTGCACCCCTGAACCCCGGTAGAAGGCTGGCCTGCAGCTCGGGCTGCCGGTGGAGTCGCTGGCCAGGAGCTGCGGGGTCTCCGGGCACCCCCGCTTCTTTGCTCCTGGAATCAGACCCTGAGGCCCCTGGGCCCCTGGAGGTGGCTTCAGGCTTCTCAGCCGGGCCCGGCTCTTGCTTTCCTCGGGACGTCCTCTAGATGGTGCCTGCGGGCTGGGGCTCGTCCACGGCCAACCCGTCCCTGGATGGCTGGACAGACTTTGAGGCCTCAGGTGGGAGGAGGCTGGGAGCTGCTTCCCTGAGCCCTGGGGCCTCGGGGGCAGGGCTGGCAGCACAGCTCAGCTGGAGGAGCCAGCAGGCTGTGGCCCCCACCTCGACCCCCACCCCTGTAGCATGGCCCTGAGGGACCCTCCCCAGCCTGACTCCTTTTTTTTTTCTTTCAAATATTTATTTATTACTTTTATCCATTTTAACCCTCCCCCCACCCCCACCCCCGTTTTCGCTGTTTCTGTGTCCATTCCCTGGGCAACTCTGTGTCTGTTTCCTGCCCTCTCCTCTCATCCTTCTCCTGTCTTCACTGGGATTCGATCCTCGGAACCTCTGATGTGGGAGAGAGGCGTCCTACCACCTGTGCCACCTTAATTCCTGGTTTTTCAGCACGTCTTGTCTTGGCTTGGCTCTCCTGTGTCACTCTCCTGTTAGGTCATCATCTTGCTGTGTGGCTCACAGGGCCTGACGGCTCACCCACGGGTGGGCCTGGGGGCTCACCTGCTTGCAGGGCCGGGCGCCCGGCCCGTGCACCTTCTATGTTTTTCTTTATATTACCGGGAGGTCCCGGGGATCAAACCCAGGTTTCTCCAAATGGGAGACGGACACCCACCCACCCGAGCCACATCTGCCCCCGACTCTCTTGAATTGCGTCTCCCTGCAGTCTCCCCACTTCTCCCCGCTTCTCCCCATGTCTTCCCACATCTCCCCGTGTCTCCTTGCTTCTCCTTGTGTCTCCCCACTTCTCCAGGGCACAGTCATTAAAGGCATGAGGCCAACACCCCCCCACCACCTTGAGACTACAGAGGGGCCCTGATCCCAGAGAGTTTCCCCGAGGTGGTTGGTTCCTGCCCCCACCCCCCATACCTCCCTCCTGAGCAGCTGAGGCTCCAAGTGCAGGGTCTGGAAAGAGTCCCCCTGTATCAGTCAGCCACACGGATGCTGATGCAAAACACCAGAAATTGGCTGGTTTTCATAAAGAGTATTTATTTGGGGTAGAAGCTTATGGTTCCCAGGCCATAAAGCGTAAGTTACTTCCCTCACCCAATTCTGTGAGGGATCCGGCTTCCTGGCCTCCTCTCTTCCCGAGGCTTGATTCTCTCCAAGTTCAGCTGCTTGTTCCCTCCACAAGGCCTGCTGTAGACTCTCAGGCAAATGGCTCGTCTCTTTTCCTGGTGCCTTCTCTCCTTCCTCACAGCCAAGCTCCTCTGTGTGCTTACTTCCTAGGGCTCCAACATCAGAACTCCAACTCAGAACTCCAACTCTGTCCTTTGCCATGTCTTTTATCTCTAAGTGCCCACCCACCAAGGGGCAGGGCTCAATGCCCTACTGACGTGGCCCAATCAAAGCCCTAATCATAACTTAATCATGCCCAGATGAAGGGACCAATTTACAAGCATAATCCAATACCTATTTTTGGAATTCATAACTATATCAAACTACCACACCCCTTTGCATATGGGCTCCTCCCACCCCAAAACCTGCAGTAGGAAAACAAGAGAAGCAAGAAGAAAACACTTTACCTGTCTAAAGGCTTCTCGCAGGAGGCCTCCTGGCCTTTCTGGAAAAGTCCAATCTGGAGGTCCACCTTCCCTTCACCACTCATCTCTGCGGCAGGTAAAGGCTTCCCAGCACCTTCTCTTCTCCCCTGACCATGACCAGGGTGGAGGGAGAGTCTGTCCTGGGTGGCCATGGCCACTGGGGCCACGAGCCATTCAGGGGAGGGGCAACCCCGTAAGGGCGTGGAGAGGGGCCACCTGGGGCTATCGAAGGCACCTGGCCTACCCGACCCATGGAAGGGGTGTCTGCCCTGGCCCAGGTGCTGTGGACTCAACCAGCTCCCAGGTGCTGACGAGGTGGGTCCACTCGGAATGTCCTTTGAGGGCCAGCCCTCCCCCCCACCCCCAATGAGGCAGCCCAGCTCAGACTTCTGGAGGGCTGGGGAGTAAGGCTGTGTCCACCCCTCTGTGTCCGCCCCTCTGTGTCCTTCAGCCTAGCAAAGCTCCCAGGCAGCCTGTGCTTTCTGTCCGGTACATGGCCCTGGGCTCAGGGCAGGGCTCAGGCAGCCTCCTACCTGTTTGCCCCCCAATTTTCAGGCAGTTCCCCCTAGACATCCCCCCATTTCATCCAGCAAACAAGGGGAGCCTCTGGACCTGGTATGGACCTCCCGTTGGGGTCTCTCTCATCACCTAGGAATTCCTTTACCCCTTTCCTGCATCCCATGTTTCCTTCTTCTTGATTTACTTGCTGGTTTTGCTGGAGCACATCCTCCAGAAGCTTCCTAAGGAAGGTTATGTGGGTGGTAAAGTTTGTTCAGAATCTAGACGCTGAGTGTGCCTATTCCAGTGTGTAATCTTCTAGGTAGGAAATAGAACCTTTGCTTGGGATTTTGAAGGATTTGTCCACAGCCTATAGCTTCAGTGTTGCCATGAGAAGGCAGATGGCATTCTATTACTTGAGCCTTTGAAAATTTTTCCTAATATGCTGGAAGCAATTAGAATCTTCTACCTCCAGGGTTCTAATTTTCTAGTGATGACTCTGTCCCTTTGCTGTTTTTCCTTTTATTCTGCTGCAAACTTGGACTGTTTAACCTGGAGTTTGTATCTTTGGTTCAGAGAGTTTCCCTTATTTCTTTCTGTGTGTGTTTCCTCACCTCCATTTTCTCGGTGTCTCTCTGTATCTCCTATTAACATTGTTTCCCCTGGACAGAGTCTGACTCCATTTTCTTTGATCTCCTAGTCTCCAACTCCAACCTCTGTCCTTGTTTTTCTCCTGGAGAGCTCCTCCATGTTATCTCCCATCCCTTCTACTGTGTTTTTAAAATATCTCTGTCCCCATACTTTAACGTGGGAGCCCCTTCTTGTCCTCTGAATACCTGTCCCCCCCATCTTACAGATTTCCACCTCCCTCTGGCCCACGTGAGTGCACGTCGTTAGCTGCTTCCTGCTGGTTTGTGTCTCTCGTGTCTGATGTCCCTCCTGGGTCTGGTGGTTCTTCCCTTCCACAGTTATGCATTGTGGAAACATTCACCCAAGTACTGAGACCATCTTGAATACCATGTCACACGCACTTTGCTGCATGTGCTTCAGGGTTTGGTTTTGAAACCAAATACCGTGGAACTAGTCGGAACACCGTGAGTGCCCAGAAAATCAGCTCATCTTCCTTCTCCAGAGACGACCATCACCCCACCCCAAACTGGGTTTGATCGCTCCTACGAATTAAACATGCGTGTTCGTGTTCATAGACAACGCGCGTGATGGTTTGGCGTGGTTTTCAGCGTCTGGTAAACAGTGAGCCTGAATGC
This sequence comes from Tolypeutes matacus, assembly GCA_026826555.1. Taxonomy (NCBI): domain Eukaryota; kingdom Metazoa; phylum Chordata; class Mammalia; order Cingulata; family Chlamyphoridae; genus Tolypeutes; species Tolypeutes matacus. The sequence goes on from JAKSZT010054164.1 coordinate 945,121, forward strand.
TCGGCCCTGGTGCTGCAGGCCACACCCTGCTGAGACGCATACAGATGGACTTCTGGCTAGCACAAGCAAGGTGTGCTGCAGGTCTCCCCGAGCACACCTGTGTGGGCTGAGCAGGTCTCCCGCCGGCCCCTGCTCCAGCTACACACCCACACCCATGCCCTACTAACCTGCCACCTGATATTCCTTCTGCCCAGGGTGGGACCAGGTGAGGGAAGCAGGCCAGAAAGCCTCCAGGCTCAGCCAGAAAGCCTCGCCCCCTAACCTGATGCCTGCTGCCCGCTCGCTCCCCAGCAGCCCTGGTGCCCTGGGGCTGCTGCCCTGAGCCTCTGCCCTCCTCTCCGCTTTGCCGCTCCTGACCTGTACCCCTGCTCTGCCTACTGCCTTCCCTTCCCTCCCTAGTCCCTCCTGCCACCATCCCGCTCCAACATCACTTCTCTCCTGATGGCCCCTCCCCTGCTCCTTCTGGTCCTCTCCCTCACCTCTGCCTTCTCACTTACCTGTACCCTTCTCACTCAGCTGTGCCTTCTCTCTCACCTGTGCCTTCTCTCTCACCTGTATTTCTCACTCACCTGTGCCTTCTCACTAACCTTTGCCTTCTTACCTGTACTTCACTCACCTGTACTTCTCACTCAACTGTACCTTCTCACTCAGCTGTGCCTTCTCACTCACCTGTACCTCATTCACCTGTGCCTTCTCACCTGTATTTCTCACTCACCTGTGCCTTCTCACCTGTATTTCTCACTCACCTGTACTTCTCACTCACCTGTGCCTTCTCACTAACTTGTACCTTCTCACCTGTACTTCTCACTCACCTGTGCCTTCTCTCTCACCTGTGCCCCCCCTCATTGGTCTCACATGGAGTTACAAAATCCTTTGGCTGCTGTCTCCTCCATCATGCCCATGGGCACCACTCAAACTCCTTCTAGTGACTTCCAAGGGGCTGGCCCCACAGGATCTGCCTTAATCGTGACTGCCCAAACACCTCCCTGAGCTCTGTACCTCTCCACCAGTTGCCTGCTTGGTGTGAACCCCTAGACATAGCTTCAACTGGTTGACGGTGTAGCTCTTACTAGATGTTTCTCCCCTACCCTGCCCCAGTGAAGGCCCCCACCCTGGAGCTCCCATCAAATCTGGGTGCCGCGCTCTCTTCCTCCCCATTTCCCACGTCCAATCTGTCAGCAAGGCCTGCTGGCTCCACCCCAAGGCACCTCTGGAACTCGCTCGCTTTCCACCACCCCAGGCCCTCGGGGTTGGGCGACTGCGCAGAGGCCTCGCGCTTTATTGCTTTCGTTTTGCGCTTTTCCCTGCGGAGGGTGTGCATTTAAAACATGTTTTATTACCTCACTGCCATGCAAAAACACCTGCAGTCTTTCCAAGTGTCATAGAACCAACAATGTTTCTTCCCATGACCTGCCAGGCCCTGCCGGAGGGTCCCAGGGGTCCTGCGTCATGGGCCCGAGTCTGCCCTGCTCCGGGCAGGCGCTTCTGCCACTCCCCTGAGCCTCTGCCTCCAACCCGGCCCTGTGCCTCGCTGGCTCCTCCGACTTCAGATATCAGATAGGTCACCTGCCGAGAGGCCGCCCCTCACCACTTCGGCCCTGCCCTCCGCCTCTGCACCCACACTGCTGCATGGCTGGTTTCGGCTTATTTTCGTGTTTATTGAGCAAACCAGAGGTGACGTGGTCAGGGCCCTCAGCCTGGCACACAGCAGGTGCTCAGTGATTCTGCCAGATGAATGGGTGGACGGCTTTAGAAGGCAAGGGGGCCAGAGCGGTGGGTCTCTCTGAGTCCAGATCCCGTGGACTGCTGGCTGTGTGGCCTGGGTAAGGGCAAGGCCAGGACCCCAGCCTGCAGCCAGGCCACCCGCAGCCTGAAGGGGACACTTGGAGGCACCTCTGGGGGAGCAGCTGGTCCCTCCCCTAGATGGACAACCTCTCCCCTGGATGGACGGATGGCCCCTGCCCTGGATGGATGGATGGCCTCTCCCCTTGGTAGACGGACAACCTCTCCCCTGAATGGACAGCCAGCCCCTCCCCTGGATGGACGGCCGGGCCCTCCCTTGGATGGACAACCTCTCCCCTGGATGGACAGACAGCCCCTCCGTGTTCACGCTGGGACGCGGCTCCTGCTCATGCCTACCCCCACAGTGCCGGTGAGTGGTGGAGACAAGGCTTTCCGTCCCATGCCCACCTCTGTAGCCCCCTCTCCCTCACTACTCTCAGGGGCTGGGATGTCCTGTGGGGGATAGGCGTGGAAGTGGGGAGACGAGTGAGGGGCTGGCAGGGCTCTCAGCCGAGAGCACTGGGCCAGCGTGGGGGGCGACGGGTAAGGGGAGTGATTCAGATGGGTGTAGCTGGCAAGCTGGATTGGGGGTCAGGGCAAAACAGGCAGGGCGAGCAGCACAGGCCAGCTGCCGGGGGGACGCTGGGCTGTGCGCAAGGCGGGAAGACGGGGAGGCAGACTTGGGGGCCGCTTCCTCACATCACCCCATCTATGTCCTTAGACGCCTCTGTGCCGAGGTGGAAGCCGCGGGCCTGCCGGCCTCACTCTGAGCTGCAGCTGCGGGAACTCCGGGGACCTGGGGGCCTGGGGGCCTCTGCTCCCTTCACCCAGGGGCCACAGCGATCGTGGGGCTCACAGCACAGGACTGAAACTATGGGCAGTGACCCCCTCCCCAAGCCTTGGTTTCCCCAGCTATTGATGAGAAACATAAAAACGGTGCAACCACGCCAGAGGCCGGTCCCCATGGGCGCTGAGGGCCCTGCGCTGAGCCTGGGCACGCTGGCTGCCGCTCAACGGTGAGGCGAGGACCAGGACGCATGTGACGGTGCACTGGACCTCCGGGGCCATGACCCCCATGCTCCGCCTGGCGCACCCTCTGGGGGCACTCTGGCTGGGGGGCAGCCCCGGGTGAACATGGGGTGTACACCCGGGGCTGGGCCGGGTGAACAAGCTGCCCTCTCGATGCTGCCAGCGGCTTTGGGGCATCCTTTCCATTCAGCGGCGCCTGCCCCAGAGCCTGAGGGCCGGCTGCCCCGCCTCACACCTGCCCTCTGCTCCAGGGGCCCAGACTCTGCCCCCTCCCAGCCCTGGAGGCCTGGCGCTCGGGCAGCACCCCCAGCCCTGGCGTGTCCCGGCCCTGGGGGGTCCCAGCCAGGGGTCTTGGCCAGGGGTCTTGCTGGGCGCTTCCAGGTACTGCCGATTTGGTGGGGGGGGGGGTCGGGCCAGGCCAGCGAGGCCTGGACCACCGAGGCCCTGATGCACACTTGCTGGATCTTTATTGCACTCGTACCACATCGCAAACAATTCCACGAATACGCCGCCAAGGGAAGCCTCTGCTGCAGACCGCGGCACGCCCACCTGTGCAGGGGGCACAGCTTTGGAGCCATCCAAAGCCATGTCGGAAACGAGGGGCGGCCCCTACCACAACGCAGAAGTGGAACTGGGTGTGGACGGCACCTGAAAACCCCGTTTCAAGTATTGCTCTGTCCCTGCAGGCCCTGGACGGCCATCGGAGCCACAGGCCCGAGTGCTCAGCCCGGGAAGCCGGGAGGAGGCGATTCTGTTTCGAACAAGGTCCAGGCCTGGAGCCCGTCATGGTGACGGCTGAGCACGACACACAGAGCCGGCGGTCCACGTCCTCGGGAGCCGCCGCCGGGTGCCGAGTGGGCTACATGCGAGTCCCCGTGCGTGCTCACAGGTACTCATGTGCAGCAGTGAACAGAGGCGCTTTCCTCTGCAGAGAGGGGCTCGTCTGAGCACAGACGGCGCCCCCACCATTCTCTGAGCTTGGCAAGGAGAAAAAGAGGGTCCCACGGCTGCTCCTGAGCCCCCTCGGCTTCTGCCGCTCGCTGGCTTTGCACACAAGCCTGCCTCCTGCTTCACCGAAACCACGTGGTGGCGCCCACCAGTCTCCTGCCAGGCACGCTGTCCTCCGCTGTCCTGCGCTGTCCTCCCGCCTCACGGGCGCCCCTGGCTCACTACCTCTCAGCTGGGGTTCTGTGGTCGGCACCCAGGTCGTCCTCCAGCACGCGGCGGGCGCCATGCTTCTCGATGCATGCCCGCACGGCCTGCAGCGTGAGGCCGAGCCGCCGGTCCAGTGCCTGCAGGTGCGGCCGGTACAGGACGGGCGCCACCCAATCCCCGCGCAGAGACTCCTCCATCAGGAGGCTCAGCCTGAGCTCCTCCTTGGCCAGGAGCTGCAGCCGCAGGTAGGTGGATTTCCGGATTCTGCCGTGGGAGAGGGCAATCAGGGCCCAGGCCCCAGGGGAGGCCCCATGCCAAGGGCCACATCGGCGCTGCGTGGGGAGAGGCTAGGGCTGCTGGGCCGCTCGGGGCCCTGACTCTGCCCTGAACAAAGACTGGGGTCCCGCGGACGCACCCACGGTGCCGAGCAGCGTGCATCCAATGGGCAGACGTGGGGCGAAGCGGCCCACCCGCGCAGTAGGGCGCAGGCTGAGGCGCTCACAGGCTGCTGCGCCCCAAAAGCCATGTCCCCAAGTGGGGGGACAGAAGCAGGGCAGGGCGGGCTGGGCGGCCTCCTGGAGGGGGCAGAGCCACCAAGCCTGGGGTCTCTGCCTCCCCCACCCTGCTCCTGGCCTCGGGGGCCTCAGCTCTGTGGCGGTCCAGGACATGGGTCCCGCAAAAGGCTGTGTGCCCATGTGTGCGCCAGCAGGCGAGTGGGATGCACAGGGGGCGGGTGCTGGGATTCTGGGGGAGAAGGCGGTGGCCCCGCAGGTGGTGGGGTGGGGGCTCATCGCGGGTGGGCGAGTTAGTGAGTGCCGGGATTCTGGGGTGGGAGGTGGTGGCACCGCAGGTGGCGGGGGGGGGGCTCGTCCACTGGCGGGCGGGGGCCGTACCTGCAGCACTGCTGTAAAGGCACCAGAATGGAGAGCTCATCGTGGGAGTATTTCCCAAACCTGCCGGGACAAGCAGCAGTGTTGGGAGCCCAGGCGCAAGGACACACGTGGCGGGTCCGTGGAGGAAGGAGGCACCGTGTGCGCCAGGCCAGGGCCCTGCCTGTCCCCAGCCCCAGACGCAGCCTGAGATGCGGCCACTCAGAAGGGCTGACCGCATCGCTGCGGGCTCCCAGCAGGAGGGAGGGTCCCCAGTCCCGCTCATGGCATCGGACATGGGCCTGCACGACCCCCGCCCATGGCTGCCCCTCACGGCACCGGCCGTGGCTTTACGCTTTGGGGAGCATCTCCTGATGGACACTGTCCCCTTACAGAGCAGAAGGCGGGACGGCCAGGCTCCTGTGGGGTCTGGGGTCTGTGGGTGCAGCCTGCCACTGAGGCTGGGGCAGCAGGGGGTGGTCAGGCTCCCGTGGGGTCTGGGGGTGCGGCCAGGCTCCTGTGGGGTCTGGGGGCTGGGGGTGCAGTCTCCCACCAGGGCTGGGGCAGCAAGGGGGTGGTCAGGCTCCCGTGGGGTCTGGGGGGCCAGCCTCCTGCTGGAGCTGGGAGACAGGGGAGTGGCCAGGTTCCCATCAGATCTGGGGAGAGGGGTAGGTTCCCGTGGGGTCTGGGGGTGGGAACAGGGCTCACCCTCTTCCGTTGTCTAAGTGGATGATGAACGTCTCGTTACCAAACTTCTCAAACGTCTCGTAGTGGTGCCGATCCATGTTACCTGTGGAGCAAGTGCAGAGAGCTACAGCCCCGAGACATGGGCGCATGGCCCAGGGCCCCTCCCTGGACCTCCGACCCGAGGCTGCGATAAAGGCACGGCAACCCGAGCACCCGCTTGCACCCTGGCCAAGCCAGGTCCCAGCCCGTTGGCCCAGGGGTGGGGATGGGTGGGTAGCCCTTCCGAGCCTGGACCCCGCCCCAGCTGCCCGCAGACGCACCCATGAGGAAATCGAAAACGGTCATGTCCATGATGTCCAGCACGCGCCGGCCGCGGTCGTAGGGCGGCGTCTGCTTCACCTCCTCGCAGTAGTCGGCGTCCACCTCCCACCTGCGGGCAGCCAGCATGAGTGGCCACGTCCACCCGGTGGGGCCCTGCTCCGCCCTCTGTGAAGGGGGAGCCCAAACCTAGCGGGGGTCGCCCAGCTGGGGTTCGAGTTGGGGCCACATGTGGCCCCGGCCTGGCGCGTCTGACGGGGCTGCCCAGGCGAGCACAGGGCTGGGGCCGCTCCCAGCGAGGTGAGGCCAGGCGAGCCGCCCTGCGCCTGCCGGCTGCGGTGCCAGGTTGCCGGGGCCTTAGGAACGAGGGCCGCAGCCCCGCGCTCGGGCATCGGGCGCATGAGGAGCAGAGGACAAGAGGGCGCCTCGTGCCGTCCAAGGCCGGCCGGGGGGGAGCGGGGCACGGGGGCACGGGACGAGGGCCTCATGCCTACTCACTCGGCCTTCCTGCGCTTGTGGTAGGAGCGCCGCCAGGGGTTGCGCCACGTCTTCCGCTTGGCCAGGGCCAGGTCGGGCAGGAAGGCGGCCAGCGAGCCCTCGATGTGGTCCGGCCGCCCGCAGAGCGCGTGCTCCGTGGAGCAGTAGTAGGAGCACTCCCCGTAGAAGCAGACGTTGTTGGCTGGCGGGAGGGCACATGGTCAGGGCTGTCGGGCTGGCACTTACGCCGGCCCTCCTCGGAGCAGAGGCCGCCCTTGGGGGCTGAGCTGCTGTGCCGGGCTCTGGGGCCGCAGGCCCAGGGTCTTTCCAATGCCCTCAAAACGAAGGGGCTGGGGGCTAAGTCAAGTCCAAGGTCAACAGCTTTAGGACACGCGTGGGGGGTGTGGTGGGCAGGTTGCGTTAAGGGCGTTTCAGGGCAGGGAAACGCTCCTGTAGGATGCCACAGTGGTGGGCACAGGGCAGGACAGACTCGCTCACGCCCACAGAACCGCACAGCACGAAGGGGGACCTGTTGCAAGCTGTGTGCTCAGATGAGCCAGGTGCCACAAACGCGCCACATGAATGCAAGGCATGAGCCAAAAACAGGAAAACTGTGTCGCAAAGCACATGGGAATTCTCTGGATATCCCACGCGATTTTTCTGTAAACCTAGAACTGCTCTAATAACTGAGTTTCTTATTTAAAGGGGAAAAGCGCCTGTTCCCGCGTTTCCTCGCTGCACGGCCCACGCGCAGGCTGCATCCTGGCTGCAGCAGCAGCCCTGCCGGGAGACCCAGCAGAGACTCTGCCGTCCCCCACACAGCTGGGGAGACCCCAGGCTGCCCAGCTCTGTATGTGTCTGTGCAGTAGCGAGCGCAGGGCCTCAGTTCTCGGCGGCTCACACGGGCGGTGGCCACAGCCGTGCACGGTCTCGGTGACCCCTGCCGGCGTGGCCGTCAGCGGCTCCACTGTGAGGAGCCCAGGTGACGCACCTGGCCACAGCCTCCAATGCGTGCTGATGGGGGGGGTGGTCCAAACGCCCACCAGGACGGCACGTGGAAGTGCATTAATTTATCCACTCAGGCTAATCGTTGCTTGGTCCCTTGACTGTTAAAAACCCCGCCCTCCTTTAATGTCATAAGCGCACCTTACACACCAGTGTGCAAAGTCCCCGAGCACTGGCTGCCTACCAGATGCCATTTCACGGTTTCCTCCATGACCGGCGTGGTACCTGCCAGCAGGGCTGGCCATGGGAGGCCGCTCCATGCTGGACGAAGCAAAACCCTAATCCCAGTTCCGCCCTCAGCTTTGGCAAGTGGCTCTGCTCTGGAAATGCCCAGCCACGGGGACGGACAAACCAAACGAGGCCTCCCCACCCAGGGGCCGCACGTGCACACCAAGGAGCGGGCCGTGGCAGTGCAACCTCAGCGCGAGGTCACGCCAGGCCCAGGGACAGAGCGTGCTGGTGGCGTCGGGAGCAGAGGGGCACCGGGACGCTCCTGGGCGCAGGTGCACGGAGCATTAGAGCTCCTTGCTGTTTGGCCTTGTACACGTCACACCTCAATAGAGCCTGAGGAACGGGGACTTAAACGAGCGCGACCCCGACTGCTGAGGGCGGGACCTGTGGACAACACGAGCTTGGCCACGTCCCGCCCATGGGGGTGTTGCTGTGGATACAGTCACCAAGCCTCCTCCCCGCCTGGAGAGCTGGTCCCAGCCCAGGGCCCTCCCTTCCGGTCACCCCTGCTGGACAGGGGGAGCCTCGGGTCTGGGGCCGCTGCTGGCCCAGGCTCTGCCTGCACGGCTCCTCATCCCCCTCGGGCAGCCTGTGCCCAAGGACCGGGAGCGCAGAGAACCCGGCGTCCACCACGGAAGGACGTCAGCAGCCGCCACACCCAATGGTGAACACGGGCATGGAGGTGCCATTCTCAGCGATTCCTTGACCCTTTGAAGCACGTCACTCTGAAAACCACAAGGACACGTGCAAGGAGGAATGAGGACGCAGCCGCCAAGCGTCCCGGTGCAGCCTGGCAAGCAGTGCCGGCCGCAGGTGGCCACGGGGCAGGGAGCCTGGCCACAGGTGCTGGCGGTTCTCATGGCCCCAGCAAGCGGCCCCGGCCTCAAGCATCAGGCAGGGGACTCAGCCCTGCCGAAAAAGGGCCTTCTGGGCAGCTCGAGCTGCCCCGGCATGGATGGGATGCCTCTGCGGGCCGGGGACTGAAGCGCTGCCCTCGGCAGGGGCAAGCAATTCGCACCGTCAAGCACGTCGAGGCGAGGCTGGCCGAGACGCCCCGCAAGGCCCCTCTGACCACAGACTCCTCTTTGCCCTGTGGGCAGAGACCCGTGGGGTCGGGCGCTGAGTGGCAAAGCGAGGGGCAAGCAGCCTGGCCCTGCCCTTCTGGAACTCCCATCGTATTCTCTCTTTCCCAGCTTAAGAGGACGACACTGCACAAGGTCTCGGGGAACGCTGGTGACGGAGACGCATCCAGCTAACTACAGGTTTACGGATGCTGACGGGTTTACGAGCGCACATAAGAAAGAGCTCAGAGAGTGCCCATCTGAAAAATCCTCCAAGTCAAGCTTCAAGGGTCAGCTAGTTAGGCTCGAGCAAACCTAAGGGCAGAAAATCAGGGCCTGAAATGGATTTTACCTGAGAGAACGACTCAGAGACAGGGACAGTGTGGCGGACGCTGCCCAGTAAGGGATATGCCTGACCGGGTGGCGTCCCGAGTGGATGCCCCCGTAGTGGGCAGGGCCTGCTCCGCCCACATCCTCTGTCCATTTCCACTGCGGCCGGCCAGGCATCTTCCAAGAACGGAAAGTGAACGGCCGGAGAGGAGAGCTGCATGAAAGCTGCGCCATGCCCGTGCACACGGGCTCTCGCTAGTGAGGCCAGCGGGTGGACGGTGGGGAGCCTCCAAACCCAGATCCGGACCCGCAGGGGTCACTGGATGGACCGACCCCCGTGGAGGTATATCCACAAGACCCACAAGGCAAAGGCTCTTCAGCGCACACTACCGCCTTTCTGACGTGTTCTGGAGCCTCCTCCAAGTGGCACGGGGCATGGGGGGAGGCCGCGTGCGCCCCGCGGCCACGGGAGCTGTGGTGTGTTCCTATCAGAGCCCGGCCTGGGAAAGAGGCTGGGGGTTTCAGAGGAGACTTCGTGCTGCCCTTGGGAAGGGTCGGCTGGAGGAGCCCCCCGTGGCCACCCTGGGGAGTCGCTGGGAGGGTTAGGGCCCCGCGTGCCCGGCGGCCCCTACAATCACGAGGCAGGAGGACGTGGAGGTGGCAGGTGGGAGCCGAGTGCCACACCACGAAGCCTTTCTGCTAACAGAAGGCAGCAGGCTCCCGCACCCACCCGCGCGACGCAGCGGGGCGCAGGACGCCACGCTCTTGTCAGAGCCAGACCTGACCCAAGCCCTGGGCTTGCGGCACCAGTGCATCCGCGTCGGCGCAGGGCCGGGATGTCCCCGGACTTCCTGCGGTTCTCCTGAAACCCTAACGCTGCCCCGAGGGCTGCAGAAGCTGCCCCCACAGCAGCTGCCCGCAGCAGGCTGGCGCCGCGCTCACCGGGAGAGATGAAGAAGGTCCTCCACAGCTTCTTGTCCCGCGTAACGTCCCTGATTTCCTTGGTCATGTTCACCATCCTGCCAGCCACGGGGGGGACGCGGCGGAAATCCAGGATCCTGGAAGAGGGGAAGGCGGGGAGCTCACCTCTGGGGCCCTCCCCCACCCCGCCCCGCGCTGCCTTCCACCAACCCGCCGAGCTGGCGAAAGGGCCGCAGCTTTGCCCAACTCCAGCGCTAGGAGCCGCCAGGGCAGAGCGGAAACTGGCCTCGGCGCCGTGCTCAGGCTAAAGGGGGATCAACGAGCCGCTCGAGGGAGCCTCAGGCACGTCGCATCGCTGCGCACCACGGCAACTGGAGCCAATCGGTCCAGCCCCCACGGCTGCACCATGCTCCTGAGGCCAGTGGCCAGGGCTTGGGGGCTGCCAGCTGTCCCCACAGCCCGGTGGCCATGGCGGCAGGCGCACCCTGCCCTGCCATACATGGTCCACCTACCTCGAGCACCGCTTCCTCCCGGAAGCCTCCCGCCCCTGTGGCTCCATGTTAGGATTCAGAACACGGCGAAGTCCTTCTGCCCCTCTCCCTACCTTTGTCCTCCCCTGCCTTGCCTTCTCCTTTTTCTGCTTCTTTACTCCATTACCTACCACCTGTTAACAGACGCTCAGATAGCACCGGGCTCCCGCAGGGGCCTTACAAGGACCAGGGCCAGCACTGGCCTCTTAGGGGTCAGGAGCACAGCAGCTCTGCCTCGGTTTCCCACCCCCAGAGCGGGCTGACGCGCTGCCTCTCAGGCACTGATGTAGGCCTGGGCACTAGCCGAGTGGCCTGAGGAGGGCAGGAGGGTGGCTCACCTGTCCAGGTGGAAGGCAGCGATCTCCGCGTTGTGCCTCTCGTAGTCAGAGAAGTAAAAGAAGTCGGGGGGCGTCTCCTGCTCCCGCGTTTGTCTGGAGAAAGCGGGACAGATGCAGGAAGGCTCAGCACCAAGCAGAGCTCCCAGGCAGGGGGTCCCCACGCGGCGGGCTGGGTGGCGCACGCCCGCTTGCGAGAGATGACCACTAAGTTTCTGGAATTTTACCGGCAAGTCGTTAAACACAGTCCTTATAAACAATCGCATGTTAACTACTCACAACAGATAAATTACTTTAAATCAAAAGTAATAAATGCCCCTCCCCCCCCATTTTACTGCACTTTGCTCTTGAGGCCTGCAGGGGTGCTGCCCTAACCTGCAGTGCCGAGTGCGTCTTCCCGCCCCGTGGCCAGGCCTCGCGCTGGCAGCTTCCCATCAGCCGAGGCAGGGTCTCTACCCCAGAGCTGGTGCTTACGTAGTCAGAGCCCCCTGAGGCCTCCAGAAGAGCTGACGGGCAGGGGGCAGGTCCGAGCAGAGGTGGGGGCCCAGGGCTGCAGTGGGGGCACCGGGGGCGGGGGACAGACTGGCCTAGCACCTCCCCACGTCACCAGGCAGGGGCTGCAAGCAGGGGCGACAGCCCAGGGGACGCTCTCGGGAGACCTGGCTGCCCACAGTCCCCGCTGCTCACAGGGCCCCCAGTGCCCACCGCCCTGGCCCCGGGCCCGAGGGGCCCTGCTGCAACCAGAGCCCCCACCATGAGTGCCGAGGGGGCTGAGGGGGCCAAGGGGGCCAAGCCTACTGCCCACCGCCCACTGTATGGGGGAAGCGACTCCTTGGGGATGCTCCAGTGGTGGGGCCTCCACCGGGGGGTTCTGCCGCCAGATCCCACCTCCCCTGGTACTCAGCCCCGTTGGCTGTGTGTGTGGTACCCGCCCGGCCCGCCCTCCCAGGGCTCATGCTATCCCCAATCAGTGAGGGGCCCGAGCAGGGCCGCCAAGCCCCCGACTCTGTGCCACACTCCTCGCTCGCACCTGTCCACAGGTGAGCACTCTGATGCTGCAGACTCCGGAAGGCTGAGCAAACCAGGAGAGGCAGGGACAGGCCCAGAGAATGCCAGGCCCTGGACACGCGTGCTGGACCTCACGCGTTTGGAAACGCCGGCCTGGACGGAGCACTTCCTGCAGGGGCTCTGGTTCTGCTTCTGCTCCACTCTGCAGGGAGCTCTTCTCGGGCCAGCCCCGGTCCAGTAAGAATTTACCAGAACCGGCAGGAATCCAGGGTCTCACATGTGGTGAAGCCTCCAGCCTCCAGCCACGCTCAGCCGCCCCCAGGGGCCGTGCCAGGCCCTTCTCCCACCTGATGCTCCCCAAACCTGCAGCTGACCTCGGCCTAAACCACCTGTGTCCCCAGGCCTAGCACCGACACCACCGAGCAAACGGGTCCTGTGTAACGAACGCTCAGTATCAGGAAAAGCAGATTTTCCAGGGTAGGACTGAACCTGGGCTCGGGCCAATGGGTCACGCCAGCGCTTGATTTCTCAGAATGCCACTGGGTGCCACAGGGGGTGCCACGGGGGGTGGCACGGGGGTGCCAGGTGCTCTGTGCTTCCCCAAACGCCCCTTGCCTGAATAAGGAAGTTCCCCGCAGCCCTTCTAGGAACTGCCTGTGGCCAGAGGCACATGGGGACAGGCTGTTCTCGTGATCCCAGATGCACCCGACGTGCGGCTGTCAGCTCAGGCTGGGTGCCGGGAACGCCGAGCCGCCGGGCAGTGTCCGCTGGTCCGAACCACGCAGGCCCCGGGTACGCATATTATGAGTATAAGGAACGCACACAAACGTGGCCGCAGTGCCCACAGCCTTAAGGTGGAAAAGCCCAAATGCCCATCAGTGGACAAACGGAACCACAAATGGGTGAAGCCAAGCACGGAATGTTATTCAGCCGTAAGGAGCAAAGTGGTGAGAGAGACGTGCACAGGAGACTCCAGGCGTGTGATTCTATTGCCATGAAATGCCAAGAACAGGCAAATACGGACAGATGGATGGTGGACTGGCAGGAGGATGGGAGGGGAAACGGGTGCAGGTTCATGGGAAGGTGGAAATGTTCTAAGATTGTGACGATGAGTGCACAGCTTTGTGAATTTACCAAAAACCCCTGAACTGTGCACTGTAAACGGGTGAGCTGTGGAGTATGTGAACTATGCCCACAAAGCTGTTAAAGACACGACCGGCATAAAAGGAAATACAATGCAGGCGTCTGGCTGGAGGACGAGATGCACATCTGCGACAAGCCCGCTGGGTCTGCGGTCACCGTGCACTTCCTCAGCTGGCGGCTTCTGCAGAGCTGGGCTGGGGGTCAGGGTCTCCAGCTCCAGCACCGGCAGGAGGTGGCCGTGGGCAGACCAGGGCGGTCGGCAGTCGCCCCTGCGGCTGGTGACCTGCCTGCCCTCGTTTCTTCAACGTCCGTCGTCGTCACCAATGACGTAACCACTGTGGGGACTGAGCCGTGTCCCCGAATAATACCTGTCTAGGTTCTGGGCCCGTACCTGCAGCTGTAATTTGGACCCGGGGCCTCTGCAGGTGGAAACACATCCAGATGCACTGCTATAGTAAAGGGGGTCCCTACAGGACGGGGACACGGCATGGAAGACAGGCAGAGGAGCCAGGAGCTGGACGAGCTGGGAGGAGCCTGCCCCGGAGCCTGCCCTGCCGGCCCTGAACTTCAGACATCTGGCCTTCAGATCGAGAGACGCCCTTCCTCTGGCCGTCAGCTGCCCAGGCCCCCGGAAGTGAAGACCACCGCCTCATCGCCACCCTCCAGCCCCAGCCCCCTAAATACCCGGCCAGCCACCTGGCCTCGCTCCGCCGACCCTTCCGAGCAGGGCGCACACCTGGAGTCCAGGTGGCACCAAGCCCAGCTGCCCAGGAGGAGTCCAGCCCTTCCTCGAGGCCTGCTCCAGCCAGCTTCCAGAACATTCCTGGCTGCTTCTCAGCCTTGCACGGCCACACCTCCCTCCAGGGCCTTCAGATGAAGGCCTGCAAATCACCTACGCCCTGGCCTCCCTCTTTCCCAGAACAGCCAAGGAAGTCTGGACAGGTGGAGGTGAAAGGCGCCTTTGTCCCGTGCCTAGTGGCTTCCTCGTTTCCAAGGCGCTAGGTGTTCCCGCTGGGCCCACCTCCCGGCGCCCACCCAGCCCGAGCTGGCACTGCTCCTCCTCCTACACCTGAAGTCCCCGAGGGCAGGGACTTGGCCACAGGGAGACCAAGGGGCGCCCACCATGGAGCCCGCCAGGTGGCGTCCCCAGACAGCGCCTCTGCTCAGGGCTGGCGCTCACCCCTCACCCTCCAGGGGCCCCAGGGGTCTGGGAGCCTGCAGGTGAGCAGAGACCCCCACCCCGTGCCCAGTACAACCTGCCGCCTCCTCTGCCCCAGCTTGGGGATGGCCACACAGCCCCAGGGGTTGCCTGTCCCGGGTGAAAGCTGGGGGTGAGGGGTCAGGGATGGCAAGAACCCACATGGGCAGGGTCCAGGCCAGCACCCCTGGGCAGGGCGGGGCCCAGGGCAGGCGGCCGGATGGCGCCCCTCGTCACGCAGCTGGGGAGGGGTGAGGGCAGCCTGGCCACTGGGGATGGGGAGCCCCGCCAAGCTCACACGGGCTGCCCCACAGCGCGAGCTGTCTGCTTCCCACGCAGTTCGCCGCCACCCCATGGGCCAGTCCCACACAAAGGTCCAGAGCACACATGGAAGCTGAGTCTGGGGTCCGGACACACAGTTTGCCGAGGCTCTTGGCCTCCATACCCACCACCAAGGGCCGCCAACCCAGAGGGTCCTGCCCCCAGGACACGCCCCATGCCAGAGCACGCCTCGGCTCACCAGCCAGCTGGGAAAACGGGCGCTGAGATCTGGAATGAGCATCCAGCTCCCTGGTGGCAGCCAGGACGTCTGTGCCCCCACCAGAAAAGCCCCCCGTCAGCTTAGACGGGAGCGTGCTTTCGACAGCCCAAGCACCCCCGGCTTTTGTGTGTGAGGCCAGCAGGGGCTCAGGGGAGGGTTGGCCGCGTGCTGAGACCCTCCCTGTGTCCCCATCTATGGGCCCAATCCAACGGATGCAGACGGCCCACCCGAGCAGCCGGGTCTGGGGTGCGGAGGTAACGACCTCCGCCTTCTCCTGTGCTTCTGGCCGTGCAGCCCCTCCTCCCATTTCCTGGGCCCGCGGCGGCAGGGCCAAGCTTCCTGTGCCCCCATCCTGCCCTCAGCCACCCCACGTCCCGCGGGGCCCTTCCCTCCCCTGCCCTTGTAGCCGGGGGGTGGCCTGGAGAGGAGCCGGGGCTCGTTCTCCCCCCAGGGGCAGAGAAGGGGCCGAGGCAGCCTGTGGCTCGGCAAAGACCCAAGAATAATTCGCCTGCAGCCAACCTTGAGCGTGTGGAGGGAACAACACCGGGGACGGAGCCTCCACCCTCAGCATCCCCTCCGCCCAGCCGGGTGGGCTCCCCTGGCCGGCCTCGCCCCGGCTCCTGGTATCCGTGCTCCCCTAGATGAGCTGCTTCTGCGCTCAGCAACCGGGGTGCTTCCAGGTTATGGACACGGCGAGCAAAGCTGCCTGGAGTGCCCACGGGCGTTCGCACCCACATCCTTGCCGGAGCAACAGGCGGGCGCATTTCTGGGGGTCTTGGCCCCTCCCCGCCCTGCTCAGTGGCTCCACCAGACGCCATGTCCAGAGGCCTCTTCCCAGCATCTCCACTGCACCTTCCCCAAGGCCAGCCCCAGCGCCACCTGTCCAGGACTCCATGGCCAGGCCCTGCTCCGCGCCCGCTCCCCGTGAGCACGCAAAGGCCGCTGGCTGCTTCTCGAGGGCGCTGGAGCCCCAAGGCCTCACGCTCTGGTCACCCGGCCCCCTCGAGGCAGCCGGCGTGCGGGGTAGCAGTCTCCCAGGCTGAGAATGGGGCGCTGCCTCCGTCCCTCCTCGGGCTTGAAGCCTTGTGGCTCACAAGCCATGCGCACCCAGCCAGGGACGAGGTACAGCGTGATTAATGTGACGCCCTCATCTGGTCTCCCGTGTGAGCCTCACACTAGGGTGAACGAGGTGACGTCGCCGCCAGCTCCCAGCAGGGCTGGGGAAGCCGTGGGAGGAGGGGCGGTGGTGGCTGAGCGCCCTGGATGCTGCTGCTGCCGGCCGGCCCTGCCATCCCACGCTGAGGTGGCGGCATGGAGACCGGAAGGTGCTCTACAGGCGACAGCCTTTGAAGGAAACTGGAAAAATACTGGCCTCACCTGGTGGCCTCACCTGGTGGCCTCACCTGGCAGCCTCACCTGGTGGCCTCCACTTCTCCCAGTCTGGAAGGCCCAGGGCAGGAGGGGGCAGCGGGGCCAGTGCCAGGCTCTGCGGTCGAGCTCTGCGGTCGCCCACCATTCTCCCTCCTCAGCGCAGGGGGAGTGGAGTTGCAGGTGGAGCCTGCACCTGACCTCCAGGGCTGCCTGAGGACGAGGGAGGCAGGAGCAGCCGGCCGGGCACTGGCAGCAGGGGGCAGCCCCCCTAAGGGCAGCCAGGGCCCCTGAGGCCTGGGGAGGGGTCGGCGGGCCATTTGCTTGCAGCCTCCCCACCTTGCGGACCCAGGCAGAGGCTCTGCCTCCTCCCGGTGCCGGAACGCCAAGTCCTTGGCTCCACTGCAGCCAGGTGCCTGCGGTCTGGCCCGAGCGGTGGGGAAGGGCTCAGCGCAGGGCTGTGCCCAGGCCACTCGGCCAGGGACTGAGACCCGGACACTTCTTGGGAAAAGGGTCTGGGCCCCAAACTCCACGGTACAGACGAGAATCTGCGCCACTGCGGGAGTGCGTCGCAGACCACCCAGGGGGGCCCCAAGGGGAGCTGAGTCAGCGCCGATCTTTCCATGCACCAAGCAGCTGCCAGGAGGGCCACCGCGCAGACCCTGGACAGAGGATGCACAGCAGATGCCCCGGGGGTTCCAGCAGATGCCCAGGGGACAGCCGGGGTCCTGGGTGGGGCTGTGATGTGTGGGCAGGCATCTCTCCCCAGAGGACCTCTGCCCGGGGCCTGGGCCTCCCATGGGACCCACAGAGGCGCCCACATGCCGCTGCTGAGCCAAGGGGCCGAGCAACCCAGCACAGCCCCCACCCTGGTCTGGGAGCCGGCGCCGCCTGGGGCCCGCACCGCTGTGGACAGCCGTGCCAGCCTCTCGGCGGTCACCTCTGGGGTCAGCACGAGCCACACCTCGCCTGGGGCCTGAACTGGCAGAAAAAGGAGGTTTTAAGCTGGTGCTAACCCTGCCCGCCAGGGCTGCTCTGCCCGTCCCCATAAAACAGCAGCTGAGGCATCCAGGCAGAAACCACGGCTCAGAGGTCACTGCCTCAGTGAAAGGCGGGTCCTGGCAGCAGCAAGATTAAAGGAGGAAGAGAAGGCCAAGGCTGTTCCAGCACCCCCTCCCCTCTCAGGAGGGCCGCACGGACTTCAAACCCCAGCCCGGCTGCGAGGCCACAGCCAGACTCCACTGGTCCTTTGGAGCCCATGACGCCCCCAGCCCCAGCTCTCCAAAGCCCCCTGGAGGGGCCATGAGGGACCCCTTTCGCTCTCTCCCTCCTTCCGAGTGCTGACCACACTGAACCCCTTTCCTTTAGAGTCTTCTCTTAGCTGGGGACAAAGCCAAGTGAGAGCTGACGGTAGTAATTTGCACTAAAGTGAGAATGACTGCTGGCTTGCCTCTCCTAGGGAACCTGTAGTCTGACCCACCGTCCAAGTCTGAATCCCTGGAGCCTGTGAATGTGTGAGGCTCAGAAGGGGAGCTGTGCAGATGGCACGATGGGCCAGTGTCCTGGAACTGATGGAATCACAGGTCCCGATCAGAGAGCAGCAGAGGCTCTGGCGATGGAGGAGGGGCCAGGACCTGGAACGCGGTGCCCTTGGGAAGTGGAGGAGGCAAGGGGCAGACTCTTCCCGAGAGCCTGCAGAACAAAGCAGCCCTGCGGCAGCTTGCCTTTGACCTTCCGACCTCCAGGCTGGAGGACTAACTCAGCTGTCATAGTGACACATGACAGCAGCCGTGGAAAACGAACCCAGAATCGTTGGCACCACCAGAGCACAACAAACGGCCCCAGGGACTTCGCGTCCCAGTTTGGAAAGGTTGTGAAATCCTGGTCCATTTCCTCCAGATCTGGCCACACTACCAGAGTTGAAATTATTGTGCTTTTAAAAAATGACGCAAAATGGCTGAGACGGCGCCTCTGCTTTCAGAGAAACCGAGGGAAGCAGTATCCGAGAAACCGCAGGCACCGCCCCTGGCTGGGCGGGTGATGGCCCTGCAGCCCTCAAGGATCCCAGCAATTCCTCGCTTTAGGGACAATCAAAGCTGAGGCCAGGAGGCAAGGGGCATTTGCAAGCCACAAAATGGCAGTGCTCAGACGGGACCAGGAGGTTGCTCCAAATCCAACAATCACTTCTCAGGGCCCCTCAAAAGCCAAAGACGGGCCCAGGGCTTGGCCCTGGATGCCGTCATCTCCTGGGCCCTGGGACCCTCCTGGCGCCTGGTGGGCTGTGGGAGGGGCGTGGCCGGCAGCGCATTTCCACTCTCACTCTCCTCCCAGGGGCAACTTCCCAGAACCTGCCAAGCACAAGCACCCGCCACGCCAGCCCTCAGCTCACAGCTCAGCTATGGCCGCCCTCCGGCGCCCACAAGCTGTTGACACCTTCACACGCTTTAACCTCCAGGAAAGCAGAAAATCTTTGGTTTGGTTAAACGTAGAGGAAATGGGCGGCTTGGCCAGAGCTGAGGCTCCCTCTCATGAGGACACACGCGAGCGGGGCTGACCCAGGAAACCTCCACCCTCAAACCCTTAATTCAACCCCATCCGCAAAGACGCTCTCTCCAAAAAGGCCAGCTCACAGGAGCAGGAGTCGGGACCTGCCACCTCAGGCACGAGGTTCTCAGCCCACAGCCCGGCCGCCATGGGGTCCCATCTCCAGGAGGCAGATGAGGGGTCCCGGCGCCGAAGCAAAGCGCAGAGGCCAAAATTAGCCCCTCCCCTGGGCAGTCGTCCCCTCACTCACCCAGCAGAGATAAACCTCCCTGTCATTAAGGAGGTACATTAAGCTGTTTGCACCAGGCTTGGGGTAGTTCTGGAAGGCAGAGGGGTCCCTCGCCCTGGCAATTACTTCCCGTGTCTTTCTTCACGCTAATCACACAACTGCTTTCCTCGCCCCAGCTGGGGGGTCAGCAGAGCTTCACCAGGAGCCTCTGGCACCTAAGCTGTCACTACGAGGTCAATGCCGCGCTCTCCTGGAGCCGCGAACCTGCAGACAGGAGCGGAAGCGGGTCCTGGCAAGGCTCGGCCACTCGCCTCCCGAAAGCCCGGGGGACGGGCATGGCGTGGCGCTCCGACAGCTCTTTGGTGTGGCTTGGCCTGTGCATGGGGCAGTCTGCTCTTACAGCCTTCGCTGGAGCACGTGCCTGTCTCCATGGACCCCGAGTCAGGAACGGGCCAGCCGTGATTTCGGTCCAAGCAGGAAGGGCCCTTTGCCGGCAGGACAAGTACCCAAGTTGTCCTGCGGGTCGGTCTCTCTGGGGGGCCTGAAATGGCACACTTGGTCCCAGGAGGGGGCCTGGGGGCATCAGGAGGGGGGGCGCAGGCCTGGCTGTGTGTCCTGGTGCTGGCCACGTCACATCCCCAGCTCTGACTCCCCGTCCGTCCAGGGAAGGTCAGATGGCCAGGCTATGGTGCGGTTCCCAGCGCCAAGGGTCCAGGCAGGCATGCCCTCTCCCCTCGCCCAGCGCAGGCCAATGAGTGGAGCAAGATCTGGGCCAGGCTGTCCAGGACGCATCCACACAGCGTCCAGGAGGCTGCCTCGGGCTCTTCCACCCGCAGAGGGGC
This sequence comes from Tolypeutes matacus, assembly GCA_026826555.1. Classification (NCBI taxonomy): domain Eukaryota; kingdom Metazoa; phylum Chordata; class Mammalia; order Cingulata; family Chlamyphoridae; genus Tolypeutes; species Tolypeutes matacus. Next base: position 964,724 of record JAKSZT010054164.1, read on the forward strand.
CAGGCACTCGCCGAGTCCAGCCCCACTGGGCGGCGGCCAGGCGGCCGCACAGCTCTGCCGAGGCCGTGACTGCACCGTTTCTGAGCTCTGCCGCCTACACCTCCTCAAGGACCCATGGGGCGGCCTCTCTCACTAACTGACTCGTTATTTGGTCAAAACTCTCCGGCTGGCCACGGGCCCCTGTGTCCTGGCCATCATGGCCCTGTGCCGGCCGTCATGCCCCTTTAACCCGGGCCCCGCCCCTCCGCGGTGGGCTACGGGGCCTCCAGGAGCCGCCCCACAGCGCCTCCGAGGGAGAGGCAGGCGAGTAAGGAAAGGGGAGTTCCTTCCATTGGTTGGAAAATTGACTCAGAAGGGACACAATCTAGTACGGTCGATTTAATGAAAATCGTTTGGAATGGTTCAGAGGCGATGTGTGATGTAAGAAAGGTCCACATAGGATGATTGCTGTGGCTTAGCCCCGATTCCAGAAGCAAAGCGGGAGGAAAGGTTTGCTGAACACTAGAGTCTGCTCTATTTTCACTCTCCTGTTAGCTCGTCCAGAGCCGCGGATAGAATTAAGGGGATAAAATTAACATGGAAACGAACGCGCTGTCCCCACAGACCTGAAAATACAGGTGGGCACTTTACCTTTCTGGACTTGAGCCCCCGCAGCTCGTCATTTTAGTGAAGGGCGACGATGCACGTTGACCCATTTGCCACGTGCCCAAGTCACTGCGGTAATTCCGTGTCCCGAAGGAGGCCTCTGCATTTAAAACGCGTCAGCAGGAAAAATGAACTATATACAGGTCAGGGTCTGCGTCCCCGTCGCCCACGGCCTCGCCTAGGGGGCGCTGACGTCTCATTTTCCTCCTCCATATAAAGAACATAAAGAGCAGATGGATGTGGCTCAAATGGTTGAGCATCTGTCTCCCATATAGAGGGACCTGGGTTCGATCCCCGGGTCCTCCTGGTAAAAAAAAAAAAAAAAAAAAAAAACTTCTTGGGAAGCGGCTGTGGCTCAATCAGTAGGACTCCCGTTTACCATATGGGAGGCCCCAGGTTCGGTTCCCGGGGCCTCCTGGTGAAGGCAAGCCCGCCCGCACGGCATGGTTAGCTGACCCAGCGAGCACAAGCAGCAAGGGGGGGGATAAATGAATAAATAAATAAAATCTTAAAAAAAAAAAAAAGAACGTAAAGATGCTACTTTCATCCCCGCCCTGGCTCTTCCCTCCCTTTTGACAGGACAAGGCCGCACCCCTGCAGACCACCTTGCTGGGTGACGCCTGCACCCTGGAAAGAGGCCCTTGGAGTTCGTGACTCCTTAAATCGAGGCCAAACTGGAGTAGGAGACGCCCCGCCCCAGCGACCAGAGCAACCCAAGAAAAATAAAAAAGACGCGAAAATGACCCACTCGCTTTAACTTTTAAGCAAAGGGCTTGTCTTTCTGGAAGTCCCCGGGAGACGTCTGCTCACAGTCCACCAAGGCGAGATGGCCGGGGCTGCTGGAAGCCGGAGGAGGCAGGACACGGCCTCCCGACAGCTGTCAGAGGAGCTGGATCTCGGGGCTCCAGCCTCCAGAATGCTAGGAGAATGCACTTCCGCGTCTCAGACCACCAGCTCAGGGGCTTTGCTAGGGGGGCCCCAGGGCATGGAAATGATGCCCTTCCGAGGCCCTGGCAGGCCTCAGCCTCAGGCACCCCCGCTCGGACGCGCAGGGCCCAGACACAGGGACAGCCTTCCCAGCGGAGGGCTCAGGGGCCTGAGGGTTCTAGTTCCTTCCATCAACATAACAAGGCATGTGTGTCCTCCACAGCTGAGCCAGGGACACCTGGACTAAGTAGGGCGCTTGGCAAGGGGGAGCTGCGTCCTCCAGACACCCCGCCTTGTACTCCTGGCAACAGACCCAGCCACCTGGGGCTTCCCTACCCCTGGAGTGACAGACCCTTCGGCCGCCTCGTCCCATCGAGCTGAGACCCGCCTTGCCTGCAGCGAAGGGCTGTGCAGTGGGGCGAAGCCGGGGGCCTGGAAGGACACAGAAGTCCCTCCGAAGCCCGATTCAGGTAGTTTCACTTGCTTCATGCTTTTCCAACTACAAAGACCATCTGTGAAACTGGGAACAACCTATGTGGTCCCATCGGTAAATTCTGGTCTAAACAGGTATGTGGCCCCTGAGGGGGCGATGGCCCAGGGCAGCCGGCACGGGGGCTTGGCCGAGGGTCAGCCGCCCTCAGTACTGGCTCGGGAAGTGTCTCCGACTTGCCCAAACGGCCCTAGCAGGGACAGTCCACACGACGTCCCCACCTGTGTCCCGCTTCCCCCACCTCAGCACCGCCTGACCCCCAACTTCAGCCTCGGCAGCACCACCCGGGATCCCCTGGCCTGGCCTCACTGCAGACAACCCTTCTGTGGATGCTCCAGGACAGGCAGACGGATGGACGCATGGTGTTGTCGGGTCACACTAGGCCACGGGGTGGCCTGCCCAGGTGCCAGGAGCACGGAGCACAGCAGACCTGGGAGAACTGCGCTAAAATCCCCGAATCCCGTTCCCCATGCTCCTGGGAGAGCACAGAGGGTCTTGGTGGGCTGGGGGGCTCGGAGGCGGGACTGGGGGCGATAACAGAGAAAGAGCCCTGAAAGGACCAAGCGCTCAGGCAGACCCCTCCCAATTCCACAGCCGGCAGCCAAGCCTCCAGCTGCCAAAAGGGCAGGACACCCCTTAAACAGGAGGCCTAACCCCACAGGCAGTGAACCAGCAGCTCAGAGGAGGCAGCCCAGCCCCAGCTGTGACCAGACAGGGTGGTGACTGTGCCACGACATGCACAACACGCATGTACACACACACCCCTGTGCACAGCTCTACACACAACACACGTATGCGTGTGCACAAGGTCCACACACCCCTACACATGACGCATGTACACACACACCCATGTGCACAGGTCTACACACCCCTACACATGACGTGTATGTACACACGTGCACACAAGTCCACACACCCCTACACATGACACACACGTACACTTGTGCACACACCCCTATCCACACGATGTGCATATTCATATCCCTACACACACGCACACGCATGCTTGCCCTGCACACATGTATGCCCACCGATGTGCACACAGCACTCTCCCTACCTCCCTTCCTTCTGCACACAGAGCGGACCCGCACATTCTCCTGTCTGCCTCGGACGTCCTCACCCTGGGCTGCTCAGTCAGCCCCCACCCCTGGGAAAGGACCCCACTCCGAGCCAGGCCAGGGCCTCAGGGCCCCACACACCCCTGGCCCGGCCCCTGCTGGGGGGGTCTCGCTGCTGGAAATGCTGCCAACCATGGTGGACCCCGGCAGGAAGTGAGGGTGCCGGCCGGGGCCTACGTGGCCTCTTGGGTCGGCAGCTCTGAGCACGGCGAGCTCCGCAGCGGCCCAGGCAGGGTCCGCAGGGGTGCTGAGTGGCTTCTTGTGCCATGGGCAGGTCTGAGTCAAGGTCTGGCCTGGCTCCCCAAGGGGCAGGATGCCGGAGCTCACACCACCCTGGCCTGCCCGCGGGTGGCGAGTGCTTGGCGCACGACCAGGACGAGCAGTGGACAAAAGGGCTCCTTGTCCACCTCTGGTCAGGCCCTGGCCCCTGCTGGCGCCATACCAGGGCCTGGTATTGGGCAATCTGTTTGCCTCTGAGGCCTGGGCAAGGGCCCCGTGGATAGAAAACAGAAAGCATTTTCCAGTGGAGCAGCAGATCCTCGGGAACTCCTAACCGCTGGCCTCCTAGTCCTCAAAGCCCTTAGCACGGGTGGCATGTGCCTGGAAGCTACCCCACCCTGAGTTCCCTCAGATAGAACTCCTACTCACCCTGTAAAACCCAGCTCAACGATCTCCTAAGGTTGTTCCCGTGGCTGAGGCCCTTCCTTCTTGCCCTCCTGGCTTCGTCCAGCCCTAAGCAGTGGCCCCACGAGTCTCTGTGGATGAGCACCCAGCACAGAGCAGACGGGCCGGATCTGGGAGCCCCCAGCACTGACCATCTCCCCCACAGTGTCCCCCGGTCTCAGTGTCCGTCCTGTGCTCATCGGGGTCTTGTGGGCTGCAAACACACTTGGCACTGGTGGGCCTGCCGAACTGTACTAGGTGAGGGAGCGAAGCTGCCGGGCGCACGTGGGCCCGGGGCAGTGAGGCTGAGAGCTCTGGGCTGTGCACTCGCCTGGCCCACATGCCCACCGGGGTCTCAGGGCTGGTGACGGCATCTCCCCACACAGAGAAGGGCCCCCTTCCCCTGCCCTTCCACGGCCTCCCCGGGGCCCCTGGAGGTCCAGGGAGGGCTGTGTCTATGGAGCGGCTGCCTGGGGCGTCTTGGGGAGGGGGCACAGGGCACACCCGGTGCCCGTGGCCTGCTCGGGGCTGGCACTGGGGAGATGCAACTGAGTGGCCCCGCTGCCAGGGGCCTGGGGTCTGGGCCACGCCTGGCTCCTCCTGACGGGCCCCAAGGGGAGAACAGTCCCCGGCCCTGGGCAGCTTTTGCTGCCCACCCCCCTCCCGACGGCCCCCAGGGCCCACGACAAGCCCTCATCCCCGTCTGTTCTCTCTCTCGGCCCGTGAGCATTGAGGCAAGGTGTTGGCGTGGACAGTGGCTGTGGGCGGAGGCTGCGAAACCCGCTGCCTCCTGGCCTGAGAGCCGGGTCTGCCCAGCACACGGGGCCTAGAGGGGACCCCAGACCCTCAGGCAGCACCCGTGGCTCCTGGCCCCTCTGGAGATGCGGCGCTCAAGCCGCCATGACTCCTGAAGGAACTGGGAGCATTTCAGAGGAGCTGAGAACTGCCCCCAGCCCCTCTCAGCCCCAGCTGCCCTATGTGGGGTACACTCCCCCAGCTGCCCCATGTGGGGTACACCCCCAGCTGCCCCATGTGGGATATACCCCCCCAGCTGCCCCCATGTGGGGTACACACTCCCCAGCTGTCCCATGTGGAGTACACACCCCCCAGCTCTCCCATGTACCCCCCCCAGCTGCCCCCATGTGGCCCCCAGCTCTACACACCCCACTTGGGCCAAGGACCCCGAGAAGGAGTCACACCTGTCACCCAGCGGGAAGAGGTGCCTCTTCAAGCCCATAAAGTAACCACGGACCACGAGGCAGTGCCCAGCTGAGCCGAGACTCCTGCTCTCTGCAGCCCCTGGACCCAGCCCGAGGGGCCGACCTGTCAAGGCAGGGAGGGCCTGTACCCCAACCCCAGGCCTGTGCACTGCTCCGCGGCCTCTGCCCGCCACGGCCGCCTGTGGTTCAGGGCAGCTGCCAACAGCAGGCCCTCTGCACACACCTACACCCACGCCTGTGTGCACACCCCTGCACACCTGTGCACATGCATTCACCCCACACACCTGTGCACACGCACACCCACACGTGCATTCACCCTGCACACCTGTGCACACGCACAACCGCACACACATATATCTATTCTTTGTTGAAAGGAAACGGGCAGACGTGCTGCAGGGTCCCTGAGCAAGCGCAGCTGAGCTTTATCTTCCCAGACGGGCCAGGGCTGAGCCGAGCAGGAGCTGCGCAGGGACCACGCAGTCGGGGAGCTGGGCCCAGCGCGTAAGCCACAGCCCACTCCAAGAATCCAGCTCAGCGGCACCTCGTGGGGTGCCTCCAGCTGGGTGGCCGAGAGGGGAGGGGGCAGCCTCAGAGAAGCCCCTCGGGTCCAGCTCCTGGGTGGGGATTTCCACATGAAGGCTACAACTCAATAAAAATGTAAATTTTTAGAAGATGAGGGAAGAGGAAGCAGAGGGAAATTATTATAAGTGCGGTGAAATTAAGATTTTACTGAATTTTACTGACACTTATAATGTTTGCTCTTGATCTAATCCAATCTCTCCTAGTACAAAGTAAGGGAAAAAAGAGGCCCCTAGAGGAAAGTGAATTGATTCACAAGAGAGGTTAAAACTTCTCTTCTCTCTTGTCATCAAACAGGCACCCAACAAAGGGGCGCCGATGGGCATTTCACCACAGGTGCAGAGCTCAACTGTTATTCTAAATTAAGGAGAAATTAATCTGTTTAGACAACAAAGCCTGAGGTGCTTCCATGGAGAATGCTGAAGTGGGAGTAGAACCCATGAAAACACCCCTGGGGGGCCTGAGGCTGGGGTGTCGGCAAGAGTCTGGGGAAGCAGAGCTGGGGGGGGGGAGGCAGCAGTGCTGCTGGCCGGTGGCCTCGGGCAGCCTCCCCCAACTCTGAACCTCAGTCTCCTCGTCAGTGCCTGGGACACCATGAGAGCACGCCGTGTCCTGGCTGGCCCAGGTCTGTTGCTGTGAGCACGCTGGGCCGTGGGCTCTGCTTCTGGGCGGTGATCGCCACCCGCTAGGCTTCTTCTAGGGGACATTCCCGTCACTCCAGCCTTCACCGAGCTCCTTCTCAGAAACCACCCATTTCGCACCCTGGAGCCTGACCTGGAGATTTTTCTTGGCAAGCAGGGCCTGGGTCTGTGGAACCCCTGGAGGCGCTTCCTCTTTAAGCTGCCCCGGGGTGGGGGGTGTTTTCTTTCCTCCCTGAATGCATGGGGAGGTTCCAGCTCAGGAGTCCACTTAGCAGTTTGGCTCAACAGCCTGCCCCGCACGCATGGGCCAGTCGGCAACCCCAGAGGCAGAGCGGCCCGAGCTGCCTGCTCACAGACGCCATCCCCAGAGCAGCCGCTGCCAGACGCACCCATGCCGTCCTCCACCTGAGGCTGGCGATGAAGGCGCAAAGCTGGCGCCAGGAAAGGCTCGAAGCAGCCATGACTGGCTCTGGAGGGAACCACGGTCACTTCCCGCGGGCTTCCGCCACCTCTCCCGGGAACCAGCCGCCTTCCTGCCCTGCAGTGTCGCCGTCTTGGCAGGGCAGTGGCCCCAGTGCTGCCTACTCCCACCTTGTACCGTGTGGGGAAACCAAGGCCGGGGGTGGGGGCTGACGAGGTCAGGACTCCCCCGGCCCCACCTCTAGGGCTGGCCTCCCCTGCTCTCCGGCTCACCACAGCCAGGGGCAGCCTTGGAGCTCCGGGCTGTCCCCGGGCGTCCCAGGGAAGCCACAGTCTTCTCCAGGCCCAGGAACTTAAGAGATATTTACTCAATATCAAAGAAAAGCACAGTAACAAAGGAAAAATCAATAAACCTGACACGCATCCTCCCCAAATTAAAAACGTCCGTGCATCAAAGGACACCATCCAGAAAATGAAAAGACAAGTCATATCTGACAAAGAGTGAGTATCTAGAACATATAAACAACCATTAAACACAGTAGTAAAAGGCTAAACAACCAAATCTTAAAACGGGCATCTCTCCAAAGAAGACGGAGAAATGGCGAGTAAGCCCCACGGGCTGGAAGCAAACATCAGATAATGCCAAGTGCTGGCCAGAGCGCAGATCAGAGGGACCCTGTTCACAGCCGGCGGTGGGTGAAACGGGGCAGCGGCTTCGGGAACGACGGCCGAGCTCGGCTCGTTGGATGTGCAGCCTCCATCCATGGACCCAGCCATTCCACTTGGAAAGCTGCACCCACAGGGTGACGCCCTTGGGCGAACGCTCACCGCGGCCTGTGCGTGGCAGCCACTCGGTGGGAAAAGCCCGAGGTTCCGCCAGCTCGTGAGCAGGCAACACGAGGGCCACCACGGTGGAATATTATTCAGCCTCAAAAAGGAAGGAAGTGCTGGTGCAGGCAGCAACGCGAGCAGCTGAACAACTTGTCCGGCGAGGGCAGCCGGACGCACGAGACAGCAGCGTACGGCTCCATGGAGGGAGCCGTCCAGGACGGGTCCCAGGTTGCCAGGGGCGGGCGAGGCAAACGGGGGGTGATGGCGACGGGGTTCAGGGCCTCTTCTGGGCGCACCACTCGGGTAACACACAGAAAACCATTAACTTTCACACACCATCGAATCTCAACAAAGTTGTTCTTTAGAAAAACTGAAACGCCCTCTTAAATCTAACCTCAAACGAAAAATATCCAGGAACTTGCAGGCTCGATGTATCAGTTATCTCCACGTTTCAATGTCTGTTAAAAAAGCCGCAACTCGACATGCTGGAGGCAGGGGCCCTCCCGCCCTGCCCCGCCCTCCCAGACCCTCTCCTAGACCCTCTTCCTCTGCACGAGGTCGATGCTGGAGGGAAAGGCACGACGTCCACCTGAGTGAGCCACTGGTGGCGGCGCAGCTCTGGGAAGGACGTCCTCTCCTAAAGAACTACTCATCCCAGATGCCAATTTCTTAATGCGGTGGTCCTGAACCACAGCTGGTTTTCCGGTCAAACCCCAACATGGGCCCTCCAAGGCATGCAACAGGCCATGGGCGAGCGCCGCGGCCACGCAGGTGGGGGAGGCCCTGGGCCGAACTACCCAGACTTGGAGCCGCAAGAGGGCAGTCCAGCGGCCCTGGGGACAGCGTCCAGCAGCGCATGATCCCTCTGCAGGCCCCGTGGGCCCCTCCACCGCCACCCCCATGAGGTCTGGCTGCCAGCGCTTCGGCTGGGCCTTGGTTTCCCCAGCGGCTGCAGGGCTCCATGGCTGCCCACCCAAGGCCTCGGCCTTCTGAGCAGCTGGCGCTGGCTCTGAGAGCAGGGACAGGCCACTTGACCTCGGACCCCACCACTCACACAACCACGGTAGTGTGGAGCCCACGTGGGCGGACTGGCGTCCCAGGCTTTGGGGGTCTCCGGAGCCGGTGAGCGCTTGGCTAAGGCTCATACCGCCTGCTGGACCATGGGCAGCTCATTCCGCCTCCCCCACCCTTGCGCCTTGCATCTGGATGGTGGTGCCCGGAACCCCGGCAAGAGGCCTCCTCCCCAGAGCCATGTTGAGCAGTAAACAGCCACGGAGAGAGCCCCGTGGTCCAGCCTGGCTCATGCCGAGCACCCAGAGGTGCCAGCTGTGGACGCATCCGCGTAGCGTGGTAGGCCTGCCTCCATGCCCGTACCCACCAGCATTTTCTTGTTTTTACCAATTACGCTTGGACGTTCTAACCCTTCAAAGATGAGAAACCGCCCAAGGGGCTCGCGTGGGGTTTAGCAGAGACAGGAGGAGACCTGGAATGCGGAGCCACTGGCGCATGCGACGCCTCCAAGAACTCGAGCACTCACAGGGGCCACGGCTGCCCCCTCCCAGCCTGGGGGCCCTGCCGAGCAGCCTGGCCTGGCCTGGCCAGCGCTGGACGACGCACCCACAGGCTGCATCTGCCTTGCAAAGCTGGGGCTGTGCCCCAGACGCGCGGCCGCAGGTGAGGGGAAGGCACCGCAGGTGGCCGCTGTCCACGAGTGCTGGATCCTGTAACCGCGGTGAAGGGCCTCGCCGGCAGCCGGGCACCCAGCCAGCCGTGCCATTCAAAGCGCAGACCACTGGCCGCTCACCCCAGCAGCTCTGACAAGACAACACCATCGTCACGGGGCCCCAAAAGGGCCCCAAGCCTGGGTTCTGCTCCTTCAAGGCACCGTGTCTTCTCCACGGAGGGGCAGAGAAAACCAAGGAAGAACGTCCTGGAGGGAACCATGCTTGCCCCAAACCCCTGCTGCGCATCACCACACCCAAATCCCACCTGGTGGGATCTGGGGGCCCAGTGAGCCAGGGGCCAAGCCTCCTGCAGCCCCTTCCTCGCACAGAGCCTCACAAAGCAGAGGACTGAGTTTTTTTCCATATGCAGAAACCAGGAAATGGCTTCATTATTAACCTGCCAACTCCCTGCGCCCCGGGCATCCCGGGCAGGCGGCCCTCAGCGTCTCCCATCCCAACACGGCAGCCAATGGCCCCAGGCCTTGCCCTCCTGGTGCCCTTCAAGGTTTCCCTCAGACTTGAGTTAGCAGGCATGTGCTCAGCCGTGGACCCCAAGGACCCCAATCGGAGGGAGTGCACACAGGTCCTCGGGGGGCCCAGTAGGGCCGTCCCCTCTGCTGAGTCCTCCCGGTCCCCCAGTAAGTCGGTCTATAGGCTCAGAAAGCAGCCACACATTGCAAGCCAGCAGCTGTACCGTTTGACCTGGAAATTATTTAATGCTTCTAAATCAGCTACCACCATTTTGAAAATTTGGAGATTAAACAGAAAAAAATCCCTATTTCTAGCTTATCTTGACCCTTAGCATTTCAGGATGACCATAAGCTGGTGAACCAACAGACGGCCCTCCCTCAGAGGGAACTTGCACACTGCAACTCGCCGCAGTCCCCGCCCAGCCATGCTGCCTTACTCACAGGACTCGTGGGCACTCGGGCCTGCAACCCCTGATTTAAACATGACATTGCTCTTGCCTTTGGCTGGGGTTGACAGAGATGGCAATAAGCTGGGACCACTTGGGGCATCACTGAAATTGGACACTCACAGACCACAGACGCACACCAACTGGGGCAGTCTGGCTTCTAAATACCCACCTGCCCCACCATTCCCACCTGTTTTCATGTGCCATGGAAGGTCTCCAATGGCTACTTGGTACCACAGTTTCTCTTTCATCTGGAACAGGGCAAATAATGGCTCAGTGGGTCAAATCCAAGCCTCCGCCTAATTTTACAAAGGAAGTTGTGATGGTCAATTCCATGTGGCAAGTTGGCCAGGTTACAGTGTCCAGTCGTCTGGTCAAACACTGGCCTGATTGTCATTGTGAGGACATTTCATAGATGGACTTCATCTATAGTCAACTGGTTGCATCTACAATCAACAAAGGACAGTGCCCTCAGTCACGAGGGGAGTCTCCTCTTCCAATCAGCTGGAGGTCTTAAGAGTCAGAATGGAGGGTTTCCAACCTGCAGCCTGCCCTGTGGAGTTCAGGCTTGCCTGCCCTCTGGCTGTGTGAGCCAATTCTACACTTGATCTTAGCCAAAAGGCCGAGAAGCTGTGTGAGCCAATTCTTATACTCTCTCTCTCTCTCATCTATCCATCCATCTATCCATCCGTCCATCCTTCTATTTGTCTGCCTACCCATCCATCTATCCGTCTGTCCGTCTAGCCATGCATCCATCCACCTATCTGCCCATCATGTTTCTATAACCTGTTGGTTCTCTTTCCCTGGAGGACCCTGACAGAAGCTTTACTGGTAAATGAGGACGCCCCGTTTAGTTAGGTCTATGGCTGCCCACCTGGGCGGGACAGCTGAGCTGAGGAGCTCCCAGAGCCCAAGTCCTCATGCACCTCCTACCAGCCTTTAGGGGAAGGTTTGCCAATTCCAGACACAGAAGGGGCCGGTGGGTGCTGGGATGGCAGAAAACTCTGGGATCCCCGTTTAAGATCAAAGACTTGCTCTCCTTGAGGTCAAATGACCTGCCAGTAAGTCTCCCACTGGATGAGAAGGGACGAGGGCGGACTAGAGGCCTAGGAGGGAGGGGAAGGGGCTAATGCAGCTTCAACTTCTGCCGTTTTGGTGAGAAGCTGGCTGGTCGGCGTAGCTCGCCCAGAACTCCTCAGACACGCCCCTGCCTGCCTGCCCCACCACCCACCCATCCCCCCGGCACTTACTTCATGGGCTTGAACAGTGCTTGCCCGTAGTTCTGGAATGTCATGACGAGCTTGAGCTGTGTGCCCCCCGACTTCATGGCTGCAAGAATGGAGAGAGACAGTCACTTACAGTGCTGCCCTCCCCCCCCCCAGAGCACAGCCTGGGCCTCCGAATGCAGCTGGGCACCCCCATTCTGCAGGGACATCCGAGGTTTTCTCGGAGATGCTCCACCTGCTGGGCACGCCCCTCCGGGCCCTCAGGTGTGAGCGCTGGGGAGGGTCCCTCCAGGGGCCCAGCCCACACACCAAAGGCAGCAGCCAGAGAAATCAAGCTGCCAACGGCACCCCCCTCACCCCCACACACAAAACACACATGAGCACACATGCACACAGTCAGGAGCGGTGAGGGAGGGCCACGGAGCGTGGGCCGGGGCAGCACTAGCGGTCAGCCAGGGAAGGCTTCCCCGGGAAAGGACATTTAAGCCACTCCCCGAAAGAGGCGGCGGCACTGGCCCCTGAAGCAGCAGGTAGAGGGAGGAGAGCATGGCTGGTTTGAGGTGCTCCGAGGAGCCAGTGACTGGAGCACCACGTCGGAGGAGGGTGGTGAGGCTGAGTCCAGAGAGGCAAGACCACCCCGCAACGGTTAATTTCAAGTGTTCGCTGGGCTGGGTTATGGTGTCCAGCTGTTTGGTCAAGCACTCGTCTGTTTATTACTGCAAAGGTATTTCCTGGATGGGATTTGCATCTACAATTGACTGCATCTACAATCAACCAGGCGCTTGCCCTCAGCAACGTGGAGAGGCTCCTCATCCAATCAGCTAGAGGTCTTAAAAGCCAGAACTAAGGGTTTCAAAGGACAGAAGAATTTCTGCCTTAACTCCAATTTCCCATCAGCCAGCTTCTCCTGGGGAATTTAGACTAAGGACTTCTGCAGCTCCTTGATCAAAGTTTCCAGCTTGCAGCTCCCCTAGGAGTTCAGGCCTGCCGGACCCCACAGGTGCGTGAGCCAATGCCTTATAACCACCCCCTCAACACACAGGCTCCTCAGAGATGCAGGGAAGCAGGGAGAGAAGAGTGCAGACAGCCAGGCCTGCAGGTTTGTGGAAGAAAGAAAAAAGTGTCCCCTTTGGTCAAGGAGGAGCTGCCCTCAGAGAACGGGGGCAGACGGGGGGCAGGGGGAGTGGGCTAGATGGGATGGAGCCAGGGGCTGGAGGGCCTGGAGAGAAGCCGGACTTGGGGAGTGGTCACGGCTGAGCGCAACGTGGAGCATGGGGGAGGGTGGACGAGGGGGCGCAGGAGTTGGGAGGCCGAGCACCAGGGAGGGCCAGCACCCAGGGCCCTTCCCATGGGCACTGTATTCTCGAGCAATCCAAGAACAATGTGCAGAGGAGAGATGTGAACCGACTTTACGTAAAGCTGCCCAGACCATCATGGCTACTCCAAAGGCTCACGAAACGCGGGGCATGCCCAGGAAAGGGCCGGGGGCGTGCGAAGCCCAAGGGTCCCAGCTTCCTGAGCTTCCCGGAGGCTCGGCTGCCCCTGGGAGCCTGCTCTGCAACGTCTGCTCTGGCTGCTGGCCGACCGCCTGGCTGTACCCGGCTGAGCCCGCATCCTGGAGGTCCAGGGGACAGGGCTGAAGTCATGGCTCCCCCAGAGCAGCTGTGTGACCCCGGGTCTCCAGAAATCACCTGGAGGTCCAACTTGGGCAGGTGAGGAGCAGGGGGCCCACATGAGAGCTCAGCCCTCCCGACAACTGACGGTGCAGCAGCTCCTGAAGCCTGGGAGCTCCCTGGGCCCTTTTCCTTCAGAGAAATCCGTCAGGAGCACATGGAGGGATCTGGAGGCAGCCAGGACCCACACTCGATGTTCCTCTCCCGAGAGAGAAACTGCAGCGGATTTTAATTTTCTATCTTTCCCTTATCTGTGTTTTCTAAATTTCTAAAAGTAACATTTATTACATTTTTAATAAGATGAAGACAGAAGTGATTATAAAAAAATTAATGGTCCCATTAAGCCCCACTTGAAGCCCCCTTCCTCTGAACGACGGGGTGACTGGACAGAATATTCCTTCCTAGGCGAGCCAGGGACACCATCAGCTCCTCTGAGCCCGTCGTCCTCATGCTTTTATCAAAATGTTAGACAGATCAGCCGGTCTAACGACCCTTGTTCTGGGAGCTGGTCGCAGTGATATGCCACATCAGCGAGTTCCCAGCTCCTCCGCACGGGGCAAACAAACAGCAAGAAACTAAGGGCACTGACCTCACACGCTGAGAACCGGGTGCTGGGCCTGCCCCCTGCCCGAGCGCCAGCTGCCCTCACGGCCCCGCCTGCCCGCCTCGGCCTGCCGTGCCCTCCCCCACATGGACGTCGGGCGGCCCCGAGATTGGGGCAGCCTTCAGCCAGGCACAAGGTGCCAATCGGGGCCGGGAGAGGTGGGCTGACCCCAGGGGGGGCAAGGAGCACTCCACGAGGGCGGCCGGTGGCCGTGCTGGGACACGCTGGGTCTCGGACGCAGGGACACCAGACCCCACTGCTGGGGCGCGGGGGCAGGCAGTGGCCCCGTGGGCGAGCCCCCACCTCCCTGGACGCAAGTCGGTCCAGCCAGGCCAGCCGAGGAGGGAGGTGGCGTCTACCGCAAGTCCACTCCGCCATGGTCATCACCTCAGCATGCGTGGCCCCAGCTGCTCTCTGGAGGACATCTGCCTCCAGAGCAGGGGGAGCCCCTCCTTGTTTCAAGCCCCTTGTGACCACGTTCTGCGGCCGCAGGAGCTCGCCCTGCAGGTGGAGGCAGCTGGAACAGCGGCCCTGCTGCACCGTGAGACGTCAGGGCTGGACGGCCTGTCGCCTCAAAGCGCTGAGACGTCAGGCCTCACTCCGAGGGGTGCCAGCATCCCCCACCCCCGCCGCCTCCTGGGCTGTGCCAACGCTGCCTCCGACCAGGACCACAGCAGCCTCGCGCTTCCCTGAAGCAGCTTGTTGATCGCATCTCGCCTGCACAGGAGTCCACATCACCCCTGCAGGCGGAGCCAGCATCACTCCACTGGAGCCTCAGGTCTCCTGCTCCAGGGGTGGGGCCAGCAAGGGACCTTCCGTGACCTCCAGCCTTCTGGGGCGTGGTCCCTGCTCCTGGCCCAGGTCCTGGCAGGATGCACCAGCAGCTGCTGCCCTGGGGGCTGGGAGGGGACCCCCCAACTAGCCAGAGGACCCCATGCCTGGCCTTTGCTTCCCCCAAGCTTCCAAGCCAATCAGTCCTGGACTCTGGAAGATTATTCCTCCTTGGGGCAGACTGATTAGTGTCCAGGACTTCTGGAGTCACTTTTCTTTGTTCCGGCACATTCTTCAAACCGTGCCAGAAGCTGCCCCAAATCCTCACGTGCCAGTGCAGTTTTTTCTTCTTTTTTGTTTGAAGTAATTCCAAGTGCAGGGCGCTTAACTGTGTTGTTTTTTCTTCAAATCCATAATTGTGCACAGTGGCGATTTAATTATCCCCAACCCGACAAGGTGCCACACACACGGTTCCAAGCTGACTAGAGTGAGGTAATATCCGTTACCAAACTGCCAGGGCCCGGCTGTGAATAACCCCTCGTGTCCAGAACTAGCTGAACCGTTTCGTGAATTTGACCACATGGTTCCACACAGGGCAACCTCAGGGAACCGAAAGGAGGTTCCAGAAAGCCCCGCCACGGCGCTCTCCATCAGCCTATTTCCAGGCTCACATTTAATAGTGAGACGGATGGACAGACGGAAGACAGAGCCCTGAGCCGGGTGAGGGTCTCCCACCAGACTGCGCCCCAAAACCCAGCGTCCTGCTGCCTCTTGAGCATTTTTGCAGCTCCATAACTTAGACTCTTCTTTTTGGAGCAGCCACTGCAGGTTACTGTGACTTCTGTGTCTTTTTTTTCCATTTTATGCTCAATGGGAGGGAGCTGGAGGAGCGCGTGGCTGGGCCTCTCGTCTCCAAAGTCCAGTTCTGGGCTCCTTGAGGGGCCACCGTCCAGGCTCCCACGGGGAGGTACCCTCCTGCTGCACGCCCCACTCGGGGTCAGGCAGGGATGGGGATGGGGACCACCCGGCAAAACGGGCCCCAGTGGTGCTGGGGTCTCCACGGCTGCCCAGGTACAGCTGCCTCAGCAGCTGGATTTTCACCCAAAACCTCCAGCTGCACGTGTGTGCTTAGCGGCCTCAGCCAAGCAGGCCGGCAGGGGCAGCCAGGAGGAGTGGGCGACAGGTCCCCCAGGGCACACAGTGACCTGCCCTGGCGTGCTGCCCCCCTCCCACGACAGAGCCCTGGCCTGGCCCCTGCAAACAGCACCCCAGGTCTCCTATGCCCCACGGCAAGGTGATTTCAGCATCTGACCCCAGACTCAGCCATGAACTGCTCGCTCCCAGGGTCTGCCAGGCTCGGGCGCGTGCACGATTTGAGGCGCTGGCTCAGCCTGGCCGGGGTGGGGGGCTGGCAGCCACAGGACGCCCCAAGGAGCGGGTGTGACAGGTCACCTGTGGCAGCAGAAGGGTTTGGGAGTTCTGAATATTTTAACCAGAGCTTATGCGTTGTGACACACCAAGCAGGGTCTGGGCAGAGCCGGTGACCAAACACGCTGCTAGCTCTTCAGGGGAAACGAGTGCCCGCTCTAGTGGGGAGAAACCAGACTTCAGCAGCTCGAGCCCTCCAGCGGGCCAGGCTTAGCCGTCCCTGCCCCCGAGCATAAGGGACGGTAAGCACTGCCCAAGGCCACCACAAGGGGCCGGGCACTGGGTCCACACCCAGCAGGCCACGTGCACACTCAGGAGGACGGGCAGCCAGTGCCACACAGCAGCCCAGGCAGCGAGACCCTCCGCAGACGCTCGGATCCAGCTGACCCCAAGGGCTCTGTCCCCCGCTGGGAGCTCAGGCAGTCTGGGCACCGTGGCTGGACCATGGGGTAGGACGTGGAAGGGGCAGGGACAGGAGCCCTAAGGCCAGGTCCGGGAGGGGGGCACCTGGGGCAGGGGAGTCTGGGCGCTGCTGGTGCCCCCAGGCCCGGCCCAGATACCCTGCCCCTCGCATAGCGCAGGTGTCTGAGGAAGGCAGGTAGAGGGCAGGCCAGACCGGTGCAATGGGGCACGGCCGGGCCCATCCAGCCTGCAGGCGTGCGACCCCACCCACCCCAGCACTGCTGAAGCACTCGCCATCCGGAGCCTGCGCCTGCTCACCACCAGGTCCCGCCCTGGCCGTCTTCCGGAGCAGGCATGACCCCAACTTACAAACGGAGAAACTGAGATGGAGAGAAACTCACAAAGCCGCTGCAGAGGAGGCTGCGGCTCTCGTTCTCCCAGGAAGCCCTGGCCTCCCTGCCCCCACCTCCCGCATGGCCTCACGGGCCAGGTCAGAGGTTGCTCTCCTGGGGGCTGCCCTCGCCCCGATGGGGGCCGCCCCTCCCTGAGGCCCCAGGAACCAGCACACCGTGCACAGCTTTTATTCCTTGTCCGCATCAGGGGCCGCAGGCATTTCTTACCTCCCTGGACCTGCCAGGAGCTCCATCCTCCACGCCCCGCCGCCCTGAAAGCCTGGACCACAGCAGGGTGCGGTGAAAGTGTGGAGGACGGACGAGCCGGCCGGGCTGCCTGGCCACACCCGTGCCCAGGAGAGAAGGGGCACCCGGCAAGGCCCTGACCCCGGCCAGGAGACAGGCGAGGGGCACGGCCCCCCACAAGTGGGGCAAGGAGAGACATCCCCTGCTGGGAGAGGGGCACTGCCGCAGCTTCCCCGGCAGGGCGAGAGCGGGCAGGGCCAGGAAGGGCCTCTGCAGAGCAACTGCTGAAACTGGCAGCCGCATGAACACTGGCTCGCGGGGGCAGCGCCTGGCCTGGCCTGGGGCGCTCCCCTCCACCCCACCCACGGCTCTGCACCAGGGCGGCACCCCCAGGGCCTGGGAGCACCCCCCAAGGCCACAGCCCCTGCCGGCCGCCTGGTGCCTGTGGCCCATCCCCGATGACTAACGGCCTCACCAACCAGAGTCTGCGAGCAGGAGCTGCAGCCGCACAGCTCCCTGGAAGCAGCACCGAACCCCCTTTCTGTCCAATTTGGCAGATGACAAAGCATTTGGGACTCCTTCAAACTGCCGGGAATGCGGGGGCCAGGATCACTGTGGGCCACGCCCTTCCACGAGGAACCTCATGCGCCTGCGCCATAGACCGGGGTGGAAATGGATAAAATTAAATAAATAAAATCCTTAAAAAAATGTATAGGGGAGGAAGATTTGGACTATAGTTAGTAGTAATGCTTTGACGATGCTTCATGATTTGTTAACAAATGTTTCACAACGATGCAGGGTGTTTGGGGTGGGGATGATGTGTGGGAGCCCTCAGTAATGTTATGCGTGTTTGTTTTGTAAGATCACGATGTTACTGATCACTTATAGTTTATGTATGTTCGTGTACGGATAAACTTCAATAAATTGCTTTAAAAAAAAATACCACAGGCTCCTCCTCCTCTGCGCTCTGCTGGGCTGGGGTCGCTGGTGTGAGTGCAGGTGAGTGTCGAGGGCAGAGGGGGCCGCGGAGCCCAGGCTGGTGAGTGTCGAGGGCGGAGGGGG
>JAKSZT010054164.1:982711-1151328 GCA_026826555.1 Tolypeutes matacus
GAGGGGGCCGCGGAGCCCAGGCTGGTGAGTGTCGAGGGCGGAGGGGGCCGCGGAGCCCAGGCTGGGGCCGACAGGGATGGGATTTCCTGAGCCTCTGCCTGTGGGGAGGGGCCCTATGACCTAGAGGGCACATAGGGGGTTGACTGTGTCCCCAGGAAGACGTGTTCCCGCCTTAACCCCACCCCTAAACATGACTTTACTTGGAAACGGGGTCTCTACAGCCATAATGAGCCAAGAGAAACAGGTGGGCCCGAATCCAACGTGACCGGTGCCCTTATAAGGAGACACACAGGGGAGGGCCGTGAGACCACCAAGGTGGAGGCTGGGCCATGCGGCCACGCGCCACGTGCTCAAGACCGGTAAGGACTGCCAGGGCCACCCAAGGCTGGACAAGGCCTCCGGAAGGGTGAGGACAAACGCCTGCTTTTCCAGTCACCCGTTTGTGGCCTTTGTCACAGCATCCCAGGAAGCAGCCCAGTGCCCTGGGGAGACGTGAGCAGCAGCAGGTCCGCTGCCCGCCCCCGGAGCGCCCCCTCCCCTCGAGGCTGCAGCCAAACCGCCCCTGCAGGCACCGCTCCAGTCGTGAGCAGGGGCTTCCAGGCTCCTGCACCGCGGCGCAGCCCGAGCTGCCGACCCCCTCACTTCAGCTCATGGACAACCACAGACACGCCCAGGGCACCTACCGACGCTGGTTATCTTCTGGGAGCCAAGGTCGTGCAGCAGCGCGTCGATCGCGGGGTTGTGTCTTGAGTACAGCTCGTACCGGTTGATACCGATGTGGAATCTCAGCCAGTTGGGGTAGGCGTCCACGGCCGTCTCCCCGGTGGGTGAGAGTTCTTCACCTTCGTCACCTTCACGTGGCCTTCAGAAAACCGAGGCAAAAAAATTACACGCGTGTTCTCCTGGCCCAGCCTCAAATCAACACAGGACAAAGGAGCAAGACCGGACAGGCTCTGGGCGAACAGGGGCGCGTCGGTCCCCGAGGCTGAGGCTGCCCCTCGGGGCTCAAGCAAATGCAGTTACTGAAAGGGCATGTCTCTGCCCCAAGCCCCAAGGGGACAGAGCTCGAGGCCGTGCGCTCCCAACTAACACATGCCTGAAGGCCCAGAATCCTCAATCACCCTCTGCAGGCGCCACAGGACAGCTGCAACCCCAGCAAGATGAAACCCAGAGCCTCTGGGTCGTCCCCTGCCGGCTGGTCCGGGGCTCTGGCATGGCGGTGGCCGTGGGCTGTGCTGCGGCCACACTCGTCCTGGGAGCAGGGGGCAAAGCTAGCTGCGGCCACAGACACGCCCTGTCTGGCAGGAGCCTTCCCTGGGCTTTCCGCTTTTGTTCTGAACCTGGGGTAGGGATGATGCAAGAGGCTAAATTTGATTTTAATTAGAGCGGTCCTGGGTGGGGAAGGAATGGAGGCCGACGCTGGCTCCAGCCAGGGCTCAGATGGACGACCTGCCACCCACTTGCCCGTCCTCACTCCCTGGGGCCAGCATGTGGGAGGACAGAACGTCCCGTTGCCTGCTGGGCTGGAGGAAAACGCAGACCTGCTCGCTCGGTTCCCCCAAAGGCCCCTGCGCTGCCTCCCAAGCCCCCACCCCGATCGCTGCCGTCACGGTGAGCAGGCCCAGGACCCTGCTCCAATTGTCCAGCTCCTGAGAGCTTCCTTGATTCTGGGCAGCAGACAAAGCCCAGAGACTTCTAACGCCACGGCGTGTTAGCAACCCCCAGGCCTGGCCAGATCTTGAGGGAGGAATGATTTCAGGAGGTGTCTTGGAAATCTGGTCCCTCCTCGGTTGTACGTTTTGCAGGTGGTTACTCATTCTGGCAGTGGCGGAGGTTAATACTTCACTACGCTGGATTGCAGCATCTGCTTATTTTGAGCTGTGAGGCCGAAAGGCCTTGACGGGGGGAGGGTTTAAAGAGACGCTCCCAGGAAGGCCTCCCACCCTGCCTGCTGCCCGCGCTGCCCCGATTTGGCACTCTGCAGCCCGAGGTGCTCCGGGGCGGCCGCCAGCACGCCCCTCGTGGAATTCTGCTTTCAGGGACCGGTTTTAAGCGTCTCCTTGGGCACACACAGGCCTCCACGGAGGTGTCCACGCAGAGCAGTGCCCCTGCTGGGAAGGCCCTGGCATTCCCTGCCTCACCAGCTCCTCCGTCCACTGCGGCCACGCTGGGTCCCTGCCGGGCCTGTCAGTGGGGATCCTGTGGACACCAGCGGCCCTTCCATGCCAGGAGCCACAGGGAACAGCCCCAAAAACACCAGCACCCTCTTCCGGGGGCCAAAGAACACCCTGAAGCCGAGGACAGGGCTGTGGGGCCTGCAGCTACAGCAGACCAAGCTCCCTCCGAAATGGGTCTCTGGGGTGTGCTGGAGAATTTGGGGGATCCTCACCGCCCCCCTCACCAGCCCTGCCTGGCCCACTCACCAGTCAGGGCTCTCCGCCTTGGGGTGGAACCTGATGTGGCCGTTCACGTTAAACAAGACATCGTCCTCGGTCAGCGGAGGGGCGGCCACCCGGTACAGGGGGTGCTCAAAGAGCCTGGCCAGGAGGGAGCCGTTGGCGTTCGGGCCAGGGGACGCCGCAGCCCTGCGCTGGTCGGGGTCGCGGAGCAGCGGCAGGGGCGCAGGGCCGCGGGGCCGCGGGGCGCCAGGGTCCCGGGCGCGCAGGGCACCGTCGGCCGGCTCGGGGGGCGGCAGCTTTTCCAGCGAGTGGGACGTGAGGTTGGAGGCAGGGTCGGAGCTGAAGTCCTGAAGCATGCGCAGCGTATGCTTGTTGGGCCAGCCCGCGCCGGCGGCGGGGGGCTCCCCGGGGCGGCCCCGCGCCTGGGCCCAGCCGGGCGCCGCCGCCTCAGCCGCGGGCTGCGCGCACGAGCACCCGGGCCCGCCCGGGGGCCCCGCGGCACGCCGCTCCAGCTTGGGCAGCAAGTCGAGCGCGATGTGCAGCGCGCAGGCGGCCAGGAAGACGGCCAGGACGAGCACTCGGAACCTGCGCGCCAGGATCATCTTCATCGCGCGGGCGCGGGCGGGGGCTCAGCCGCCCCCCTCTAGCCTCGGCTCCACGCGAGCGCCGCGCCGCCCCGCGGGTCAAGGTCCATCCGGCCCGGGACAGCTACCAGCCTCGGAGCCGCATCTCGCGGAGGGTGCCCCCCGCCGAAGCCCCCACACGCCGGGCCATCTTGGAGCGCGGCCTCCAGGCGTCTCGGGAGCCGCAGGGACCCCTTCCTTCGTCCGCCGAGCTTGGGTCTCCGGGGCCGCGGGGCTCATCGGACGCGTGGGGACCCGATGCGGCTGCCCATCCCCGGCCGGGCGGCGGCCCGAGGTGGCTGGACGCGATCCGATCCGCGGCGCGGTCCCCTCCTTGCACTCAGGGCCCGGCTCACAGGGCAGGGCTCGGCGCCCTCTGATTGCGGCCCGAGAAAGGGACGGGAGGAAGGACGCGGGGCGAGGAGGAGGAGAATGGGAGGAGGAGGTGGGCACGGCGAGACGAGAAGGCGAGGCAAAGACGGAGGAGGTGGGCGCCGGGGCGCGCGGACCGACAGGCGAACGAGGCCCCGGGCAGGTGCAGAGCTGCGTCCAGGAGCACCCGCCCCGCAGCCTGATCCTCTCGGGGCGCCCCCGGCCCGGTGGTAAATACTCGGAGCCCGCGGAGCCGCCCCCCGCGTCAGCGCCCGCAGATTGGCGGAGACCGGGAGAGCCGCGGCCGAGCTGCCCGGCCCTGCTCCTCCTTCCTCCCTCCCCCGCGGCCGCGCCCGCGAGGCCTCCGCCGCTCCGCACGCCCGAGGAGAGGGCCTCTTGCCCGGGTTGGCGCGGAGGGCGCAGGGGGTCCCCGGAGGGGAGGCGCGGGACGCGCAGCGCAGGGTGGGGGCGCCGGGCGGCTGCGGGCACGGCCGGCCTGGGCGCTCGGGCCCGGCCCCTTCTCCCGGACCCCTACCCCGACCGCCCGCGCTCCGCCGCTCGGCTCCTCCCAGGCGGGCTCGAACCCGGGCCAAGTCCCTCCCCGGAGCCGCTGGGCGTCTGCGCGCCGCGCCGGGCGACGACCTTGCACTGGGCGAGGACGGGGAGGCCACGGGCTAGCGCTCGATGGATCAGCCCAGAGGGCCGAGGGCTTCGACCTGAACCCTCAGGGGACCGGCAGCGCGAGGCCACGCAGCTCGGCGACCCCTCCCCCCGCCCTCCCCCCGGGACCCCGCCTGGCTTTAACCCTGGCGGCCCAGCGCGGAGCGAGGACTCGCTTGGCACCGAGAGGTACCGGCGGGGGCGGTGCCTCCTCGCCGTGGGCGGGGCGCGGCGCGCACGTGGGCGTGGAGGCTTCTCGTCTGCCAGGCGATGTGCACGACCTGCAGCCACGCCCGGGCCAGTGGTCCATCCGCGGGAGGCGCAGCTCCTGGACCCCCACCCTCCAGGAGAGAATGTTAATTCCTGCCCACAGCAGCCTTAGAAATCACAGCGGGGAAGACAGCGTCCCGGGAGGGCCACAGGCACGTCCCCTCCCCGTCCCCCCCAAGTAGCTGCGGTTTCCAAAACAGGTCCTCTAAGCCACTGCGAGGTGGGAGGCGGCCTCTGAGGGTGGGGCCCAGCTCGGGGCCTCTTCCCCAGCACTGCTCTGTCCTCTCCGGGTATTGGGTCATGACCTCCTGGAGGCACCGGCCAGCCTTGGTGCCTGGCCAGGGCTGGGCCCTCCACAGGAGCCTGATGGGTGCTGGCTGGGTGAAGGAGGGTGGTCCCGGCCAAGCGGGCAGTGAAATCCACATCTCTCAGCTCCTTTCAAATGCCTGTGAGGGTTGAGTCTGGCCTCCTGGAGCTGGATGCTGTTTGGGGGGGGGGTGTCGAGTTGGGAGTCCAGGCAGGAGGTTGGGTGGAGGTAGGTGTGAGCTGGTGGTCGCCACTGGGAGAGAGCGCTGTGCCTTGAAGACGAAGCTCATGCCTTACCCCCACATCTGCGGGGAGAGGGGAAAACTATTGGCCCAGGATGCCACCCTGGCTCCCCTCCTCCATGCCGTGGTCCCCACAGAGCAGGCAGTGTCCAGTGGCCTCAGGGTGAGCTGGGGAGGCCCCACAAACCTCCAACATCAGGGTAGGGTCCTCCAGGCACTCATTTTCAGTGGGAGCCAGAGTGTCCCTCGGACGCGGCAGCCAGGGACGGTGCCTGTTAATGTGCGTGTCCATCGTCATCTCCTGGGAACAGTGATGTCCCCCAGAGCTTTTGGAAGAGCCGCCACCCCATTTTCCTCCCTACCCCATCGCCCTTTTTATTTTCCTATCATCGCCCATCTCTGTGTGAAGGTTCCTTTTTTTTTTCTAGTTTATCAATTATTTCCCCTAAAATGTACCATGCATTTCAAGACAAGAGCCCCAGGAAGGGACTACAAGCCAGGGTCCCGCTCCAGGTCAGGGGCCAGGGACTCCCACTGCATGAGGGCTCCTGGGCTGAATCACCCACTTGCCCAGATCCAGGCATGGAATTCAGGAGGCAAGCTCACTGCAAAGCGCAGGTTCTGAGGGCAGGGGGCCCACAGGTCCAGGCCGGGCTGCTGGGGGTGGGGGCACCTGGAGATGAATTCTCAGCCCCCATTAGAGGGAAGGTTTCTGGGGTTTTCTTCCCCCAAAGGCTCCTGTAGACCTAGGTAAGTATGTCTGGTGGTGGCAGGAATTGTGTGGAAAAGCAAAGGTGGGTAAGGAAGAAGGGAGAATAAGAAACGCTGGGTGTGGGAGCTTCTGTTGCACATGGGGAACCTACAGCCTTCTCAGGAAGGCTCTGAGAAGGGGCCACTTGAACTTGAAAGGGCCCCCAACGTGGCTCTCTGAGAGCATGGCCTTCTAGGCAGGCAGAACGGACGTGCAAAGGCCCTGCGGCAGGAGCACAGCCAGGGGCCTGCGAGGTTGGAGCTGAGTGAAGGGCACAGGAGGGGGTCACAGGTCAGCCATGAAAGGCTCTGCAGCCCTAGGTCAGGACTTTGGGCTTTGCTCAAGCAAGAGGGGCCCCTGGGGGCCGTGAGCAGGAAAGGGGTGTGATTGGCCTTGTAACTGCTGCAGAGGGTGATGGCAGAGCAGGGAGACCTGTGAGGGTCAGCAGGTGGTGGTGGGTTGGAGTGGGTGGGGCGGTGGAGGAGCCGAGATGAGGAGGCAGAGAGGCCGGGAGGTCACTGGGTCCGCCATAGCCCTGGGAGAATGGAACGGCGTTGCGGGTGTATTTGCAGTCTCGGGGTGGGTGGGGTCCCCAGGCCCGGAGTAAGCAGGGGATGGGGAGATGGGCGGGCAGGGGAGAGGCTGAGCAGGGTCCAGGGCCTTTACTGTTTAGGGCGAGGAGAAGCCGGCCGGGGGTGCAGAGCAGGAGCAGGCCACAGGGCTGGTGGGAGCACCCCAGGGAGGGACACACAAAGATGACCCCTGGTTGCATGGAGGTTGTGGGTGATCCCCGCAGAGCTGGCTTGCTGCGGGAGACGGAGGCCTGCCGGAGGGGCTGGAGACCCCAGAGGTGCCGGCTGGAGGATTGGGGAAGGGTCCTAGGTGGTGCCAGGGTGGGCAGGGGCCGCCGGCTCCATCACTGTCCAAAGGGATCCACCTCTGGAGACCTGGGGCTCGACCTTTAGCCTGCCGGGGGCCAGGAGGGAGACCACGGCCCTGGAGCCAGGCGGATCAGCAGTAAGGCTCTGCAGAGGGGCCTCTGTGCCTGGCCAGAGGACAAGGGGGTTCCCAAAAACTGGGGCAACTTCCAGGGAAGGCACCTGGGCCTAGGGTGCAGCTGACGGGTCCCACTGTCACACTGGGGATGGGGGCCGATGCTGCTGGCTTCTTGTCTGCCCCTACCTCCCCCATGAGCCAGCGACTCTGCTGAGGCCCCCTCAGTCTCTTAAAGAAAAAAAAGGGACCTGTCGCCTCTCCTGGGAGGATGGAAAGAACAAGCTCACCAGTAGCTGCACTCAGCTGTGCAGACAGCACATGGTGCAGGAGTCACGGCTGGGAAAGGGGCTTCGGGCATAAAGCTCGGGGCGCGCCTGTGGGCGTTGACAGCAGGAGGGAGAGGCAGCCCGAGGGGCATCCTGGCAGCTGCTGGCGAGAGGAGTGGCCATGGGGGTTCACCCCCAGGTGCGCCCAAGGCCCCCTCAGCGCTGGGTGAGCATTTCCAGAAGGGCCCAGACTCCTTGGGGCAGGAGCAAGGGGGGCAGCAGGGCCCGAGAATGGGAGTGCCTCCCTCCTCCGGACACCATTGGACCCCCACCCACTTTGCCTGCAGCAGCCCGAGTGTCGGGTGTCGGGTGGGCGAAGAGTAGGCCTGGCCCCTGCCCCTCTCCGGATCCCAGGATGGTTTTCCTAAGGATGGCTCATCACAGGCCCTGGAGGCCGGGCTGTTTACTGCAGACGCCTTGGCCACAGGCTATTCTGGGAGCAGGGAGGGGGCAGTGGGAGGGGAAGGAAGGTTTGTGCCCTGGGGGGTGGGGCGGCCCCTCTTTACTCCTTGTGCGTTCTGAGGGCCCGAGGCCAGGCAAGCACACCACAGCGCCAGGGGTTTGACCCCTTGCCTGGCAGGACCCATGAGCTGAAGAGCTGCATTTTCCTGGGAAGGAGGAGGCTGCCGGGAGAGGAGAAAACGCCTCCAAAGAAAAGCACGGCCGATGCCCCAGCATCCCCTGGGCTGGGTCTGAGGCCTCTTGGTCCAGCATGGTCCTCCTGCCCAGCCTTGGCCTCCAGCCCCCACTCACCCCCAGCCTCAGCCAGAGGCTCCGCGGGAAGACAGAGCCTCTGTTCTAGTTTAAAGGAGCAGGTCAAGAAGCCAAGAGTGCGAGTAAAGCCATTTAAAAGCTTGACTTTATTTTGCACGTTTTATGTTTCTCAAGTCCCCTGATTCTTGGTCTTTTCTCTATTCACATGTGGAACTGCCACAAACACTGACTGTCTATCAGCCGTATAGAAAACATCAAGAAGTTCCAAGGTGGATGATGGGCAGTGTGTTCAGTCTGTCTGTGTGGAGATGCAGGTGTGGACGCCCAGGTGTGGTTGCCCACTGCGGTGGACGCCCAGGTGCGGGTGCCCAGGTGCGGGTGTCCAGGTGTGGTCTCCCACTGGGGCGGATGCCCAGGTGCAATCGCTCAGGTGTGTGTCTGCCATCGCAGCATGTCTGCTGGCCCTGTGCAGTGTAAGAAAGCAAAAGCTTCATTTTAAAAATATTTCAGCCACAAATAAAAACATTTTAGATGTAATTTTGGGGTTATGAAGGAACCAAAAGGGAAGTTACAAACTACGTAAAAATGAACACAAGTGAGAGCCTCACCTGCAAAGACCAAAGTGGCGCTCAGAGGAGACTTGGAGTGGAAACTTTTCAGAAAGTGGTAATGACTGAAAATCAATGAATTTCTTCAATGCAAGAAAATCAGAGAACAATAAAATAATCCCCAATGAGAGAGGAAAGACTACACAGAGCAAACCACCAATGAATGCAACAGAAAAACTGCAGTTAGTGGATGAAATGAAAAGGGCAGTTTTCTGAAAAGACCAGTAATCGAGTCAATATTTTGTGAAACCTGATTAAGAAGAGAGACAAGAAGGTGACATAAGTGCATTTAGGAAAAAGGAAGAAAGAGTGACTAGAAACAAAGATGGTCTTAAAATAGCCCTAAGACCATCATCCTGGACAATGTCAATGAAATGGATATTCATAAAAATTCAAGTGACCAAAATTGACTCAAGAGGTGCTAGAAAATGGAACTAGATCACTCATCTCAGGTGTAATGAAAAATAGGTCAAAGGAGCTGAGGTGGCACAAGAGATTGAGTGCCTCTCTCCCACTCTGGAGGGTCCCAGTGTCAGTTCCCGGTGTGGCCTAAAGAGGAGACAAGCAGACACAGAAGAACACAGAGAGCAGACAGCGAGCGCAAAACAATGGGGGCGGGGATAAATAAATAAAAAATAAATCTTAAAAAAAAAAAATAGGTCAAGTATTTCTCCCTAAAAAGAGACTCCAGGCCCAGAAACATTTACCTGAAAGCTCCCCAAATGTTCACAGAACTGATGGACAGGTAGTAAGCTGCCCCCCACCATTGCCTGCGTGGAGGAGAAGACCTCCTGTTACCCCCTGGGAATCCATTGGCAAAATTCCGTGCTTATTCCTGTGGAAGACTCAGTAAACCGCGAGCAGCAGGAAACCTGACCTGAGAAGGGGCATTGACGGGAAGCCTGGTGGGCCGCCGCTGGCCTCGGAAGTAGCCCCGGTCTCCTTTCCCCATGCCGCCCTGTCCCCAGACCTCTCGCTGGCCCCTCCCTGACCACCATCCCTCTACACGGGCGCTCCCTGGGCCATCTCCCCTCCCCCAGGGCTGAAAATACCGCCTGGGCGCCAGGAACCCCACATTTCTGTCTCAAGCTCGGCCTCTCCCCTGAACTCCAGAACTGAAGATCCAACTCACTGCCTCCGCTTGGACAGCTAAGGAGAACCTCAACCCAGCACATCCTGGCCTTCTCCCAAACCCGCTCCTCCTGTAGTCTTCCCTGCCGGTATCTGCTCAGGCCAGAAATCGTGGGCTCCTTCTCTACGCAAGTCCTGCTGATGCGGTTTTCAAAACGTGTCCCCACGCAGCCCCTTCTCAGCAGCCTGAAGCCAGCACCATCTCTCACCTGGATTGCCCCCCACCCCTTGCTTTTCTCCACCCAGCGTCACTCTTTCTGATTCAGAATGACCACGGCCACACCTGCCCTCTTGGGCTCTCTCTCCGCTCTGCCTCGGGACCTTTGCACCTGCCCTCCCCTCTCCGCAGGTGTCAGCTGGCTGGCTCCCCTCTTCTAGAGCTCCACTCGAATGCTGCATGGTAGCAGCAAGGGCCTCCCTGCAGAGCCCTCCCTTTTATCCATCAGAAAAAAAACATCAGCAAGAAGGAACAAGAGAAACTATGAGAATTACTTGTTTTGTCCTTTATCCTGGAGGAAAGTAAACTTACGGTCATAGTTTTATATAATAAAATCATGTCCTAGAATTTACAAAATCATCACATTTTCCTTGACAGAAAAAGAGAGCAAATTCAGAGAGCCGTGGGCAAGCAGGCAGGGATTATGGTTTGGCCTCAGTTGCAGTGGTGTGGGGGATTCATATTTCAGACCCAATATTGGTCTCAGTTATTGGGATAGTACACGTCAAAAGTATAAAAACACGCACAGACAGGTGAAGCAAACTGTCCCGGACAAAGCTGGCGTCAAAGAGGCAAAGGGCAGCAGTGATTCCCAACCAAGAGGCAAAGAGGCCTCAGTCAAGCCCTCTGACCCGCCGACCACACCGAGTCCACACCTCCCCACACCAAGTCCAGTCCCCACTGCCTCTTACCAGCTTCTGGAGGTGCACAGTTAGCGTCCTCAGAAAATTCTAGAAACATGTTGCCCTGTGGTCACAAAAGCCCCTGAAGGACACTGCGGGTTAACACTCGGTCACTCGTCAAACCCAAAGTGCATGAGCGCCAGCATCCACAGAAGGGAAGGCAGGGCTTTGCCTGGGGGTCCCGGGGGCGGGGCCCAGCCTCCCCTCAGGGCCGCCTGTCCCACTGGCCTATTCCCGGACGGAGTCCTCTGCCTTCTCCTCCCTGGCTAACCTCTTTTTTTTTTTTAATTTTTAGTTTTTGATTAGGGCAGTAATTTATTAAGGTGGGGAGGGAAGAGAAATGGGGGAAAATAACAGATCAGGTCCCAGGTGGAGAAGAAGGGGCTGAAGAGTGAAAAGAGGGCTGGTTTACAGACCACAGCTTCCCGTAATAGACTATAAATGCCCAGGCTTTACTTACGCGTTGACCCCGGGGCGGTGCACGGTGAGAGCAGGGTGCAGGCAGCGAGAGGAGAGGGGCCTCCTTTTTAGGGCCGGGTTGGTCTGGGCTCTCGGGGGCCTCTTCTGTGCCTGCTGCCCCTCGCAGCATTTGTGGAGTGGTGCGGTAGTGTTTGGTTTTTTGTGTGTGTTTTTTGCCATAATAAACTTTATTTTTAGAGCAGTCTTAGGTTTGCTGAAAAATGCCTCATAAAGCACAGAGTTCCCATCTTCCCCTTCTGAACACCCCGCACTCGTGGGGATGTCTGTCACAGGTGGTAAAGCGTTGTCGACGCGCTGCCAGCACCTGGAGTCCACAGTTCACGCTGGGTCCCTCTGCGTCACGCCTCCACCATCACGGGCCACACAGGATAGCTGCGCTGCCCCGCCCCGCCCTCCTCCCCGCACCCCTGGCAACCGCTGAGCTTCCCACCATCTCTATGGTTTTGCCTTTTCCAGCGTGTCACCTCCTTGGAGTCGTGCAGTGTGTGGCCTTTTCACACTGGCTTCCTTCACTCAGCAGAATGCGTTCTCGCTTCCACCCTGTCTTTCTGTGGCTTGGGGTGCTTTGCTCTTCATCTCTGCCCAACACCCCATATGTGCCACTGTCTGCTTAGCCACTCACCTTTGAAGGGCATCTTAGTTGCTTCCAGTTTGGGCAAAGATGAATGAAGCTGCCATGCACATCTGCGCGTCTGCCTTCCCTGGCGCGCAGCAGCACCCATTCTCCACGGGAGGCCTGCCCCCTCCCCGGGCCAGGCTGAGGAATGCGGGCCCCCTGCCTCTTGCCCACCATCTTCCCACCACCCACATGTCGCCAAGGCCCAGGCAACTTGCCAGCTGGGCCAGGCCTTCTGCAAGGAACGCAGGGACGAGGATGCCCCCTGGCACAGCCCCCCCTCCGGGTGTCCAAACACACTTAACTTCCCAGAGGAGTAGCTCAGAGCTGGTGCTGGTGCGTTGACTTACAACAGCGATCGAGCCCCGAGAGCTGTACGCTGGGGTCAGCCAGGACCTCCAGAGTGGGCGCCATGAAGCCTTAGCCCAAGGGGGCAGCCGCTGTCTCCAGGGGCTGGGCCTCACCTGGAATCGGGAAGGCAGGTTCAGCCTGGTACCCCTGGGGGAAGCATGGCCAAGGGCCCAGAGCCACAGGGACCCAGCTGGCAGCTGGCCTGCGCAGGCAAGGGCCCTGCCCTTGGGTGCCAGCAGGGAAAGCACAGGCCCTCTGTGCCCAGAGGTGCCTCCAAAACCCACGGGGACAAGCTCCAGGGCCAAGTCACAGACCAGGCCTCCAACCTGGAGGCCCTGGACAGGGAGGTGGCCAGCCACCAGACCCTGCCGGCACCATGCCTCTGAGCAGTTCAGACAGCGACAGCCACGGAGTGCTGGCCATAGCTCAGCAGCGGCCACAGAGGACTGGCTGTGGTTTGGTGACGGCCACATAGCGCTGGCCGTGACTCGGCAGTGGCCACGTAGAGCTGGCTGTGGTTTGGCATTGGCCACAGTTCAGTGATGGCCACGGAACACTGGCCGTGGCTGTGTGTGGCACTCAGCACCTCACCTTGTGTAGACTGCCTCGTCGGTTTGGTCCTCATTGCTGCTATCAACAATTTCACAAGGAAGTTGAGGCCCAATGGGGCCCCTGGGTCCCCCACAGCCACACTGGTCAGGGCGGGCTTTGAACCTGAGCTGCTGACAGGCTCTGTGCCCGCGGATCCTTGGGGGGTGTGAACCTTGGGGGGGCTCTGGGGCTCCTGGGGCAAATGTCAGATAGTGCCCACTTGTTGGAGGGCGTTGGAGGGGAGCATCCCCGGAAGGTGGAGGACACGGGGGAGGGAGGGCGCGGGCAGGAGGGCGTGTGGCGGCTTACGCTTGAGCCCCAGCCTTGTCTTCCCAGGGCCCCAGGGCTTGGGGGGCTGTGGTCCCCTCCTCGGCCCTCCTTGTCTCGGGGAAATAGACCAGAGACGTCCTCCAGGCTGCAGAACCCAGGTCTGCTCAGGGGAAGGAGACCTGCAGGGGCCAGGCGGGTAGCCTGTGGCTGCAGGTGAGGACAGGCAGGGGTTAGCGAGAAGGGGGAGCCAGAGGACACCTTCACCCTGGTTCTGATGGAAGATTCCAGAAGCCTCCTGGCTGTGCTTCCCCCAGGGCCAGCAGTCACACAGGCCCGCGCTCAAGAGGACCCCTCGCTTTGGTTAACGTCCTGCTGACATTGTCTCAAAATTCTTAAAGGTTTTTGAACAAGGAGCCTGCAGATTCCAGAGCGGGTCCTAAAACTCTGGAGAGGGCAGGTGGAGTGGAGACAGGCCACACGGGGTCAGGTTGGTGGGCTGATGAGGACCTCCCGCTGCCGCCCTGGGGCCCTGGGCCTCAGCAGAGATGGACAGCGAGCCGGCGGCCCTTCCCCCGAGGAACTGTGCCCGCCGATAGTGCAGTGCCCGTGGCCGGGGGCAGCCGGGGCAGCTGGGCCTCGGTCGAAGACGTTTCCCTCTCAGCCTGGAGGCCAGAGGTCCCAGGTCAAGGGGAGCACACTCCCCCCAGAGACCCCAGGGAGGGCCCTTCCTTGCCTCCCCTTTTAGAGTGGGGTTGCCGGCGGCCCTTGGCAATCCCCGGCCCGTGCGCAGCTCTCCTCTTCTTTGCTTTTATTTTATTTATATAGTTTTTGAGGTACCAGGCATAGGGAGTGAACCCCAGATCTCGCATGTGGGGAAGCTCCCCCTCCTCCTCAGCGCCCACCCTCCCCCAGTGCGAGCTGACGCAAAGATCCCACTCCTGAGGGTCGCAGTCACAGCTCCTGGGCTTAGGAGGTGGACGTTCTCTTGGGGGACATGCTTGAACCCTAACAGATGTGAAGCCAAGGCCTCATGGATTCGCCTCGGCCACAGGGGCTGGGGGTGCTGCTCCCGGACGGTGGGGCGCTGGGCAGCTGCCGTGCCATACCACACTGAAGGCCGTCACGTTTGCCATTGGCTGGGCACGAGTTTGTCTGGCAAATCGCCCCCCCCCCCGAACCTACCCAGACGTTTCCAGTCTTTCCTCCCTCGTGTTTTTTGAGAACTCGGGGTTTCTCCTTTCCTGTGCGTCTCCAGGGCAGGAAAATTGCACAGGCCGCCCCACAATGCACTCAGCAGGCTGCTCCAGGGCTGGCTGCTCACGCCTGCCCCCACCTGCACCCCATCCCAGTGCTCTCAAGGACACCCCAAGATTCTGGCGTTCTCCATGCGGGCGGCAAGATGGATTAAAAGTGTGAAAATGAAGTGAATTCTATGGTGGGATGCTGCCAGGAGGGAGAACTTGAAAAGCCCCGTCCACCCTCACTGGGCAGCTGGGGACCCCGAGCATCTGGAGCGTGTTTGCAGGCCCCCAGCAGGTCGAGGTCACTGAGTCCTGGGTTCCGGGGGTCAGGGCCATGCTGCCAGCCTCGAGCATCTCCCGGTTAAGGAGAAGCGGACGGATGAGCGGATGAGTGATTCCCGTGCTGTGGGGGTGGGAGCCCCTCTGCCCAGGGAGGGCCTGGGAGCCGCAGAGCAGAGTGTGCTGCCGGCTCGGAGGTGCTGAGGGCGCAGGATCCAGGCAGGTGGAGCTGGCAGGAGGCGGAGCTGCAGGTAGGGGGGCAGTGGGCAGAGCCGCGCAGCGGGAAGTAGGCGCCTTGTCCACACCTCCAAGGTGCCTGGGGGGCGGGGTGCCCGCCGAGCTCGTGGCCTTTCGCGGCCACTTAGACGTCTGCACTCCCTCGGGAACCCACAGCCACAGCAACCAAGGCGCCCTGACTCTCGTCCGAACGCAAGGGCGGTGTCCGAGCCTCCAGGGGACGGGCTCCACGCAGCTCAGCTGAGGTCTGGGGGCTCCCACTGCCCCTCAGGCCCAACGGTTCTCCAGAACGACACGCAGAGCCCAGGCCAGCGCGGTCGCTTATGATGGTGGCTTCACTGGAGTAAAGGATGCAGGTCGATGGCAGGGCCACGACGGCAGGGCCGCGCAGGGAAGCCTGGGAGGCCCCAACGCAGCACTCCAGGCCCACCCCCTGGGCCACCCCTGCCAGCCAATGCGTGTGGCCCTCCGCGGAGGCCCCGCTTCCATGTCCAGCTTTTGTCGGGGCCCCTCCCCTCCCTGGAGGCCCAGCCCCCTAGCCACCCGGGGTCTCTCTGCTGCGACCATCCCACCTGCCACCTCATCAGCATGAACTCTCAGGTGTGATCCTGGTAACAAAAGACGCTCTGAACTCACCCAGGGGTTTGGCGGCCACATGGTGTGCCGAAGGCCAGACCTCCTTTTGGAGACCAAATTCCTGACGTTAGGGTCCAGGGAGACCCAGGAATCACACGAGGTCAAACTGGCCCTTCCAGGAAGTGCATGTTGTCGGATGCCCTCAGCGTGTCCTAGCTGGAAGGTGAAGATGTCCAACACACTTACCTCCAAGCTGCCTGTGGCTTCCATCTCCGTAGCAGGTATTTTGTAAAATATAAAGGCATTTACGAGACATTACTTCATGTGTAAATGTTATCTACAGGTTTGGTGATTAGAAATAAAAATGCAAATATTAGACTCAGAGGATCTGATATTTAGAAGCAAATGCAAGATTCGAGCCAGGGAATAAAGTGCATTGGAGCTTCTTATTTGGAGCCCTCACATCCCTGCATTCGGAGCAAAAGGGTCAGTGGCGGGAAGTGGATGTGGCTCAAGCAATTGGGCATCTGCCTACCACATGGGAGGTCCTGGGTAGTCCTGGGTTTGGTTCCTGGTGCCTCCTAAAGAAGACAAGCAAAACAGCGAGCTGATGTGATTGGGCTGGTACAGTGAGCTGACGCAACAAGATGAAGCAATGAGATGACACAACAAGATGACGCAGCGAGATGATGCAGCAAGAAGATGCAACGAAGAGATACAGGGAGGAAACACATTAAGAGACACAACAAGGGGTCGGATGTGGCTCAACTGGTTGGGCGTCCGTCTCCCATATGGAGGGACCCGGGTTCGATCCCCCGGACCTCCCGGTAAAAAAAAAAAAAAAAGAGACACAACAAGCTGGGAGTGGAGGTGGCTTAAGTGATTGGGTGCCTTCCTCCCACATGGAAGGTCCCAGGTTCAGTTCCTGGTGCCTACTAAAAAGAAAACGAACAGAGAGCAGACAGTGAGTGCAAACAACGAGGCAGAGGGAGAAATAAATAAAAATAAAATATTTTTTAAAAAGGGTCAGTGGCTGTAAGGTCCATCTCACACTTCCTGTTTCCTAGGGGCAGCTTTGGCCCCTGCACTCTCTGGACCATGGCAGGTATGGTGACCCCTGGCCCAGGGCTGGTTCAGGGGTGCAGGATTCACCAGGATTTGGCTCCCTGTCCGGCCAACTGGGAGAATCCTGTGGTCTCCCCTGGCTGCTGGGTGCTGCCCCCGGCAACCAGGTGTACTTCCCCTGGACCAGGTGTGCTGGCCCCTGGCAACCAGGTGTGCAGGCCCCTGGCGGCCAGGTGTGCTGCTCCTGAGGCTCCACCTGTTCCTCCCAGGCCCCACCCGCCTTCCTATCCTCCACATAGACCAGGCTCAGCGTGACCTGTGGGGATGCGGTCAGAGGGTCTCCTGACACATCCCTTTCCAGGACAATGCCTGCCCCCGGGACCCCCCGAGTTGGGTCCGCGCACCCCAGCCAGGGGAAACCCGCAGAGAACAAAGATCCATTCACGGCTGGAGGAAATGGAGGGGATATCTAGCCGAGCCCGGCTGTGGGTGCCCCTCATTCATTCATGCTCACTGGCAACACGCCTGCCCAGCCATGCACCACAGCTGTCGGGGGCACAGGGCTACAGGGAGATCCCCCGAACCTGGGCCCCATCCCAGGAGGGGTGCTCACAAGGACATGGTGGTGATGGAGATGGCAGGGCGGTTCCGGGGAGGTGGAGGGGCCTGTCTGGGGGGAGCAGGGATCTGAGCACTGAGAAGAGCCTGTGCGGGGAAAGCCTCTGCAGGAGAACATTCCAGGAAGAGAGCAAAGCTCGTGTGAGGAGGGTCAGGGGCAAGTGGGGTGGGTGGGGAGGGGCTGGTGGAGACCCTTGCAGCTGGGCGGGGGGGAGCAGGCGTGAGGCTATGCAGCCAGGCAGGGCAGCTCATTTACCCCCCGCCTCAGGTACCTGGGGGGCAGCACCACTGGCCGCCTCTTGGGGGTGGGGGCCCTGACATTTGGGGCGATGGTGGGCCGGGGGGCTCCTCTGGGCCTCTCCTGCTGGTGTCCAGGTGGACCCAGGGTGCCCCAGCTGCCTCCCCTGCACAGTGGCTCTGCTCCTGAGCTCAGCTCCAGGAACCTCGAGGGAAAGAGCCCCCCAAAACCAGATGCCCATGAGCACCCCGAGCCTCTCCTTGGGGTTCCCACTTCCACTTCCCCTCCAGCACCACCCTGGCTCCTTTCCAATCCAGTGTGCTGAGCAGGCGTGGGTGGACGTGGCCCCAGGCAAACGGGGGATGGAGGTCTGTGCTGCGGTCGGAGGGCGGGTCAGCCCTGAGGAGGGTCTCGAAGCCCAGCTGTGACACCAACGAAGGCGGCTCTGAGCCCCCAGGCACTTGGGGAGCAAGGCCAGGGGGAGATCCTCTGGGGACTGGTCGGTGGGCTCCCGCTCGGCAGCTCCCTATGGCTGCCGAGCCCGGCTTGGGGCCTGGTTGGGGCAGGGAACCCCACATGGCCCAGCCTGGGAGCGGGGACCATAGGCTGCCAGTCAGCAGTGGAGACCGTGGCTTTCTCAGTTACCATGGCGACAGGGCGCCTGATGTGCGCCGGTGGGGGGCCTGACCCACTTTCCCAAGCCCACGTCCTTCAGGCAGCCAGCCCCTTGCCCCACACCCACTGACCTGGGGAGGCGAGGCAGGAAGGGGGCCTGAGCAACAGGATTGGTCTGCGTGATCGCCGGGAGGGACTCGCCACGCGGACATTCCAGACACAAACCCCGTCCAGGCTCCGTGCCTTGCGGCTGAGAGGCCGTGGGCAGCCCTGTACCCCCTGAACCGGCCCCCCGTGGGAAGGACAACCTGGGAGCCGTGCCACGTCCCACCCTCTGTCAGGAGTGCTCGTCCTGAAGCTGCCAATTGTCCTGCTGGTCACCCCGGCCCCTCCAGGGGCCTCTTCCCGGACCACCCCGCCTGGCCCAGCCCACCACCCCCTCCTGCTCCATCCATCTATGCTCCTCCTGGCCATCTTCAGGTCCTGGGCAGGGGCAGCTGCACCCCAGGCTGGCCCCAGGCAAGGGAGCTGCGCCCCCGGGCAGTCCCGGGCAGGGGCAGCTGTACCTGGGCCCACCAGCCCCATAGCCCGGATGTCAGCTGCCCAGCACGGAGCACAGACCCCTCACCGGTTCATCTGAGGGGACGCAGTTTTCCCTTTGCACCAAGGCCCTGTGTGAGCTGGGACACCTGTGCTCTCGGCTGCATCCAGGTGGAGGCCCCGGCGGGTGCTGGGCCATCCTGTGAGGAAGCAGCTGCCCTGCAGGGCCTGAGCCAGTCGCTCATCGGCCAAATCGCTGTGGCTGAACCGAGAGAAGAGCAGCTGCTGGGCCGTGCTGATGTGCCTTTAAATGCCTCCTGGGCCTGCGGAGCCTAAAGCCAGAGCCTACTTCCTCGCACCCCTGACAGTGGGAGACGCAGACCCTCCAGGAGCTCGGCCTCAGAGCCCTGCGTGGGGCGCCCCTCGGCTTAGTCTCTGGAGTCCAGCCCTGAGGGCCCCTGGATCCCCGACTGTCCATCCCACCTGCCCGCTGAGGAAGGAGCCCAGCGAGGAGCAGGCTGCCCAGAGTCCAAAGGGCACCCAAGGACGGGGGTGCGTCGCAGGCCGGGTGGGGAAACCCAGAGGGGCTTCCTCACAGAATGTCATTCTGGGAACTCTGCTAGAAGACCCTCCTGGGACCCCCGGGCAAACAGGTCTGGCCATGGAATAGGGACCCGGAGAGGACCCCAGGCCCTGGGTCCTGGGACTCTGCCTTGTCTGGGAGGGAAGTGCAAGGAGGCAGCTCCTCGTTGTACGTGAAACTCAAGCAAAGGGTCCTGGAGGAGGCGGCAGGTCTGGGCCCCGGGGTTTCTCTGGGAGGAGCCAGCAGGGGCTAAGATGGCAATTTCTAGAACCTTCCGGATTTAGCAACAGGCCGAATCTGGAAGGGTGTTTGCATAGGAATTTTCCTTCAGACACTTTGTGCTGACAGACCCAGTCAGTGTGACTCCAGCGACCCTGACGGCTATCCCGGGCCGTGGAGAGGCAGGTTCTCACCTACGGAAAGCCAGGGCTGGTGGCCACAGCTGTGGAGCTCATCTGAAATCCGAGCGGTCGCTGTCAGCTGTCGCTGAAAACAGAGAATGGAGAATGACGCGTGCTCCTGCCTGGGACCCCTGCCCTGTAGGCCCCACCTCCCTGCTGCCCCCAGGGCCCCTGGGCCAGACGGCTCCCGCGTGGGGGACCCATGGGGGCCGGGCGGTCCTGGGGGCAGCAGGGAGCTGCCTCCCACGAAGGAGCGTAGGTCCAGCAGGGAAGACAATCCCAGACCCCGCAACGGGGGTCCCGGCAGAGGCTGCGAGGATTCCTGGGGGTCCGTGGGGGAGGGGGTGCAGGGGCCTGCCCTGTCCTTCCGTTCCCTCCCTCATTACACCCTCAAACCCACCCTGCATCCCGCCCTGAAAGGCCCTGAGGAGGGTGCATCGGGCCGTGGGCGCGGCTGGGAGCCACGCCGAGACCACACTTGGGCTGCGTCCAGAAAAGTGGCGACAAGGTTTTAAACAGCAAAGTCACCGCCCAGCAGCCTCCTGGGCGCACGCTGAACACAGCACTGGGGCAGGTGCTTTTCACCTGCGTCCACAGCCACGCCATCACGACAGTCTAAAGGTGGAAACAACCCCCGTGTCCCCAAGGTGGGCGGATAGACTATATGTGGAGCACGCTCGGTCCTGGAGAGAAATGCGGTCCCAGCTGCACGATGGGCCTTGAAGACGGCGCACCCAGGTATGCGGACGAGGAGGGACAGGTGTCGAGGGACACCACTCACATGCGACTAGAGAGCGAGCAGGAAGGGGCAGAAAGCTGATGGTGGCTGGGGGAGGGGAGGCAAGCAAACACTTTAGGGGTGCGGGGACTAGGTAAGGGGGTGCCCACCTTGTGAATGGACTAAGTACTACTGACTTGTTCCCTTAAAATGGCTCCGTTTAGGTTAGGTGATTCTCACCTCAATAAAAAATTTAAATAAAAAATGGTAAGGCACCGCCCCATGGCCTCGGCCGGGCCACTGGCTGCCCGTGCAGGGGCTCCGGAGAGCAGTGAGCTCGTGATGCGTCTGGGAGCCTCTGGGGCTGGCGGGCCTGGACGCGCCCGGCCGCGAGTCCCGAGGGAGTGCCACCCCGGCCTGCAGACTCCCCTGCCCTCGATCAGCGGGGCCCTCCTGGGACGGCCGAGACCCTCGGGCCTCACCCAGCTCTGACGGAGAAACCGAGGCCCTGGGTCCCATCCCTGCGTGACGGTCCCAGGCTTGGACAGCATCTGACCTTCGCCCTCGTCCCCCACATACGTCTTTATGCCATCGATTTGGGTCTCTCTGCCTGTATCCGGGGGCGGGGAGGCCAAGCGGGCTGCAGACAGGCTGTGGCTATACGGCCCCCGTGCCCAGTGCCACCCCCGCCTGTGACCTGCTTCTGGCTAGGGGAGATCGGGCCGGCCCTGTCACCCACGCCCTAGACGACTTTCCGCTCCCCATGGCACCTGGACTGGCTGTTCCAGTCATTTGGCCAGGGCCAAGGTGATCCGCAGGAGGGTTGGCGCTGGGAGGGGGCTGCAGACCCCACGGGCCTGAACCCGCTGCCTCGTTGGCTCACTCGAGCTCCACCACGGCATCCTGGGGGCGCCTCACCAGGCCACCCCTTCTGGGCACCGAGGACTGTGTGGCACTGAGCAGGAAGTTCACGCAATGGAGCATCTCGGCCTGCTGGTGGGCGCCAGCTTTGCAGATGACACCGTGTGGCTGTGGGAAGGCTGGTGCCTCGACCTGCTGCGGTTTCTAGGATACTTTGAACAGCAGCTGTGCAAACGGCAGGTCCCCGCTGTAGGACTTGGCAGCACTGTCACACCTTCCTGGCCAGGGGGCGCCTGACAATGTCCAGACGGGCAAGTGTGTCCCTTCTCCAGGGACGTGGGGGCGAGTCCCCTCCCCACGTGGCAGGCAGCAGGCAGCGACACGCACAAGCCTGCCTGTGCACATGTCTACGACTGCAACACCCTGTCTCACAGGGGCACAGGGGCCAGGGGGAGGGCCGCAGGCATGGCGTCCGTGCTGAGGGTCCCACCGTCCACAGCCCTCAGGCGGAAGCCAAGCATCCCTTGCAGTGCCGCAGATCGTCTGCCCCGGGGGTCTTACGTGGGCGGCAATGTT
This sequence comes from Tolypeutes matacus, assembly GCA_026826555.1. Taxonomy (NCBI): domain Eukaryota; kingdom Metazoa; phylum Chordata; class Mammalia; order Cingulata; family Chlamyphoridae; genus Tolypeutes; species Tolypeutes matacus. The sequence continues at coordinate 1,003,866 of JAKSZT010054164.1, forward strand.
TAGCCATGGCCCTCTGGCTGCCTCCAAAGCACCCACAGGTGGGGGCAGCTCCCCCGCCTGTGTGTCCTCCAGCTCCCCACGCCCTTCTCCACAGATGACAGCTGCAGGAAAGCCCTGGAGGCCGTTTCCTCCTGGATCGATCCTTGGAACAAAAATACAACAAAAACTGTGCATTGCCCTTGACAACGGAGCCACATCCAGGCCCAGCCCTGGGGACTCGGCACAGCTAGGGTGGAGGACGGCACGCAGCTCCCGGAGCCTCCCTGGAGACCCCTGCCTCTCTCTCCTTGTCCTAGGGGTTGGGGGGCTCCTGCAGGCTAGGGGAGGCTGAGCCCTGGGTTAGGGGGTGGGGGGTAGGGGAACAGGAACTGCTGGGCCTGGGCCTGCTCCCTGGAGCAGGTGCTGGGGTCCCGCCCGCCCACCTGCTCGGCCTTTCCGATGATGTCCCAGGTGCTGGGTGCAGGCACGGTGCACGTCGGGGAACGGGGAGGAGGCAGCCCGTGCTGCACGCCCAGGCACTGATCCTGCCACAGGGACCCCCCACAGGCAGTCCCCGAGGCCCTGGAGAACCCCAGGAGAACCCCCCACTGCCGGCCACAGGCAGGGCTCAGCCCACAAAGGACCAGGCCAGGCGACGGCCTGACGCCCCTACTCGGGCTCCTTTTTAAAAAGAGGCAGAAACTTCCTCCCTGGGCCCAGGACAGACAGCCAAGGACAGAAGCGCGCCTTGCTCATTAATCACCCCGGACCGAGGAGGGGCCTGGCCCGGCTCCTGACTCAAGGTCAGAAGCGCCGACTCCCTCGTTATTTCTATTTTTAACAATTTTGCTCAGGCCTCCTGCAAAAATAGCAGGAGGTGAGACCATCTCATGAGGTGGCTTGCTCCTGTCTCGGTGGAAAACCAGGGGCTGCAGGGCCAGCGGCAGGGACACACGCAGCACCCACCCCTGAGCATGGCGCTCCAGAGGTCTGGCTGCCGCTGGGCTCTGCAGGGAGGACCCCAGGCCAGAGGGGCAGGCGCTTGCCAGGGCCGCTGGGTGGGGGTGGCCGGGAGGCCCAGGGACGAGATCTGGCGCTCGGCCCTGCATGTCACCGTAGAGGCCGGCCCTGGGGGTCTGAGCAAAGGAGGAGCAGGGGGGTTGGGCCAGTGACCGCCACCTCCAACCTGCCTGCTGTGAGCCCAGAGCCCCTCCCACCGTCCTGAACATGGCTCCGGCCTGACGGTTACCGAAGCTGGCCCATCACAAGGAAATCGGGGCGAGGTCCCTGGGAGGAAGCTGAGGGGTGCAGAGTGCGTTCTCTGCAGACGTCGGGTGCACCAGCCTCCCACCCTACGAGCAGGAGATGGGCTCTGCCTGGCCTGCTGATAGGGTCCCCCAGCCGGGCACGTCCACTGGGCAGTAGCCCCCACCCCGGTCTGCTGGGCCTTGTCAGAGTCTGGGGGGGCTAAGCTGCCCCACCTCCCCAGCTTCCACCCCCATCTTCTCTTCCCGCCTCTGGGCCCAGAGGGGAAGACGAGGTAGAGCCGGCTCCCGGCCCCGCCCTTGGCACCGACACACCTGCAGACTCTGCCCCTCGCCCATCCCCCGAGACCCCCCCCCCCGGCCAGCCTCTGTCCTCGGCCCTGGCTGGGACACAGAGAAAACGGGGCATGGCCTCTGTGAGTGAGGGAGGGAGAGGGCTGTGAAAGTCATCGGGGGCTTCCGGCGGCAGGTGAAAAGCTTGGAGGTCACCACTCCCACCCTCACAACCAGAAGACATTGGAAAACAGAAAATCGGCAGCTCTTAGATCCCCAGGGGAGACCCGGAGATGGAGCCTGTGCCGGCACAGGGTGGGCCCGGGATTGCTGCAGATCGGCAGATATTTGGGATGGAGACTCCTGGCGCCTCGGGGGACCCCGTTTGAGTCCCACACATTGCCGGGGTGGGTCTCCTCACAAAGGCCCCCTCGCCAGAGACCCCTCTGACAGCCCCTCGGCCCCCCACCTCACCGGAGGGGCCGGCTGAGCCACCATGAAGGGCACAGGCTGGGGGCAGGGCCGCTCCCCCACCGTGCCCCTCGCCAGGTCTGCAGGCTCCTGAAGGACAGTGGGGTATGTCTCAGACCTCCCAAGAAGCAGTGTTAGGAAAGTCCAAACACAACAGTGAGATGCAAACAAAAGCCTAAAGTCATTAGGCCACTGGTCAAGATGGCGGTGCAAGACACTCCAGGGTTCTGTCCCCTACAGAAGCATTCAACAACTCGCAAGAACTGGAAAAATCCTCTTTCTCTAAGTTCCAGAAAACAGTCAAGGACTCAGTATCTGGGTGAGCGCCCACTCAAGGAAAAGGCCACTCAGAAGCGGAAGATCTCGCGGTGCCCTGCCCGTCCCGCTTACGGTACCAGCTCAGCGGGAAGCCGGCTGCGCTCCCAGTGCAGGTCCCTGGCGCCAGTCCCGTGTGTGTCTGGGGTGGCCTGAAGGCCTCAGTGTCCCAAAATTTTCCCTTCATCTAGAAGACAGCTCACAGGGTCTCCCGCAGAGCCGTGCTGCCGGTGCAGGGACTGCTGCCTGCAGGACACAGCACAGTGCCTGGGACCTCAAGGGGACATTCCCAGGGAAGAGGGGACACTCGGAACTGTGTAAATGAGGGAATTCCCAAGGCCAAATCTGTGCACAAGACAAGACTCAAGCGAGAAAGGACCAGGGAGGCCCTGTGGTTTGGCCTCGAGCTGTTCTCCAAGCTCATTGCCCACAGTCAATCTGCAAAGACTGGGAAAGGTGTTTTCTTTTTTTTCTTTTTTACAAACTGTTTTTGTTTAGCTCCTGGCATTCAAGGAAAGCTCTGGATATAAGCTTAAGGAACAGATGTCTCAGAGTCTAAATTCCAACAATAACACAATAAAACATCAAAATGTCCAAGATTCAATGAAAGACCACAAAACATACAAAGAAACAGAAAGTGATGGCCCACACAAGGGAGAAGATTAAAGCATCAGAAACCATCAGTGAAGAGGCCAGGCCTGGGGCACTCCAGACATGGACATCTTAAAAATGGTCCTTAGAGAACTAAAACAAGGACAAAGAACTAAAGGAAATTAGGAAAATAATAGATGAACACAAAAAGAATATCAAGAGAAATGACAAAAGGAACCAAAATGAGCTGAAGTATAGCAACAGAAACTAAAAATTCCCTAGAGGGGTTCAGAAGAAGTTTGGAGGTGGCAGAAGAAAGAATCAGAGAACTTGAAGATAAGATGATTGAACTCACCCAATCTGGGGAGCAGAGGAGAGAAAGAATAAGGAAAAATGCACGGAGCCCATGCACCTGTGGATGTCATCAAGTAAACCAATGTAGGCATAGTGGGAGAGCCAGAAGGAGAAGAGAGAAAGGGGCAGGGAGAACATTCAAAGAAATGACGGCTGACAACTTCCCAATCTTAACAAACACATGAATGTACACATGCAGGACATTCAACAAACTCCAAACGCATAGCCCCACACTGCAGCATATTTAAACAGACCGTCAAGTGCCAAGATAGAGAATTCTCCAAACCGCAGGGAGAAGCAGCGCGTCACGCACGAGGCCTTGGGAAGACCAGGTGCCCATTTCTCATCTGAGACCACGGAGGCACGAAGAGGGTGCGATGACTAAAACTTAAAGTGCTGAAAGCCAAAACCGCCGACCAGAATTCTATAGCTGGCAAAACTCCCTCTCAGAAACGGGGGCGGGATTAAGGCATTCCCAGATAAACAAAGCTCAGGGGCTTCGTCACCGCTGAACCAGCCCTGCACGAGGTGCTAAAGGGCACTAGCTGAGCGAAGCCAAGTGAAGAAATAAAGAGCTCCGGTGAGGGTAACGATGGGTAACTCTAAACGCCAGTGCCGTTGCGTTTTGGGTTTGGTTTTAAAAGACACATGCCTGAAATGTGATGATAAAGCAATGGCTTTGAACACTGTGTAAACAGGCAATTTGTGACAAGCACCGCACAAAGGTGAGGGATGGACGGCAGAAGAGCAGTTTGTGTAAACTGTTGAAGTTGTTGGGATCAAAGTAAATGAGACTGTTAGAGATTTAGGATGTTAATTTAAGCCCCGTGGTAACTACAAAGAAAACGTCGGAGGATGTGCAAACTCACAGACAGGAAGTAGGGTCCAGGCGGCCAGGGGTGGGGCAGGGCAATGGGCAATTAATGCAGAATGGGTGAAGGGTCTCCTGTTTGGGGAGATGGGGACGTTGCAGTAATGGAAGGTGGGGAGGGAACAGCAATATTGGGAATGTGATTAATCCCTAAATGGTATGCTTGGGAGGGGCTGAGGTGGGAAAGTTCATGTCGTATACATGTTCCAGAAAAAAAGAAAGGGAGGGAGGGAGGAGAGAGAGAAGACGGGTGCCCACTGCATGCTGGGGACACCAGAGGCCACGTGTCCACACCAGAGAACAGGACATGGCGGCGAGCTGCGCTGGCTTTCTGCTGCGCCCACAGCGGGTGGACTTCAGGGGTGATCTGAAACCAAAGGAGCCAGACACAGTACCTGCGGGGCAGCCCATCACAGCCGGTTCTGGAGCAGACAACACTAACTCGTGTTAGAAATCAGCATCGGGATGGGGCGGGCACTGGGGAGAAGGTGCCTGGAGTGGGGGTATGGGGGTCCTGTGGCTCTGGCCCCAGCTCCTCGTCCCTCCCAGCTCTGAGTACCCCCTGTGGTGGCCGCCGCGTCTGGACCAGGCAGGTGGTGTGCAAACGCGCCGGGCAGAGCTCCGTCCCTCCAACCAACAGGGAGGTCATTCCATTGAGGGGAAAACAAAACATAGTCACAGCAGCAAAAAGACTCAGGTCGATGCCTCAGGCTATTTGGGACCCTACCTGTAAAAGCTGCCCGTGGGAAGGAAAGAGCAAGTCTCAGCGTCTGAAGGCTGGGAGGGCAAATTGTGGCTTATGGAATTACTGGGATGTGACGCGGTTATCTTCCGTGACAGCTTCCAGAGCGGCTCAGGCCTGAGGAGGTGGTACTGACTTTTAAGTCCCAGCCATGCTGCCGTGCTGCCGTGCTGCCATGCTGACCAGCTGCACAGGACATGTCCACACCAGCCTGCACGAGGGCGGCAGTGAAGCCACCGAGCAGGGAGAGGGGTTTAGCTAACAGGGTGGGGGAGGCGTGCTCGAGTTTCCCTCATGGAAAGATTCCGTCTTGCTCAGAGAAGAGGTGAAAGGCGGCCAGAGCGGGGGTCCCGGCAGGGCCACAGGAGGCTGGGGGGTGGGGAGGGCCACAGGGCTGCAGGCACCACAGGCGGCTGGCATGGTAGGAGAGCAGCAAGCCCGGCGTGGGGGGCTGCGGGAGCGGGTGGGAGGGCAGGGCAGGTGCGCGCGCCAGTGCAGCTGGGCTTTCCCTAACCAAATAAAGGGCCAGCAGTGAGGTCAACATGCTCCCGGAAGGGCGATGAGAAACCGAGTGCCGAGGAAAAGTGTAAAGACGAGAAGAGAGGTGTGCACGTGGGCATTTTACCCTGGACTTGGGCTCTGGACAGACCCCCCAGGCTCCCGGCCCGCCCTGAGGGGACAGACTCGCCTGTGTCCCCAGGGCCTGAGGACAGACGCAGACGTGACTGGAAAGCTCAGGTCACAGTGTCCCCCCAGGCAGGGGCAGCTCAAGTTCATTCTCCCCGAGAAGTGCTTTAGATTCCGAGGCTTTATACAATATGTTCAGGCCAAGGGTCACGGACGTGTGAATAAAGCGGAAGGCAGCATCCCACGGGGCTGCTGAGGAAACCGCAGGAGGGGTCCACAAGCCCCCGCATGCCCTCCTCCCCCGTCACGGCGGCTGCAGGGGAACATCTTCGTGCAAGGGGCCTGCAGACCCGGCGAGGGGCGTGGCCTTGATGGCCACTGGCTGTCCCTTGCCATCGGCCCTTTCCCACCAAGCGGAGGCCAATTTGGAAAGGACCTGGGGCTCCCAGGTTTCTCCGTCCATTTCATGGGGAGGGAGTGCCGGGGAGATGGGAACACACGGCCAGATAGCACGCGAAACCAGAACTCTGCCCTGACCGGCCGCCCTCGGGGGGCCCCTCATGCTGGGGCTGAAGCTGCAGCTTCCCTAAGTTTTGACTCAGGACCCACAAGGGAAAGCCAGAAACACTGCCAAACGAGAAGAGATGCCGCCTGCAGCTACCCTGCCTGCAGCATCCCCGCCTGCAGCATCCCCCGCCTGCCGCTCCCCCTGCCTGCAACTGCCCCCGCCTGCAGCTGCCCCAGCCTGCAGCGACCCCAGCCTGCAGCTCCCCCAGCCTGCAGCTCCCCCCACCTGCAGCTGCCCCAGCGCACCCCTGCAGCTGTCCTTGGCTTTCGTGAGGTCGCCCCCACCCCCACCTGCCCTGCAGCCTCTGCCAAGGCACGTGGTCAGCCCCTCGCAGTACTGAAGAAACCACCCTGTGTGTGCACTTGGGTGTCCAGTGTTTGTCTCCACGGGCTCCACGTGCCGACCACAGATGCCCAAGCACGCCGTGGCCTCCTGCTTCCTGAAGTCCCCATGGGCAGGTGACTGTACCCAGTGAAGACACTGGACCTGGAGCGCCCTGCGTCCTCCCAGGAGCACTGCAAAGACACTCAGCTTCCACATGGACAGCCTGAGCCAGTGGGGAGGCTGTCCCCCTGCAGGAAGATCCTCTCATGGGCAGCCAAACAGAGCTCGGCCCCAGAAGCTTGCCGTTTGCTTCCCGCGTGGACTGTGCGCCTCCCACCAAACGAACCTAAATTTTAAGTCCTTGGGCACAGGGGGTCCAGGACCCACCAGCCGGGCTGCATGCCCGAGCCCACCCTTCCTGTCTCCCTCCGGCCCCTTCCTTGAGGTGTCCCCCTTCCTGCAGCCACGGCACAGGCCCCTCTGGCCTCAGGAGCTGGCCGAGGGCTCCAGCCACGACGTTTGGGGACAGCGGGCGGGAGGCCACGTGCTCGGCTGGGGCTGCTCCACCAAGAAGCGGCCAAGGAGGGAGGCCTGGCAGAAGGGAAGTTTGGGGGGACAAAGAGGGGTGGGCGCACCTGCAGAGCTTCCCCCAGGAGGCGGGGGCACGGGGGGACGTGGGCTCTGGGCTGCCCTAGGAGCCCCTTCTCAGGAGGGTCCCCCCTGCCCAGGCACAGCCGGGTCCGACCACCCTAGGACCACAGCTCCCAGCACCGTGACCACGAGGAGCTGCAGGGCAAAGGGCCGGCGGAGGGGCTTCTGCCACAAGCCACGGGGGGCGGTGAGGCTTGGGCCCCTGCAAGGCTGACCAGCAAGTGCCCGTGTCCTGGGGACCGAGACAGAGGCCGCTGGGACACTACTGCCACAACACGGCCCTCGTGTGCAGACCCTGCGGAACCGGCGTGGCTGTGGCTGCAGCCACGTGGCAAACGTGGCCATGGACAACCTGGTTCTGCCCGGCCTCTGTCTGTCGTCGCCCCTCGCAGCTCCCCAAGGCCACCAGGCCCTCCTGGACCCAGGGCCACGTATGGCGCAGCCCTGCGTGTGCTCGGTTTCCACGGGGCCACGGCTCCTGCCCGATCAGTTCCCCAGGTGCTGCCAGGTGCTTCCAAACACAGCAGGTAGTGTCAGGTGAATCAGCACCACCTCACCAGGTACCCCCAGGAGGGGCGAGCCACGAGGCCAGGGAAAGGGTCTCTTTACCTGCCGTCGCCTCCCCCAAGCTGGGATATAGCAGGTGCACCAGGAAGGCTGAAGCAGCTCAGGTCGGGCCCCTCCACCAGCCTGCTCTTCCCCAACATGCCCCACCACCCGCCCCCCACCCAGCCCCCCTGCCCCTGCCTGGCCCCTGCCCCCCACCCCACCCGGCCCTTCCCCACCCTGCCCGCCCCACCCCCATCCTACGGCCTCAAGTCCGGGGTGAGTGGTCCCACCAGGTGCTATCCCTGCACCTTGGCGAGGGCAGAATCCACCAGGCAAGTCAGTGAGGCGCCTGGGGGCCCAGGACAACAGGGACACTCAGATCAGCCCGGGCCCCCGCCAAGCCTGCTGTATCCCCAGGCCTGGGACGTAGGTGCACGCCCTGCCGACATGCCCCGTGCCGTGGCTTCCTCGGCAGCAGCCTTCCAAGGTGGGGGCCGCCGGCCCCACGTTCAGCAGGAGGCCGCGCCCTCCGCCAACCCTGCCCGCTGCTGCCCCTACTGGCCACCTTCAAGTGCCTCTCCAGCTGGAGAGGGTGGTCCGGAGGGGCTGCAGGGGGCACTGAGCACCTGACCAGAGCCACGTCTAACTCCCTGCCCTCCGGCTCCTCGAGAAGCAGATTCCGCAGCGCAGGGAGGTCACGCTGGAGCTTCTGAGGACGCCGTGGCCGGGCCCTCGAGCCAAGTGCCTGCTCCAGCAGCACAGATCCTCACCCTGTGACGCCTACAGGTGGGTGAGGAGCCGACCACTCGGCTTCGGGGCCACAGAACTGTGCGTTCCCACTGCAGAGCACGTGACCTGGACGCACCCCTCGCCTGCATGTACAGCCGGGAACTCCCCAGTGTCTGCTCACAGGATAAAGGAAAGAAATCAGACCGCTGGGAATTCCCGCAAACGGATCCGCACCTGCTGAGAATTTCACACACACACAAGCAGCGCTGTAAGGGACAGCATTGCCCTGGGGAGGGGCCAGGGACGATGGGCTTCGTTTCCGTCAGCCTCCGGGAAACTTGCCCCTCTGAAAGCCAAGACGGACGCCAACAAGGGCCCCTGGGATGGCAGCCCCTCCCCGCATGCAGCAGCAAGGGGCCCTGCGTGGTCAGCGTGAAGCCAGGCCCCCGGGAACCACGGAGGAGACGGGCCCGTCCTCACACGAACGCTGCCCCCATTAACACTCATTGCGGATGTTTTCCTCTTGACCTTTCTGCAAGGTAATTTTAGGTTCTCGTGCAACTAGTCAACAAAAACTGTGGCTGAGCAAAACGCCCTTGAAAATGCTTCCGTCAGGAGACGCTCAGACGCTTTAAGTACATGCTTTGCTCCAGCTAATGAGTGCTCTGCTGCCTTTGATAACCATGGTTTCTCCACCTGGCCAGGGACCAGGAGCTTTCTATTTTTATTTTGCAGAATAAAATGTTGCTGAAAAAGTCCGTCTCCAGTGGCCTCCCGGAACATATTACCTGTGGGCTTCAGGGGAAGGGGACAAGCATACCCCCACAGAGCTCATCGCCAGACACTCTCAGAAGCAGCGCCAGAAGGTGCAGTGCCACGGACATGGCAAGCGTTTCCCACCTCAGCCCTCGTGTCCTTTGTGTGAAAAGCTCGAGTGATGGTTCTCAGGCCTGAGTGTCAGGAAACACTGCAGCTCTTCTGAACACTGCTTGGCTGCATCTCATGGACACTTGGGATCTTAGTTCCCTCTTTGCTTTGGCCACCAGGAAGCTTATAAGTAAAATGTGGCCCACTTCTGGCAACTGAACGGGACTCTGCAAACCTCTCTCTTGGCTGTATTATTTTTTCTATCCCTATGTTCTCTTCCCTTTAATTCCCTCTAGTATATGTTTTGTTGTTTTACAGCCTACACATTTCCTTACATTTCCCTAAGGTGCCTGGGACCCAGCTTGGACCCAGCCTACAGAGAAAGAATTCTATTTAGACCTGAAACCTTGCAGCAAGGGGAGCTCTGTAGACAAAATGTTTGCCATTTACATTCATAGTTCATGCTGAAGAGAAGTAAGACAATTTAGGTTTAATTGTCTCCCAAATCTGCTGAGGAACAAAATGTAACTCTGTTACCAGAGGAGGGTGCGGTGACCCGTCACAGGAAGGGGAGCCCGGGCAAGTGGGTGGAGGGCAGCGCCTTTGAAAAGGAATTTGAGTCCCTGCTTTAAGGGTGTTTTAAAGACACAGACCAGTTTGGTGGCTGCTCAGAGCCGTAAACGGTTACTGGCTGCAGTCACTGCTGACATGCGCCACGTGACCTCCAGCCCACCCTGAGAGCGGCCCTCGCCTCCGTGGTGACAGGCTCGGGTGGCCGTTGTCACCCACCCTGCATCCGCTCCGCCTGCATCTTCAGGGCCAGCTGCTGCCCGTCAGGTCAGCAAAAGATAGCTGAGCACAGGGGGCTCCCTGCCTCCCCGGGAGCCGGCAGGGAGCTACACGACGACAACCCAGCTGCAGGAGGACAGTCGCCTGCGAGCGTCCAGGAACCTCGTCACAAGCCAGCCAGGGGCCGGGTGAAGGTGGCGCTCCAGTGTGGCCAGGCACCCCTGCTCCTTGAGCCCCTGCGCCTCCCACCTGCGCCTCCCTCCTGTGGAAGGAAAGCAAGCTGTCTTGTCTTAGCCACTGCTATTTTCTGTTTTTGTTTATGCAGCTGGAGCTAATCACAGTGGAAACCAACCACGCTGCCCGGGTCACGGCCACTTCCAGGCAGCGCCTGCACCCGCGTCTGTGTCAGCGCCTCCGCTGTGTCCCGTGCCCCAGCACCGTAACCCCGGGCAGCTGTTGACAGGTGCTGTGGGCCACCCGCCTGCTGGCTCGGACGGGCCGGCGGCCTCACACCTCCTGTGGTTCTGGCCCATCAGCCCTGACTGCGCCTCATACGAGGCCCCACCTGCTCACATAACATCCATCTCACTGCCCCATCAGCTGTGAGGAGATCAACCAAGTAATGCAGCTCAGCACCTGCCTCTCCGCATCTGCGTCTGCCAAGCCGCCAGCTCCTGCCCACCTGGGGGCCTCCTGGACCAGGCCCCCCGCAGACCAGGCCCTTGTACCCAGCGACAAGACTGGACGGGCAGGAGTCCCCAGTCCTGAGAGGGCAGGTGGGCCCGTTAGCTGAGCTCCTGCCCACAGCTGGAGGTGGGGACCATCTTCCCAGCTTCAGGGCTAAAGGGAGGCAGGCGGCCGAGCCCCCCGGTGGACGGCAGGGCCGGGACGTGGCCCCCTCCGCCTGCCCCAGCCTGCTCCCCGGCCACCTCCTGCCTGAGCATGCTGTGAATACAACCACGAGGGGTCCCGGGGGCACCCGGGCACCCTCTAACCCCGAGGCTGTGTGCCCAGTGGGGGCAGCCGAGGACAGCAGCCCAGTCTGGGTGCCCGCTCCCAGGTCACCAGGCAGACCTGAAGGAAAGAGGTCATTCCCAGCACGGTGCAGGACATGGGGAGACATGGAAAGCAGCTGAGGATGCCAAACACTCAGGCTTGCTGTGATGGAGAGTGGCCGGCTCTCTCTGCCTTTCATGCAGGGACCCCTGGGCCGCCGGTTGAGGGCTCGTTCTGGGTTTTGTGGACATCCATGCACTGGCCTGGCCTTCAAGGATGGCTCATACACCACGCCTGCGGGTGCCACAGGGCTGCGGGGCAGTGATGTCGCCTTGCTCTGTATTGCGGGATCTGTGGCCTATGGGGGTCTCTCTGGGGACAGAGGCCCCCAGGCCTCAGCAATCGCCCCACCCAGGGTCTCTGCAGCTATCCGGGGCTGGGAGCTCAGGCCTCCTTGTGGTCCCCAACCTGCCTGGGAAAGGGAGGCCCTCGAGATCCGGCTGTGGGGGGGCCGACCCCGCCCTGGCCACCACCCTGCCCACCGGCCAGCCTCTGGCCACCTGACAGGCCCCACCTTCAGGGTCCTTGTCCAGGGAGGAAGACCAGGTGCCCCCGGAAACTCCTGAAGGCAAAGGTGCCTCTCAGAGACTGAGCGTTCTCTCGTCGAGGGGAGCAGGGCCTTTGGTTTTGGTCCCTGACTGCGAGTAAGTTCAAACACACTGGACTACTTTCACTCGGGAAAACCCAGGGTTAGCCCCAAGCCACAGGCTCTGGAGTCCCTGTTCCCAGGGCACCGTCGGGTCCACCCCTAAGGTGACTGGGAATCGTGGAGGGGTCGGGAAGGAAGGGATTTTCACAGCAAAAGCCCTCGGTCACGGAAAATGCGGCTAGGATGCAGCAGGCGGCCAAGGAAGGGCCTCGCGGGCTGCGGCCTCAAAGCTTCGGGCTGCCCAGGGCAGGTGCGCTGTGATGAGGCTCCAAAAACAAAATCGGGCTCTAGGGCAATGATAAATTTTAAAAATGAAAACACTTCTATTGAATTAAAAGAGACGTTTTCTCAATCTCCCCTTCGGTGCTTTTATGCATTTCCGCTCAGGGGCTGCCGCTGCCTCTGGTCACTCGTGAGCGCCCAGGCCGCCTCCAGCTGTTCGCGCTCTGCCACAAGTGCACCCACGCTCACCTGACCCTCCAGCACGAGGCCGACGCCCACTGCGGGCATCTGTGGAAAGAACGACCTGCCACACTTAGGGTAAAGTCACTGAAAATCTCCAAATATCTATGCAAATCTCTGTGCAGGATGGAGTAGGTAAATCTTCTTAAAAACCAACTGGACGTAATTACTGTTATATTAATTCATTATTCATAATTGATATCTGAACTTGGTATAATTTCAGATACAAAAAGCATTTGACATTGAAAGAAATGAAGACTGACCAGTAAGAGAAAGGGGCTGCCGCAGGGCAGACCCCAGGGTGGCGTGGGGGGAGGCAGCGTGGAGGGGGCTGCTGGGCTGTGCCGGGGGGCGCTTAACAGCCAGCTCTCTGTGTGCACGTCCATTACAAACCAAATCAAGAAAAACGAGCTGAAGCACACTGTTTACAAATAACGGTGAAATGCATGTACTCTTTATTGTAAATTCCATACACCAACTTGACTCTTACAGACTCAGATGTTTTTGCTGATTTTGGGAAATTTTTCACCTGTAGGGAAACTGCAGCTGCAAGTAGCAAGTATATAAACTTTGGTGTATATTTTCGTTCACATTAAGGAGTAAGACAAAAATGAAACGTCTGACCGTTGCCTGCTCGTCAGTGACTTCTCTGCTGAACCGCACATGGTTATTGATACTGGAAGTACATGCCTGATTTGTTTGTTCTACTCGCAGTATGATGACTTTCATCTGCGTTGACATTTTGTCCACCACATTCTTAAATCAAGACAACCAACAAGACAACAGGTCAAGCTCTAACATGTGGCGTCTGCCAGTATTGGTGTAAATACTCCCATTAGGACCATCTCAAGCCACCAATGTCACGTTGAACACGGAGCTAGGAAGCAACACAGGGTGTCAAACTCGTGGAAAACGAGGACAGGGCAACATGGCGCTGGGCCCTCCACATGCTCTCCCCTTGGGGTGAAGAGGCCCCCGGAACGTCCACCCGGAACCTTGGCCTGTGCCCTGCCTGGGCAGCAGGGCCTTTGCAGCTGCAGCAGGGAAGGACCGCAAGATGCAGTCGTCAGGCTCAGGTGCATCCCGTAGGCAGGTGGCCTCGTGAGAAGGGGACAGGAAGTACAGACATGCAGGGAGAGGCCGCGACGGAGCTACGTGGCCACCAGCCAAGCCACACCAAGGATTCCCCACAGACCCCAGAAGCCAAAGAGGCAAGGAAGGGGCCTCCCCCAGGGCTGCCGACTTTCCGATTCCAGGCTTCTAGCTGCCAGGGTTGAGGGCAAATTTCTGTTGTTTTAAGCCGTGACCCCGGAAGCTCAGGCACCCCTGCCCTGCTCTCAGCTGGGCACGGGGCTGCCTCTGAGGCCTCTGGCTTCCAGGCCTTTCTTGGCCAGCATGGCCCTAGCAGGTGAGCAACAGGAAGGGGACGCCGAGGACTGTATTCTCCTGCAAGGTTGCTGGAGTCTGTGTGCCTCAAGGAAGGTAACAGCCTCAGCTCGTGCCCCTGAGAACGCTCTCCCAGGATCCGTTAACTTCTCACTCCCTTCAGAGGGGTGGGAGCGGCTCATCTCAGGCCTGGGATACTGAATGTCCCCGGCGGCCTTCCCGCCTTCTGCCCATGTCGTTGTGAAGAGCCCCGTGTGCTTCCTGCTGGGACACTGCACGGAACGTGGAGTCCACAAAACAGCAGGACCCACCAGGAGGGGGTGGAGGAAGCCCCCAGCGATGGCCACATGCAGGTGTGGCGAGAGGGCAGCCAGAGACGGGGGGGGGGGTGTCCCAGCGGGGTGTGAAAAAATAAGCCATGTGACTGCTAGTGGAGGAGCCCGGGTAGATTTGAGCACGCAGAAGATACCTCACACCTCTGTGAAAAAAGAATTAAAGAACAATGAAAACATACACATGAAGAATCTGAAATGTGCCATGACTTGAAAGAAATAACGGAGGGTAAAGAGAAAACAGGTGGCCTTGGTGCTGAGAAGCCTTCCTTCCAATGGCTCAGCGGTCAGGTTGTAGGGCTGGTAGCAGACCATGTGGCCCTGCGCACACTCTTCAGAGATGGGGTCACTTATGATTAACACGTCTTGTCAGCTTTGCAATAAAAATAATGGTCTGATAGATGTTGAGAGGGAAGGGTGGGGCTCAACTTCCTCATGTAATGGAGTGGGTGCCCTTAGATGCCCTCAGAAACCAATGAACAGCAAACAGGTTTGGGCGCATTGATTTAAATTACAAAGGCAACCAAGGGAGGAGCAGAGCTGCCCCCACCGGTGTCACTTCTGCTTTGTCATCTTCTTTACTTCTCATTTGTGCTCAGCTGCCCTTTCTTGGCTCTTTGCTGCTCCTGTCACTGAGTTCCTTGGTCTCGCCTCCATCCATTTTTATTTGCCAAGACTTTCTTAAAATGCGGCCCTCTAAAACAGCTTTTATTTATTGAAATGGTTTATTCCAAAGCTCTTGGGCTACTATGAAAACATTAGCCAGAGGACTATTGATAAAATAGAAACTGTTTCCAAAAGAAATTTCTAACGATACACCAGTTTACACTTTCCCGTGCTTTAGCAGAGAGCATCAGAGGGGACTTTGGTACCTGCATCCCGGTGAAGGTTGTTTCTTAAGCCTTTTCTGCATTAGTCCCAGGAATTACCCAATAATAGATTGGGGGGGGACATCTGTGACAATGCAGGGAGAGTTGCCTAAGAAAGAAATGTGTACGTCGACAGGGCTTCCCAGCATAAATAATTCAGGGAAACCAGGTCAAAAGATGTACTGCCACTGAAGGAGCTCAGGAGCAGGCTATCTGGGATGGACGTCAGTGCCAATGGACCTTGAGAAAGCCACACTGAAATGTTTCTTCTCGGCCTTCAGCATTCTCCTTGATCTCTGAAGCCTTTCAACTTGCCAGAACCGAGACTTTTTTTAAGAGAAAGAAACAGATACCCTTCAAGCAGAAATGTGATCTAAAAACGAACAATATCAATTCCAGACAATACTTTGGGGTTGATGCCTACCTGCTTTGGTCTAACATGGCCAGGCCTTCAGTTTGCCCACAGGGGCCCTGCTCTGGCCTGCTACCCGCCACCCCATCTGCCAACCCGAGTCCTCCTGGCCTCCCCACTACAGGGGTCCCCAGGTCATCCCACCAGCACCTACACCTGAATCCGCATGATTCCTTGACCTAAGTTTTCACTTGATCTTTCAAGAGTGTCACACTCCTGCCTAGTGAGAGACTAATTCCTACCCAAACAGGACCACCCCCCACCCCGGTCCTTTCTCCCATCCCAGTGCCCACGTTGGGCCCGCAGCACAGCCCCCAAATCTTAGGAGCACACCTGGTGTCACCTGGAGACAGGGCTGCGGGTGAGGGGAGCAGTGAGCGGGTGGGAAGGCAGGGGCTCCTGGCAGGTGGCCAAAGCTTGAAGGGGACGTTCAGCCAAGGCGGAAAGGCCACCCGCTCTGACCTCAGCATCATCACAGGGGTCGCGTGCCCTCCCTCTCCATTACTAGTCTCTGCTACGCCCTCTCCCCACTCGGCCCTGGCCCTGCCCCTGCTCCTCTGATTGGGGATCACGAAGAATCCAGAGGGGCAAGAGTGGAGATTTGGGGGCAGGGAGAGGAGCCAATGGCCGCGGGCAATCCTAGACCCTTCTTGGTTGACCACAAACGGACTTCGACGCGGCCTCAGGGTGCGCCCACGTGGTTCCTCTAGTCCGAGCAGGGCAGGGGTCGGCTCTGCGCACGCGCTGAGCAGGAACGAGCAGCACGGCACAACATGGCCGCCAGAAGAGTGGAGAGGGTGGTGGCTTCTGCACATGCGTAGAGCGGAGAGGCTGGCACGCGGCACAACATGGCGGCGGGCGGGGGGAGGGTTCTGCGCGCAGGGCGGAGACCGCGGGTGGAGCGGGCCAAGACAGTGGCCAGGCCAAACGACGGGTGTGTCCTCTGCCGGCGGAAAACGCCGGAGGGCGTGTGCCTCCGACAGGCAGCCCATAAAGCCCTCGAGATAGGCTGCCAAGAGCGTACGGCGTGAGCGAGAGGCTCCTGCGCGTGCGCGGAGGGGACGCAGAGCCTCGCGGAACCGAGCAGCCGCCACGGCGGCGGTGCTGCGCAGGCGCAGTGTGGAGGGTGGCGCGACGAGGCGGCGGCCCTTACGCACGCGCGGTAGCGAGGCGGTCCTTGCGCACACGGTCTACGGCCGCCGAGCAGGCTGTCGGGAAGCTGCCCGGGTGCTCCACCTCTCCCTCGCTCGGCGTGTCTCAGAGCCCCACCTTAGAGGGCCATCTTTAATGCAGACACTCACTGGTGCCCAGTGTGCGGAATGGGAAAGAAGTGCGTGCAGTCATGCGAGCGGGGGTGCGCGGAGCGCCGGGAGATTAGGCCCGGACGTCGCCGTCTTGCGTTTCCGGTTTGAGCGGCGCCCCCCCTCGCCACGCATGCGCTGTCCTGCGCCGAGCCAGCTGGGGCTTGGCGGGCTGAGTTCAAAGATGGTGGCTGCCGGGGTCCCTGGCTGTGGCCGGCAGCCCCTCGCGCCCTTGATCGTTCCCTTTCTTTGTGGCCGCTTGTTCTCAGTCATTTGCCTTTTGGATTGCTTGATTGGTCTTGTGTTTTGGCAAGGCCCTATCATAAGAAAGTTGAGCTTCGTTCTTCCAAGGTTTTTTTTATTTGACCTTGTTTTGTGTTGTTGGCTTTCTTGCTCCACAGAAATTGTGTTTTATAGCAAGAGCTTTACTAGGTGCTCTCTGTTTTGTGATGGTTACATATCAAGATTAATTTTTAAGTCATCCATATGTTGAGTTTAATACTTTTATGGGTTTTTAGAAATAACCATTCCTCTGGAATTTACTTTGCCGTAGGAAACCCGTTTTCATTTTTTTCCCCAGAGGGTTTGTCTTTGTCTTCCAGTGCCTTTTATTGAGTTCTGTCTTTGCCCACCAGAGGCAAGTTAGTGTAGGGCAGACCACATGGCCGTGAGACCCACCCGGAAGTCTCCTGACCCATAAGATCCCATTGGGAACTCTTCCCAGGGTCAAGGATAACCCCAAGCAGGCGTCCTTATTGGGTCCCTGAGGGTTAGCAGAACAGCAGAGAGCTGGGGCCCCTCCCCGACATTATGAAGTGGAGGAGGAAAGGTTTTGAAAAGCCTGACCTGGGGCCCCATGTGCGTGACTCATCCTGCAGCACGCCTGCATCCACGTCTAGGACTGCATTCTCTTCTCTGCTTTCTTAAAATGTTTTCTCCCTTGCCTACCCTATGGCGTGTCCTTAAATTCTTTTATGCAATGTGAAAGGCCCAGAATCCAAAGCTTTCCGCCAGCACACCCATTTTAATTTTATAGTAAACTAATATCTCAAAAATGGTTGTCTTTTTTTGGCATTCCTTTCTCTTTGATGATTTATCTTTCTGCACAAGAAGCAATGTTTTAGTTAATCCAGTGTTAAAACCATTTTTGATATAGGAAAGAATAGGAAATGAAATCAAATATACCAGTCTTCCTATCACCCAGAATTGACAAATAACATTTTTTTAACTTTATTTTATACATTTAATAATTGAAACTATGAACAATTAAAAACTAAAAAGTAAACACAGATGAATAAATACATTTCTCAATTAAATATACTAGATACATACAAATTTTTTTGAATCAAACTATGTTACACAATAAAATAACATCTTACTGTTTAGAATTATATTTAATATGTATCAAGAAACTAAGCAGCATGCCTTGTCACATTTATTTCTTGTTACTTTCACATAATTTTTTTTCCCTATACTATAATTGAATTAGATTTTAATTCGTATTCTTTCAAAGCAACTGTTTTTGGGTTTTCTTCATCTTTGAAGATAGGGGGAAAAAGTATGAAAAAGATGTGTCTCATACTCCTCTTTATGTCCTATATATAAATAATCATTATTATATGTGTCATTTTATTTTCATTTTTATTAAATTTCAAGAAATCGTGGGTATCTCATAGATAATAGTTTTTATTGTAGCCTTTAAATTGAATATTTTACCTTTCAGACATCAAAATCTCAGAAAAATTCCCCACCGTCTTTCTTCCTTTACTTAAGTATATGTCCACACATACCTTAATAACTATTTTTTTCTTTTTTTACTTAACTTAAGCTCATACTTGATTGATTCTGACTTAGCTTCCCTCCCTCCTCTTTCTTGTCCTCATTTCCACCAAGCCTCCTCCCCACTCTATCTTCTGGTCCTGCTGGACTGCTCTGGTCTCGCCATTGCGTCCACTTTCCCATCTTCTAAGTCGCTGCCTCTAGAATATCCTCTCATACCCTTCCCCGTTGCTCCCTCTGCACTTGGTTGTAGAGCCACAGCTCTAGCGCCACCTTTCCTGACTGGGGAGAAGGCATGCACCCTCCTTTGTGACGCAGCTTTCTCCTGTCACTTCACATGAAAAAAGTTCATGAGTTTGTACTTGCTTCATTTTGTCTTTCTACCCCTTCTGAAAAAGGGGGGTGGGGGGATGCACCTTATTGATGTCTCTAGCAGTGCTGGCTACAGTGCCTGACACCAACAGACATAGTCGATGTTTGTTGCCTGCCCAGCTAAGCGAGGGAAGGTAATGTTTTCCGAAGTTACTGTCTTTTCAGCCACAGGAAGGAGCAACAGCAGGCCACTGGGTGGGATGTTGGCGCTGGCTGCGCATATGGCGAGCGTGTGTCTCAACTGGTGGCGCTTGTCAGAGGGGCTGGGTGAGGGTCCGGCCTCGCTTTACGCGCTGCTGGAGGAACAGAGTGTATACGTGTTGAGCCAAATATGGTATTTATTTTTTAAAGTCAAATCTGAGGTACAATTTACATACGATAAATGCCACCCTTTTACACGCAGATTTTGATGGGTTTTGACAAATGTAAGCACCCTTGTGACCAGGACTGCCATCAAGATCTAGGGCGTTTCCACCCCCAAAGTGTCTTCCTGGGCTCAGTCCTAGCCAGTCCCTGCTCTCCTTGGGGTGGTAGTGGCCGAAGCTCCCCGCTGCACCCCACAAAGGCGTTTCCAGACACACCGCGTAGGGGGGGAGGGCAGGGCTGCCCCAGCCCAGCGCTCCAGCTCGCCCTTGGAGCCTCTGCGTGCCGGTGTTTGCGTCCCGAGCAGACACTTTTCTGGCGTGCAGCTTCTTCCACATGCTGAGGTGGCGCCACTCGTAAGTAGACAACAAGCTTTTACCTGTCCTGCTGATGGACGTTCGATTTAATTCAGATGTCCTTTCTTTCTCTTGGGTAAATGCCTAGGAGCGGAGCTGCTGGTCATTGTTCCCCAAAGTGGCTGTGCCAGTTCACACATGCACGGACAAGAGTTCTAGTGGCTGCACAGCCTCACCAGCACACTGTCGTCAGTCTCTCTTGTAAGGCATCCTAGTGGGTGTGAAATACACCCAATTCCATTTCTTTTTTTGACGTAACTTCTTATCTTTTTCTGCTTTATCTTTCAGTGGTCTCTGATGCCCGAAGCTGGATGTAAATGAAATTGAGCCTCAGCCACTGGCGTGGCTCCAGCAGAAGGATTCCAAGCTGAGGCTGGCTGTGGAGATGAGCGTTTTGAGCTAGGCACATGGTGCGTCCATCAGACAGTGCTGGGAGCAATCTCCGTGTTTGCATTTTGTTTCCACTTCTAACATAAAACGTTCACTTAAATACCAGAATCTTAGGTACTAAGGAACGTGTTATCTGCAGCAAACACGGTTGCCAAGATCTGCCTGCCTCTGCTTTTTTTTGCTCAAGCGTTTACCAGGCCTGCTGTAATTCCCCTCCTGGTGCACAGGCATCTGCCTCCCACCAGGGCGAGGAGCTGGGCCTTGGATTCTGATTCCAGGAGGGCAGCCGCTGGCCTGCTCTCAGCTAGAGTTCGCCTATGAGCCATCCCAGCCGCACAGGCAGGCCCGCGGCCTTTACTCCCAGGTTTCCACTAATCAGACTTAGGGACGTGGGGCGGGGCTCACCACCTGGCCACAGCCAGCTGTGCTGTAGAGCACGGACACGCATGCCTCTTTCTCAGTAGGTAGCTCTAGGAACCCAGTTCCAGTGTTAATAGTTGCCACGCCACAGAAACACGTTTCCCAGTTCTAGACTCGTGGCTCCTGGGAAACTGAACTGCACGCAGGTACGACACATACCCCTTCTCTCTGGGCGATGGGAGAGCGCGGTGTGTCTGGGCCACGGTCGGTCCCAGGCTGTAGGGCCTTCCACGCACCATAGCAGACTCGCAGTCCTCGTACAAGCTTTACGGTCTGTGTGCGCTGCAGGTCTGCCCACCAATGTGGTAGACAGTGGGCTCTCGTTAGAAAGTACTCGTGACATCACCTGTTAGTGGACACTGAGCACTGCCCCAGGGGGCATGGCGGGTGACGGAGCTGCCGGCCTGTGGTCGCAGCATTCTCCTCAACCCATCAATATATGACCTTGTTTTTTGAGTGTTTCTGTTTAAAGGCACTTTATTTGGCATATATTGTCGTTTAACGTTGGACTCGTGGCTGACAGCACTGTGACGTGCTTGAAGGAAATGTATCCAACACGTGTGTCCTCCGTGAGGCACATCGTGGCATTCTTGCACTTAGGAACGCTGGACAGCACGTCAGCACTAGCTCAGAGCCATTTTAAACAGCGAAATCACCCACAGGAAGCACAAATGTACAAAAGCTGGGGCAGCAGCAGGCTGTAAACAGGACACTTGTTGCAGCATGAGAGGTGACGCAGGCAGGCAGCACGTCACCCTGTTCAACCTCAGCTGAATGAATGTGTGCTTTGGGCAACAGATTTTTTGCTGTTCTGTGCGTGTCCGTGAATGACCAGAAGGCACCTGGGTTTTGAATAGGGGCTTACAAATGAATTTCATTGAGTAGGTGAATTCACAGATACGGACTCTGCAAATAATGAGGATTGACTCTGTCAAATCTTGAATACATATTCTAAATCTGTCCTTCAAACCAAGAGATTGCCCTTTAATACTAAATAATCCCGGTGAGCTGAAATCAGAGTTGATTTGAGAACTGTCAGCAGCAGCTTCTGGAAGGCTCAGGCACTGGCCTCCTGAGCACCTTCCCGGTGAGGATGGAGCCGCAGCCACCCTCAGTGTCCGTGGCGTCAGCTCCGCCCCTTGGTGATGGGCCCGAGCCAGAGCCTTTGCTGTGAGCTGGCTGGCAGGGGCCCAGAGCTTGATAACTGCAAAAAGGGCAGCGGGGAAGAGGGCTCCATCCCCAGCATGGAGGCCCCTGCAGGAGCATCTGAGGCTGGGCCTCAGAATCCCCCGCAGGCAAGGGTGGCCCTCAGGCCAGGCTCAGGAACGCAGGCCCCTTTCCTTGGGGATCCCCTCCAGGTCTTGACTCTCCTCACACGGCCAACAGGCCTGCCCCATCTGCCCCGCAGCATCTCTGGGCATGCCTGAACCCCAGTCAGGGGCAGAGCCTTGCACTGGCCAGCAAGCCCCTCTGTAGGCGCTCAAGGGGATCACCCCTGGGAGGGAGTCAGCTCCATTCGTGGGGACTCCAGAGCTCACGGGTGTGCAAATTAAATCAGCCTCCGGGTCCCAATGGGCGGCTGCAGCCTGGCCGCCTTGCCTGAGATGAAACAGGGTCCTGGACACACAAAACCCTCGTGGCACATCCCCTTGTCACACACCTGGGCCTCCAGGCAGCCCCCTGCTCTTACCTGGTTCATAGAGGAGTTGCCCGGCACCTCATGAAGCCTCCCATCAGGCAGGCTTGAACAGGACGCGCAGTGGACCCACGGTAGGTGCACAGTGGATGCCCGCCAGACAGGCAGTGGGCACATAGTGGACGCACGGTGGGCCCGGCTGCCCTAGAGGAAAGCTGGCACCGCTCCTCTGCCGGGCACTGTGCTGCAGATCAGTTCGCCACCCGCTGTGGGGCTGGAGATGATTTCTGAGCCCACAGGGAAGGACGAGAACCCAAAGGGGAGGCGGAAAGAAAGGGGACAGAGCCTGTCAGCCTCGGGGATCGTCAGAGACCCTCACCCGAGGGGAGCCGGTGCAAGGGTGACGTCTTCTGTCTCCAGTGAACAAGGGTTTAATAACATTTTGCATTCACGTCTACTTAGCCCGCGCGTGGCCTCCCTACTTGGACCTCGCTGCCCGCCAGGACGGCTCACTGTCCACAGCAGCCTCCTCCGAGCCCACCGGGGCCAGGCCCTCCTCTCCTCCAGCCCCTTCCTCTTCAGCTGTCTGAGAATCCGGAAGCCTGGAGCAGCAGCTCCCAGACTGTGTGACTTCAACTTTGGTTATGCTGAAGCCCCTGTTCTGAAGCGGGCAGTACGTGTGTCTCATCAGGGTCTCGGGGCCTCCCACACCATCCAACACTGAGTCCAGTGGGATTTAAGACAGGCTTCTGTTTTATTACAAAATTAATGGGTAGGGAAAACACCTCCAGAAGCGCCTGGCTCTGTCAGTTCGTCTTAGAGACTGGGAAAGCGGCATAAAACAAGTGAGGAAGCAGATAGACTTTGCATACACGTTTAACTTAAAGCTTACAGCTGTCCCTTCCTCAGCCGCTTTGGCATCATTCATTGAGGTTTGCTTGTCACACGAGGGAGCGTTCAGGGCCTCACCAAACCTGTCGGTGTAAACGCTGCCCCAGGTCACTCCAGAAGGTTCCTCACGTCGCAGCTATGTGATCAAGCGTCTTTATCAAAGCATGCTCTGCGCTTGGTTTTGCCGTCTGTTGTCTTTGAAACTGATTCTCCTTTTGGTCCAGATATCTCCCCGCGTCATCTCTGATGGGCACCGCTGGCTTCTCTCCCAGGTTACCCCACGAGCGCTTCTTGGAGGCTGCATTGGACCCCAGCTGTGGCTTTGTTGTCTCAGTCTGGGTCCCAGCGCAGGCCCGAGGCGCGTCCGCGTGTGAGCATGACGGGAAGGACGCGTCCCCAAGCGTCCGTGGGAGGAGGAGGCCGAGCCCAGGGTTGTGGAGCCGGAGCACCTGGCTGTGCAGGTAGTTTCACTTCATCCCACGTGGCCCCCTCAGAGGAGTCTGAGGGGGGCTCGTAAATTCCCAGATGGTTCCAGGCCTCCGGAGTACCCAGGGGGGCAGGGCCCACCAGAGCTCCAGAAGTGGGGTGTGGGGAGTGACGGACGCAGAGTTACTGTGCACGAGAACCCTGGATGGATTCATGGACACAGGTGGAGCACGGAGCCTCTGCTCCAGTCAGGATCCAGAGCAGCGTGGGTTCAGGGCCATGTGTGGCTTTCTCCTGGTGGGTGGAGATCCCTGGTGGGGTCCCTAGTGCACCTTAGTGGGGGAGTAGCCTGCTGACCCGGCCAGGAGCTCAGCCATTGCTCCCCATCCCCCGTGGCCATCGCCCCATCCCCCATCCCCCCACTGCCAACCCCTATCCACCCATCTCCCATCACCCCCACTGCCATCCCCCATTGCCATCCCCCACCATCCCCCATCCCCTCTGTCTCCCCATCTTCCCCCACCCCGCCACTTCCTGTGGCCTCAGCTCCCAGGAGCCCAGGCAAGCCCATCCTTGCCTTCTGCTCTGCAAGCCCTGGAATTTCCCCCCAATGTCACAGACAGATAAAAAAACCCAAGGGAGAAGGCTGAGCACAGGCACTCCTGCCCATTCCTGACCACTCTGGTTCGTGTTTTCGGCCACGCTTGCCCCCACCATTGCCCACTCTCCCATCTGCACGCTCTTCCTGGCCAGAGCGGCCTCAGGCCACGCTCGTTACCTTCCAGCCCAGAAGGCCACCATCCCAACTCCCCCGGTGAAGGCACCTCCCCCAGTGAAGGCCAGCGCTGCCTGGAGGGGTCTCGGGGCCACCTCAAGTACAGGAGCACCGCCTACAGCCTGCGCCAGCAAAAACAACCCCTTCTCTTCCTGTCTCCCCTCCTGCGCCCCTCACTCCTGTGTCCCTGGGGCTACAGTCGCCTCCAGCCCAATAAATCCGCCTCCAGCTCGGTTTTCCGAGGACCCAGGAGGAGACATTAGGGCACCTGTGGAGAGTCCGGCCACGCTCAGCTGAGCATCCCCCGTGTGAAGTGGACCAGCAATCCAGCACCCCTGCCGTCCCGCGGCCACGCTTGCCCCTTGTGCTCCTGGTCATGGGGCCTGAGCTGTGCACTGTGTCTGGGCTGCTCGGCAGCTCTGAATTGTAGAAAACTTGAAGCATGAGCACAGGACTCGTCCGCAGAAACGCAGATGCATTTTGTCAGTTGGAATGCAGTTGATGGATGCCCTGTAGGTGCTGTCCAATTTTGCATCCATGTAAATTCTTTCCATCATTTCTGCTGTTAAGTAACACCAAAGGCCCACCTGCATGGGTGTCACTGGGTTTTCCAGAAGGCAGAAACCACTGACGGCAGGGGCATTTTGGGAAAATGGAGCAATGGTGCACAGACAAGCCATTATCTACGATTCGTAGGTAAGCAACACCTGCGGGCAAGCCAGTTTGGCCCAGAAGAGTGAGCCGGCCGGGATGGACGGCAGCCCGTGCGGTCTGTTAGACACCCCGGGTAAAGGGGAGCCAGGGCAAGCCCATCCCTTGCCCTGCGGTCGCCCTGTTCAAGCTGTCCTTCCTCGTGCGGCTGGGATGCTCGATTCCTGGACTGCAAACTGCTCAGATAAACTCCTGTGACCAATAGCTCATCAACAGTGGTTTCCTTGTTAGTTCACTGGTTAAGATATTTGACATATTCATTTTATATTTTTATGAGAGTCATGACTTTATTTTGAAGAAAAAATAAAAGTCCTTTTACAGACTCCACCCAGCCCGTTGCCCAGCGTCGCCTTGCCGTTTGGGGTGCCACCCTGCACTCCGTGACAGCAGGTCCCCGAACTCTCAGCCCCAGGACAGCTCCCATCAGGAAGAGAGGATGCGGGAGGCCTGCTGGGGTGCGGGCAGTGGTCTCGGCCCAGTCAGCCTGCCGCCAGCACCTGCAGCTTTCCTCTTCTGCTGTTGCTCGTTTTGAGCATTCGGTTCCTTCCCCTTTCCCTAAACACCCCACTCATGGGTGGCTGGATGTGGCTTCCACCTCAGAGTGGAACCAAGCTGGGAAGACAAGAAGGAACCATTTATCTGCAAACAAAACTGAAATAAAGCTCGAACAAAACAAAGCAAAACAACCAACCATGATGCGGGAGTAGCTCAGTGGCTGAGCGCCTGCTTCCCATGTATGAGGTCCTGAGTTCAATCATGGCACCTCCGGAAAGAACAAACAAAAAACACAGGGTCGTGGCGTGCTGGGAGCATGTAGTCAACATATACATAAAAAGATGAATGTCCTAGTGAACAAAGGGCTGATAGAGGAAGGCCTCAGCAGGAGGAGGAAGTGGGCGAACAGGCCGAGCAGGTGGCCACGAGCGAGGGCACGGCAGCAGCCCAGGGAGGAGAAAGGCGCACCACCTCCTGAGTAACCAGCCGGAGGCACAAGGCTTCACCAGGGTTCCCAGCTCCTCCGTGGGCTGCCCCTCGCTTCTCTCCTCTCCACTTGGTTGCCCTGTGGACCCTCAGGATTGGCCTCGGTCGTAGCGCATCACCCTCGGGCTTCCACAGCCTTTCCTCCTCCTCAGGCCTGAGTCCCCCAGGGGAGGGGAGGGGACCAAGGACAAGACCTCTGCGCAAGTGAGAGGACCCAGGGGGCGCCTGCTCCCTCTCCCCTTCACCTCGTTTCACGCCTGCGGTCCTCATGTTTCTCTGCCTCAAGGACTTTGGTGATGGGGGAGGCCCTGGACCTGGCTGCCCGCAAGGACAGGGCATCAGCCCCCGGGCCTGGAGAGGGGCAGCAGCCTGCGGGAGCCTGGGAGCAGGCCTTTCCCAGAGCCCCTCTGGCGGCTTGACGCTGCCGGGGGTGCATGGGGCCTCGGCCCTCTTGCCCTCCCACTCCTCCCTGCATCCTTCCCCAGCCTCAGGGACAACCCCCTTGCATGCACTCTCCCTCTGTGGAAGGCGCCCCATGCTCGGCTCACTCACCCCCTTTGGAGCTTTGCACAAATGTCACATCTCCTGGCTTCAGTTAGACACTCCCACCCTTCCCAACCGCTCACTCCTGCCCCTTCCTTGCTCTCCTCTTCTCCTTTGCCCCCACCCATAGGGACAGCGCAGGTTTATCTCTACCCGCCCATCCTTCCAGCCACCATCTCTGTCATCTGCCTTACCTCTCTCTAGCCATCCTTTCTATCATCTGTCTATCCATCTATCTATCCCTCTATCATCTATTATCTATCTCTCTCCAATCATCCATCCATCATCCATCATCCATCATCTACCCATCTATCTATCTATCTATCTAGCATCCATCTAGCATCTGTCATCTATCTAGCATCTATCATCTGTCATCTCTCTCTCTCTCTCTCTCTCCAACTGTCCATCTCTCTATCATCCATCATCCATCCATCATCTTCTCCCATCTAGTAGAAAGTCTCTGAGAAGGGAGGACTCTCTCCCCTCCTGTTCTTCGCTCTAGCCCAGTGCCCAGGAGCTCCATCCCTATTTGCTAGTGAAGGAATTGCTGGGGTAGAGCTCCCCACACTGCCCCACGCAAAGCGGCTCACACGCCACATCTGATGCACTGCAGTGAGTGGGCAGCATTTTATAACTGCAGGCTTTGAGGAAGCACAGGACATCAGGCCAATTCCCCGTGGGATAAATAGGAAGAGGATGGGGGCAGCGCCCAGCAGCAAGGGGGACGCCTGGCTGGTCATGAGAGCACGTAGATCAGCGTGTGGCATCCCATCCTGCCCGGCAGTGCCCAGCTGTGTTCATGCGCACACGTGTGCCAGGCGTGCCCTGGCCAAGGTCGCAGGCGGGACCCTGGGCATGACCTGGCTGCACCCCAGGCCACGAGCAGCTCGGGTCCCTGAGCTCCTCCCCTGTTCCTGGGGCTGCCAGCCCTCCCAAGGGACCTGGCTTCCAGCCTCTGGAATGCTGCTCCAGCCACCATGTGAGCCACGGACCTCACTGCTGCTACTGGGAGGGGCCGGGGGCCCAGGGGCTCAGAAGCTGCAGAGGCAGGTCCTGGGTGGGGGCTCTGCCCATGCCCTTGGTCTCGGCAAGGACTGTGGGACCTGCTGCACACCAGCCCCTCCCCTGATCCCACCGGCCTCCGAGGCCAAGACTTCCCTGGGCCTCTGGCCACCCCACTCAGGCCTCTGAGTGCCCCTCCTGGCCCAGAGCCCCCAGGCCAGAGCCCCTGTGGGGCCCTCTCACCTCACTGCAGGCGCCGCTCAGCTTGCTGGGGCTCCTGGATCTCAGGGGGTTGCTGGGCTCCCTGCAGTTTCTCCAGCCACCCAGGGAGGCACTGGGGCACAGGGCTTCTCCTCCCGCGGCTCCTCCATCTGCTGGCCTCCCAGAGACACAGGGTCAGGCCCTGCTTGCCCTGGCAGCGTCCACCAGGCCACAGGCCACTGGTCTCTCAGCCCCTAGCTATTGGCACCCAGCATGGGCAGAGAGCCTGGGGCCTGGGCTGGGCTCACCTCCCACGGTGCAGGGGAGGGACAGGGGAGGGCCAGCTCCTGAGGGAAGCAACAACCAGCTTCTCGGGGCCAGCTTGGATGCCCTCGGTCTCCCCTGGGACTGGACCACCCCCTAGGGCCGGGACGCCTGCCCTGCCCAAGGCAAACCACAAGACCACTCTCCCTCCCCTGCCTCCGCATGCCCAGGCCTTCCACGGTTGCTCGCATGTCCACAGCTGACCCTACACACTTTTGGGGTGCAGGGTCCCCGTCTGACCCTTTGGGTTCTTTCTCTGGCCACCTCGGGTGGGATCCCTCAGCCAGAACCCTCTGCAAGCCCCCTTCTCACTCGAGGGGAGTCAGACCCCTGAGGGGAGCACGGAGCTGCTGGGCTGGAGGGGTCCTGAACCCCTGGGGCACAGGGCCAGATGCCCCATGATGGCGTGTCCTCAAAGGACGGCCCCTCCTGAGGACCCCAGGAGTTGGGGTGCAGGGCTGGGGCAGGGGCCCCACGGTGGCGTGTTCTGGGCCTCGGGGACACGAGGGCATTGGTGGTTTGCTGCTCAGGCAGAAGCACCCACGCTGCCCTGTGAGGGTTCCGTGGTAGCCGTGGTGGGGCCCCTGGCTGTCCTCCAGGGGTCCGGCCCCGCCTGGGTGTGGCAGGGGTTTGCAGGGAGGGCGGCCAAACCCCAGGCCACAAAGCACTTCCCCTGCCTTCTTCCTCTCCCCTCCCTTCCCGTATCCGCCTCATGGGCTAAGGTTTGAGGAACAAATCACGTAACAGGAAGCAGTGGGAGCAGCCCTGCATGTGCTGCTGCCATGTCCCCCCCATCCCCGGTGCGTGGTTTTGGGAGTGTGTGTCAGCGTGTCGTGTTCCTGGTGATGCTCTCAGTGGCAGGGCTTGGTGGGTACAGGCTGGGCAGGATGGCAGGGCAAGCTCCGGCCCCTTGCCCTGATGCCCTCCTCAGCCGGGCCCACTGGGGACGCTGTGCGGAGAGCGTGCCCCCAAGGCAGCCATGCAGAGCTCTGCTCTGTCCACCCTACAGCAAGTTTGCAGGGGTGAGCAGGGGTGAGCAGGGGGGTCTGGGACGTAGAGCCAGGAGCAGGAAGCCCTGTGGCTGGCCAAGACTCCCCGTCTTCCCCCAACTAGGCCGCACAACCAGAGCTTAGCCAGGGGGCATGCCCACCACGTCACGCCCCCATCCCAGTAGAATCTGCCCAGGTAAATGCCTGCGTGGTACTGTGCACGTGAGCAGGCCTCCCGACTGAGAACTAAAAGGCAATTCTAACAACCGTCCACCCTCCAGTGAGAGCAAGGAGCAGCCACTTACCTTGCTGGTGGGTAACACCAAGGCTGGTGGCCTCATCTCATTCAGTGATGAGTATACCCCCAACCAGTGGCCATTGCAACAAGAGATGAAAAGGAAATACGTGTAAGAGCGAAGGCAGTGTAAATGTATAATGAACACATTTCCTATGAAAATTCAGTAATAATTTGGAAAGTGAAATAGGGACAAACTAAGACCTTGGTCTTAATAGTAACATCCAGGAATAAACTCACCTGGAAAGGCAGAAGGACAAGGTGAAGAGTGTGACAATCTCACTGGTGGTCGTAAAAAATGGTCCCAGTAGTGGAGAATGGAGACACCATTGCCCCAGGTACAAAGACCACAACAAATAGATTAATTCTTCCCAGATTTTGAATATAAGTCAAAGACATTTATACCTGGACTTTTAAAAACCTGACAGTGTGATTCTAAAGCTCATCTAGAAGAGTGGCTGAACATGAAACACCACGAAGAACTCTATGAGAGACATCCCTTGGCACATATCCAGCCACGGACTGAGCTGCCGTCACCGAGGAAAACAAGGCACAGCTGCAAGAATCACCACTCTTGAAGGAAAAGGACTGCGTTGACGTGATGATTTGGATGTGTTGACAAAATAGTTTATTAAATGCTGGTCGTGTCACCATTCGTTAATAAAGAGTTTTTTTAATCAATATGAGGGATCAAGATATAAACAACATAGAATAAAATTAGATCCTCCCCATCACCTTAGAGCATGATCAATCGTAGGCAGATTTAATTTTAAAATAAAACTTTAAAAAAAAAAAAGAAAAAAAAAACAGACAAAACAGGATAATGTTTATTGCCTCTGAAGATAAAAATGACATTTTAGAAAAATATGTAAGAAAACACACCAATATTAGCTCTGAATTCACATGAAAACTATAATTTAAAACAACAGCAAAAATAAAGATGAAAATAAACCACAGAATAGGGTAGTTATAAAAATATATCAGGGGGGCGGATGTGGCTCAACTGGTTGGGCATCCGTCTCCCATATGGAGGGACCTGGGTTCGATCCCCGGGACCTCCCAGTAAAATAAAAAAATTATTAAAAAAAAAAAAATATATATATATATATATCATAGACATAGTCCCCTTTATATGTAAGAATTTCCTAGAGATAAAGATCATCATGTCAATTGAAAAACAGACAAAAGACATGAAAAGACAATAACAAAAGTAACAGCAGTCAATGAACATGGAAAAATGTTTAGCTTCACTATTGATCGAAGCAGGTTTTAGCAGGAAATTGTTCTTGGTTTTTTAAATGGCATAAAAAAAGCTGGTAGAGGTGGTGGGAATGAGCACAAGTTTTCCAGAGTTCATGAAAGACATAGAAATGGCTGCTCTTCTCCCTTTCATTCCCTTCTTTAAAAAGTCAGCATTACCCTGTCAGGTGGGGCTGAGCCAGGCAGCTGTGCCGAGGGTCCAGAGCTGGTTGTGGGAGTCAGATCAGGCGAGGGGCCCACGTGGGAGCGTGGACCATACGGGGTCACACCTGAGCAGGCAAGGGGCCTACATGGGAGCGTAAGCCAGCTTGGGGTCACACCTGAGCAGGCGAGGGGTCCATGTGGGAGTGTGGACTAGCACGGGGTCACACCTGAGTGCGTTTGACTTGTGTCCCTCAGAAGCTCCGTGTGTGTCCTCACGCCCAGGGCCTCAGCGGGACCTTGTCTGGCAGCTGAAATTGTGTGGTGAGGTCATAGCGGTGCAGGGCGGCCTGAGCCGGTGTGACCTGCATCTACGAGAGGGGAGCACATGGAGAGGCGGCCATGGGAGGTGGAGGCAGAGGCTGGGGTGACGCAGCCACAGCTGAGGGCCTCTGAGGGTTCCGGGAGACCCAGAAGCTGGTGGAGGCTGGAAGGAGCCTCCCCTGCAGCTGTGGGGGGAGCGCAGCTGCGCCCACTTGGCTGGAGCTGTGTGGCCTCCAGGGCAGGGAGAGAACAAACCCGTTGCCCTCCATCACCGGTTTACGTGCTCTGTCGCAGCAGCCGCAGGGACTGATGCGGTCACCTCCTGCCCTCCCCAGACCCACCACAAAGAACGCTGGGCCACGAGCTCTCCTGTGGCTGTGTCTGTGGTTTTCAACCTCGCAGAGTCTCCGTGGCCAGCAGGACTAGAATTGAGGAGAAATAAAGCGAAGGTGCCAGCCCCGAGGCGCCCAGGAGGCTCGCAGAGCTGCCTCGTGCCTGCCGTGGTGTCCAGGCCGGGAGCTGGCGTGTGGGCCACGGGCTCCTTGGCAGCCGTGGGCACCTGTGGCCCGCACACGTGTGGCTTCGGCCTGTGGCCCGGTGCAGGGAGCCCAGTGACAGACCCTGAGGAGCTGTCGGGAACTCTCCAGCCAGCTCCCAAGGCCGCGGCCCCCTCCCTTTGGCGTGGTCCAGACTCAGCTCCAGTGCGCCCAGCAGGGCCTGGGCTTCTCCGCTGGGTAGCGCGGGCTCTGCCATCCTCAGGGAACTGGACCCCAACAGGTTTCTGCTCCGTCCCCTCCCCGCAGCTGAGGAGGCCACGGCCTTCGCTGCCGTCCTCGCCGCTGGCCAGCCGTGCAATGGCCCTCGGCAGTCAGAGGGCTGAAATGGTGATTCCCTGTCAGGGGCGGCTGCACCTCGGCCCTGGGGGTCCCGTGCCCACCCACCCTCTGGCAGGGGAGGTGCTCACGCATGTGCATTCCGTTTTGTCGTATTTATTCATTTTTAAAAAGCATTATTGGGTTGTAGCTCACATCGTACAGTTCACCCATATAAAGAGCCATTCGGCGTTTTCTGAGCACGGATGCAGCTTGGTGGCTGTCTCTGCCATCAGTTTTAAAGCATCTTCCTCACACCACGGCCCTCCCTCCATGCCGTTAGCTCGGCACACTCCCTGTATGGCAGTTCCGGGATTAACTGGCTCTCTGGACAGGACGGTGGACTGGGCCTCTTCCAAGGGGCCCGGGCCTGGGGGTCTTAGATGGAAGCTCTGGCTGCACGAGGCTCGAGGGAAGGGCTTACCTGTGACCGACAGGCCTGTGTGCGAGCGGCGGCACAGCAGGGGCTGCTCCAGGTGAGAGAGGATGGAGGGACGGTAGGAAGGAGGCAGCCCGTGGGCGCTGTGCTGAGGCCACTCCCAGGACCCCTGAGCCTCTGCTGCCATGCCCACTGGGCCTGGGTCCCAGCTGAGACCCTCAGGGTCCTCAGGCACCTGGGGGCCGGGAGCCTGGGAAGCAGCTGCTGCGACGCCAGCTTGCAGCTCTGGAGGTAGAAGTTCATAAGCAGGAAGAGAGGGGAGGACCCGGTACATCCAGGGACAAGACAAGAGGAGGAAGGAATGCAAGGACCCTGGGCCCAGGGCCAGGAAGGGTGTGGGAACAAGATGTATCATTGGACCCACTGGGAGTCCAGAGTTTGCCAGAAGAGCCAGGCAACAAGGTGCGAAAGGTCCACTGGACCTTTGGGTCCCATGTAGGCTCTGAGCTGACTTGAGCGTCTCCTGAAACGAGCCAGGTGGCAAACCTGGGACGTCCCTGATACTGGGGCTCAAATACAGCCGAACCTGGGGTCTCGCTCAACGTAAACACGTGGCCCTATAATCTTAGGGGGTTGCTGGATGTAAAACAAAGGACAATGGGATCTGCCTCGCCCACCCATCAAGGCAGGGCCCCGAAATATCCCACAGTGGGCTGGGGTGCACCGAAGCAGTGAGAAAAAGCAAGAATTCAAGCAAGCCTTTGAGTTTACGAGTTGTATAGACAAGATGGGGCCCGTGGGCCCATCCCTGCCCAGGGGAGACAGTCAGCATGGACCAGCATCCTGGACCCACGCGGCAAGCGGCCTGTGCACAGAGCTTTCGTTCAGCACCTCTGGGCCACGCCATGCCAGCTCCAGGACCACAGCTGTGGCAGGGCTTTGCCATTCGCTTGACACGCTCATCCAGGACTCACAGACACAGGAAAAGGGGCTCTCAAAGACGGGGCCTTCACCCCCGCCTGATGCGATGCTCCTCCATCGCCATTATATTCCCAAAAATTATTTGATAAGCCAAGGACCACTCCATCCCAGACAGCATCGAGAAACAGCCACTGACCCTCTCAGGTGGAGTGGGGGGGGCGCGAGCACTTCCTGGGTCTCACTGGGCACCCGCAGCGAGCCAGGCCCCTCTGGTACGTGGTGGTGCCCGAGGCCGGCGTGCGCCCTGGTCTCTGAGCCAACCCCATGGCTCTCTGGGAACCATGCAGGTGTGGCCAGAGCTGGGCCAGCCCCCGACCTTGCAGGCCCTCCTGCCTTCCCTGAGCAGGGAGGAGCCCCCAGTCTCAGAATTGCCACGTGCTGCCCCCGAGGCCCCCTGTCCCTGCAGGCCCTCCTGCCTTCCCTGACCCCATATAGACCAGGCTCCACATGGCCAGGGGGTCTCCTGACTCGGTCCTTTCCAGGACAATGCCTGCCCTGCGCCCCCCAGGAGAAGCCTTGTGCTCCCATAGGCGTGGACATGGCTGTGTCTTGAGCAAAGGCGCAACAGGCAGGTGGGAGCCCCTGGCCGCCAGGAGGGCTCAGCTACCCTATCAGCGTGGCCTCAGGTGCCAGACCCCGACCACCGCGTCATTCTGGGTGTAAAAGTGTCCCGCACAGAGAAATCCTGGAAGCCACTGCCTGAAAAGATGGCGAGAGGTCATGACCGAGGATTCAGGGGCCACCTCTGGCCAAGCCCGGGATGCATCTGGCTGTGCTTCCCGGGGTCGCAGTTGGCACCCCGGGAGTGGCTGCTTGGTGCCAGGCCTGAGGCCTCTGGGCCCCCAGAGGTTCCATCTAGGCCTTGATGGGATGCCTCGCAGAGCAGAGGGCCCCACCGAGGCATCTGGGGCAGGGGGTCTGCACTCCCCTCCTTCGCCTCCCCCACTGTCTAGGTGAATCTCCTTCCTCCTCTCCCTCCCCCCTCCCCTCCCCTGCCCTCCCTCCCCTCCCTCCCCCACCCCTGCTCTTGCTATTACTCATGCTCTCTGTAGTAACTAGCCCACAACCATCATCTAGCAAATTCCGGAGAATTTTTCACTTCTCTACATTCCAGTGCCCCACTCAACTCAAGTCCCAGGAAGTGACTCCAGTCATGGCTTCTGAAATAGATGAAACATACACTTTTTCCAAGTGTGACTCAAAGGATGTACATTTTATGCTCAAGGCAGTTCTAAAAGTGGCTAGGTAATTGCTGGTTCTGCTTCCCGCAGTGAGTCGTAAGATTACCCCATGCCCGCCCCCGCAGAAACAGTGAGGACTCTGTACGTGACACAGAAAGGAGCTGCAGCAGGTGGGTTCTGGGCGGAGAGCTGGCGTGGAGGGCTCTGGTTTCTGTGGCTCTGGGCATGGGGCCGTGTGCAGCCGGAGCAGCGTCTGAGGCCCGGGCGCTGCTGGCAAACCTCGGTCCAGAGCACGAGGAAATGAAACTGGGGGAGCTGTGGCCGCTGGAGGGGTGAAGGCTCCCAGAGGGGGCAGAAGCCAAGAGGGAGCCTCCTGTCTCCCCACAAGTCTGCTGACAGCTGAGTCACACGTGGGCAAGGCAGGCGTGCAAACCAGTTAAAGGCAAAAGGCCTGAGCCGAGATGGCGCTGCCTGCAGGGGCTCGGGGACACTTGCAGTTGTCCACAGCTACCTTTCTGCTAGATTTTTTTTTTGGGGGGGGATGTATTACCCACCGTGTTTTATTTCGGATGGTTTCTATTACATGTTGTCAAATTCATTAATCTTTTCTTTTGTAGTGTCTAATCTGCCCTTAATCTCATGCATTGAGTTTTTCATCACAGATATTGTAGTTTCCAAAAGCAGAAGTTTTATTTGGGTGTTTTCCATGTCTCCACTTGACATAATCTCCCCCACCTTCTTCAACATATGGAATATGGTTAGAATAATGCATCTTTGTCTATGAATTCCATCATTTGTATCATTCTGGATTAGGTTCAGCTGATTTTCCTCCCTCCTCCTTGCATGTGTTTTCCTGCTACTTTGCATATCTGATAAATTTTAATTGGCTGCTGGATATTGTGAGTTTTTCTTTGTTGGGTCCTGGATCATTTTGTACTCCAAAAAATACTCTTGAACCTTTGTCTTAGCTGGTATTAGGATACTTGGAAACAATTTGACACAACTGTGGTTTCTTAGGTGGATTCAAGCGCTTGCCCAGGCCGTCCCCAGTGACCTGTGCATCAGGAGGTTCCCAGCCACTGTGAGCTGCTCAGAGCACAAGCCGCTCCTGCCCGTGAGCCCCGGGGACTGCTGCCCTCCCCGTGTTGGCGTCCTCCCTCCGGCTGGGGGTGGGCT
Organism: Tolypeutes matacus; assembly: GCA_026826555.1. Taxonomy (NCBI): domain Eukaryota; kingdom Metazoa; phylum Chordata; class Mammalia; order Cingulata; family Chlamyphoridae; genus Tolypeutes; species Tolypeutes matacus. Next base: position 1,039,066 of record JAKSZT010054164.1, read on the forward strand.
CCTCCCTCTCGTGCACCGGTCAACACCCTGCTGAGGCTCCCGGGGACCCGCTGAGGGGCTCTGAAGCCCTCATGCTCTCTGTTCTTTGGTCTCTTCCATGTGAATTCCAGTCCCCTGGCCCCCAGGACCCCCAGGACCCCCAGTGCCACCTCCTGAATTCAGAGAGGCCGCCCAGGCCACAGGAATCTTCCCCGGCGGAAGGCTGGGCAGCCACGGCTCAGCTCTTCAGGCGTCCACGCTAGTGAATTTGAAGATGGAGCAAGAGAAATTATCTAATGCAAAGAGCAGGAAAAAAGATGAAAAAAAAATCTCAGGACAGTTTCACGTAAAATCAAACTCCAGCACACATGCAGCTGGAGTCAAAGAAGTAAAGGAGAGCGAGAGTGGTTAGAAAAACTATTTGAAGAAATAGTGACCAGAATTATTCCAAAGTGACGGCAGAGGGAAATTTGCAAATATAGGATGCTCAAGTAACACCAAGCAGAAAAAGACAATCCCAGCAGGGGCACATCAGCCAGGTGGTTGGTCACCAATGACAAAAAGCAAATGTGGAAAGCAGCAAGAGGAAAATGACACTTTACATAGAATAACGATTTTATTAACACCCAAGTTCTTACCAGAAACAAAAGATGCCAGAAGAGTAGAAAATATTTTAAAGCCCTGGACAGGGGAAAAAAAAGACCTGTCAATCCAGAATCCTATATCCAGCAAAAATATCCTTCCAGAATGACTGTGAAATACCATTTCCAGTTTTAAAGAGACTAAGGGAAATCCTCACCAGCAAACCTGTAAAACAGAAAATGCTGAAGGATGAAGAAAGTCATACCAGAAGGAAACTTAGGTCTTCAGAAAGGAAGAAGCAGCTTCAGAAGTGGTAATGATCTGGGTAAAGGCAGAAGGCTACTTATTTTTGCCTTCTTGCTTAATTTGTAGATAATACAAATAACTTTTAAAATTATAGTATTTTCTTCTGCAGTTATGAGATACGTAGAGACACACGCGCCATGTGGTTGGCATATTTCCACGTTTCTCTTGCCGTCGTAAAGAGGACGAGCCCGGGGCGGCCTGGCCTGCTGCCTGGCCTGCCCCCAGCCGTCGTGAGGCCCCACCTCCCCCAGGCCTGCAGGGGGCCACCAGTGCCACCACTGAGCCCCGGGGGCTGGGGGCCGCGTGCACGCAGCTGAAGGTGGGAGGAAAGGTGGTCTGCCATGACAGGCCACGCTGCACTGAGCAGCCCGGGGGGGTCCACAGCCGTTCTCTCCTCTGCTGACTCGTCCTCAGGGTTCCTCCCAGTCACAGGCAAAAGCTGTAATTTCTCCCAATGAAACTTGATTTTAATGAGAGACTAGATCGTAGGTGAGAGTGATTATTTAGTTCCTAGGCACCAGTCAGGTCCATTTAAAATCAGCTCTTAGGTCACTCTATTTTAATTATCGCATTAACTTTTTGATGAGCAATTTCGATCATTTTATTAGCATAATACTGCCTTTTGGATTCTGTTCATTGTGATATCAGAGCCAGTTCCTGGGCTTGTCTTCCTGGGGAGCCAGGAATGGGTTGAGCGAGAGCATGTGCACACGGGTGCGTCTGTGTGAGCATGTGCACACGTGTGCCATCTGTGTGTGCATGTACACGTGTGTGCATGCGTCTGTGTGTGCACGCGTGTGCGTCTGTGTGCGGGGGGAGAGCATTTTCCTGATTATTACTGAACGGTTTTTCACTGTGATGATTGATATCAGGGAGTCCTGTCTTTATTTTTTCAAATAACTTTTTTATTTTAGAACAGTTTAAGACTTACAGTAAAATCGTGGCTGGTGCAGAGGGTCCCTGTGACCCTTGCCTGCGTTCTTGTTATGGAGCTCTTAGGTAACACGGGACATTTGTTTCAGCTAATGGCCAGCACCGGCACCCCATGAACTGGAATCCATGCTCTATCTGTAGTCCCTTAGTTTTCACCCAGTGGCCCTTTCCTGTCCCAGTCCCATCCAGCCCTGACGCTGCATCCAGGGTCACGCCGCATCTGGGCCGTGATGGCTCCTGGGCTGTCCTTGCTGGCGACCGTGGCGGTGCTGGGGAGAGCTGCCCAGGGCCCCAGGAGGCCCTCTGCTGTGCAGTGATGCTGCCTTCCTCGCGGCTAGGTGGGGATTTGTTTCTTAGCAGCCTGCAGAGGCCCAGTCCCCTTCTCGCCACATCATGTCCAGGGCGCAGACCACCAACAGGACTTTCCACTGTCGACCTTGAGCATCTGCGGAGGTGGTGTGTCGGCTCCCCTCCTGGATCCCTCCCCCTTTCCATCTGTACTTTGGAGGAAGTGGCTCTGCGATGACTTGATTTTCTAAAGAGCTTTATCGAGACTGTAAACGCATGTGCCGTGAATGCAGATTTAAAGGTTTCACATAGTCCCAGGGCTGGGCAGCCAACCCCAGTTTAACTTCAGAACATTTTTGTCACCCCAAAAGAAGCCCGGGGCACGCAACACCTCTGCGTGGCACCGTGAGGGCCGTCGCCCGTCTTACTCCCTCCCGCGGCGTGCGAGGGTCCCAGTCGCTCCCCTCCTCGTCAGCTCAGGGGTTCTGGCTTTCTCAGGATGGCCACTCTGTGTGCGAATCATGTGGCTCTGCCTTGCGTTCCCCTGATAACTAACTGTGCTCGGATGCTCGGGCCACCACAACAGATGACTACAAACTGGGGCTTGAAACAGGAGACATGCGTTGTCTCGCTGTTTGGAAGCCCAGAAGTTTGGGTCCAAGGCTTTGGCACAGAAGGGTCTAGGGCAGGGGCCTTTCTTGCCTCCTCTGGCGTCAGGGCCCGACACTCCTTATGGTTGATGACTCGGTCTCCCTCTGGGCCTGTGTATTTGCATCTTTTCCCTCTTCTTAAATCACTGGATCCAGCCCCCCTCCCAGGATAAACTCATCCTAACCAATGACCCTGCTTCCAAATACGGGTGCATTCGGCGGCTCGGGGTTAGGACTTCAGTGTATCTTCTGGGGCCAAAACTCAACCAAAAGTACTAACGACGTTGAGCATCTTTCCATGTGTGTATCGGCCATTTGTGTCCCTTTTCCAAAGGAGAAATGCCTGTCCAAGTCCTTTGCCATTCTTAAATTGGGTTGTCTTTTTATTCTTGAGTTGTAACTCCAGATGCTGGGAGCACACAGCCGAGAGCAGGCCCACTGCTCGTCAGCAGCCCCCCGGCTGTGGCCCCTTAGCTCCAGCACCCAACTGGGCCGTGCACCCCCAGGCCTGGATGTCCCGGAGCCCTTCCAGCGGGCCTCCCTCCACCATCCAACCACCTCCTGTCCCTGTTGCCTGGGTCTAAAGCCTCACTGGTCAGTCAAAGCCTTTGTACCCCGACGCAACGCACCCCACTCACCAAGCCGTGCTGTGACCTCTGTGGCTTTAGCGAGAGGCAGTGGTTGTTGAGCCGCTAAACAGCGGCACAACTGGAATTCTAGGGAACTGACCTCGTCCAGCGTTTCCTTGAGCAAAAGCCACTGGACAAAGGACCCACAAGCCACTCCTTTCATCTTGAAGTCTCAAAGCCCCCAGGCTCTCCCTGGCACGTTCTCTGCCACTTCTCGGGCGGGTCCGCATCCTCCCGTGAGTGCGTCGGCTGACCCTCGCCACACAGACACCCCCACGGCCCTGCTGGCCGTGCATGAACCACGAAGCCATGAGCAGGCTGCAGGCCTAGGGGTGGACACTAAGAGTGGGGGAGGCCGAGGACCCCAGTCCTGCACGGGGGGCACTTCCAGGGCCCCGCGTGCCCTGTGACACTCCCACAGCCCCAGGAGGGGAAGCGCTGGGCCCTGCATCCGCGTAGTCTGCTTCGAGGCCCCTCGTGGCTGCACCATTTTGCTCTGGGGCGTTGAGGGCGACATGGCCCCCCCGGCCTCGTCGGCCCTGACGGTGGCAACAGCAAACTTCCAGGCTTGCCAGGCAGGGGCTTTATGTTAGGCCCCGTGGCGAGGCCTAGCGTGGGATTCCTGTGCGCACCCGTCCACTTCTCCCCCACGTCTCTGCATTCTCTGCTGGCCCCTGTTCATCCTGGACACGGATCCTGTGGCCAGTGTGTCCCTGCAGGAGGCGGCTGGGGGCCAGGCACAGCGCGTTGCCCCTCCTGCACGGCGTGAGGAGTCTGGGCCCTGAGCTCACGGCCCCTCCACCATCACTGGTACCCCGTCCTCCTGGGAGTAGAGCAGGACGTACCCCCAGGGAAGCGCCACGGCTCCTTCCCAGACTTCTCTTGTTACAAGAGCGTTTGTGGACCCCTGGTCGGCGCCAGCCGCGCATGTGACTCGGAGGGGAACACGCCAGTCCCACGACCTGGAGCCTCGGGGCTTTCAGACTCCCGAGGCCCCGGTTGACCTCTCTCAGGGCACATGCTCCCGGCACTGGCTGCCGGCTCCCCCGCCATCAGGGCACCCTGATTAAGACCCAATTCCCCTTCTGTGCAAACTCACCTCTCTAGTCCAGCGCTTTCTGTCTACATTAATGAAAGGCTGGGCACGCAGACGCTCATTCTAATGATTTGCCGTTTTGCACCCGTTTGGTCACAGCTATGTGGGTCCCATCAGTGGTAAAACGCCTGCCTCTGAACTGTGTAGAGGAGCCACAAGAGAAGTCCTACCTCCTTGCCACCCGGCGAGCAGCCCGGCAGGCAGGCTGAGTCGCACTGCTCTTGGGACTTCCGGGGCGTCCTGCCGGGGACCAGCCTGTCTTGTCATGGTGCCCAGACACAGGTGTGAGCCCACAAGTGACTGAGGAGGGGTGTCCACGCTGGGAAGCACTGCCAGCCCCGCGGCCTGCTCGGAGCGGGGAGGCGGTGCATGGGCGGGCTCCACCCCCGGAAGCCTCTGGAGTGTCCAGGTCAGTGCTGCGGGCGCAAGGCTGGGGCTGCGGCCGCTCCTTGGGGCTCCCTCCTGCTGAGGCTCCTGAGTGCAGGATGCAGGGCTTGCAGGGCGGGGGCTCACCCCAGGCAGGCCTGCCTGCAGGGGAAACGCCGTCTCGGAAAGCACGCAGCTGGTGCCGCCGGGACCCCAGCTTGAAGGTGAGGCCACCGAAGCTTAGCCACGCACACACGCATGTGCACACAAACAGAGCACGCACACGGGTGTGAGCACAGACACTCCTCGTCTCGGGCCCACAGCCCCTATCCTGGCTCTTTCAGGGAGGGGCTCACAGAGGAACCCCTGGAGGCTGGCACTGGCAGCATTTATCTGACTGCAAAGTGCATGCTCACCTCTGGACAGAAGGGCAGCCCGGTGTTTACTCTTCAGGTTAGGGAGGGTTAACAACCCGTGCTGGACCCATTCCGGAGCATTCCACCGCTCCCAGACAGAGCGGCCCTGCCCGGGGTGACATCCTCGGTCTGGGGGGCCCTGCTCGCCCCTTGTCCTGTGGACTCTTCCTGTGAGTGCCCAGTGACCAAGGGGGTCTCACCGTGGGGTTTCAGGGACTGCCCGGGGCCCCTGTGCCTGAGCTCCCCTCCTTTAAAGACGACCTGTGTCCCCTCCACCCTGGGCCCTAGATGCAAGCCCTGGAAGCAAGGAAGGGGCTTCTGGGGCGGCTCGGCAGGCCCCCTCCACACAGGCTCGTCCCCACCTGCCCTCCCAGGAGACGGCGCAGTGGAACAGCGCAGCTGGTGAGTCACGGCGTGGCCGGGCTGCAGGCACCCGTGCTCCTGCTGTGGGCGGGGCGGGAGGAAGTGGCTGCATGAGTCAGAGGCCCCCGGTGGCCGTGGTTTCCAGGACGCTGACCTCCCTGCGACCCGACGGAAGGGCAGACGGGGCGGGCACAGCTGGGGCTTCTGCCTGCCCTGCTCACTGTGTGTGCATGAATGTGTGTGCACAGGCCCACAGGTGCCCGCAGATGCACACACCCATCTGGCAATCCCTGCTGACCGGCCGCCCTGCTCCTCTCCCGGGACCCATTCTCAGATCCCAGCCGGTGCAGGGCGGCCTCGGGGACTCATGGCTCATGGGGTGATGGGGAGAGGAATCCCCGAGAGCATTGCAGGGCAGGCGCCTGCGGGGCCCTCAGCACGAGGAGGGGCTTTGGGTTGTCGGGTGGGAGGCTTCTCATGTCCACAAGGTGACAATCAATAAGAATCGGGTGGCGTGGGTGGGTGGGACGTGCGAGCCGAACGAAGGGCATCTGCAAAACCAGGGGGCTGTGAGGAGCTGGAGCTGAGGCAGATCGGGGCTTTCCCTGAGGGCAGCATGCCCCTTGGAGGGATTGACTGGCTGGTCCCCTGGGGCCAAGGGACACCTGCAGTCAGCTGAATACGGGCCCGAGATAGAGGGCGTGAAGCTAGGTCTGGGGCGGGGGCCTGGCTGGAGGCGCAAGCGCACCCACCCCCTTCAGGGTCCTCCCAAGGGCGGGTGAGGCTGGGGGAGCACCGGGAGCAGACTCTGCCCAGAGCCCACAACCGAGCCCTGCCTGCCCCCAAGCTCAGCCCACTGCGACTTGCTGTGACCGCGAAAGAACAACTCTGGGTGCCTGGGCCTCTGAGCCTGTGGTCAGTCATTTCCGCAGCCACGGGATGCTCATGCCCAGCTTCGGGCCGTGGACCAGTCAGTGGCCCATCGGAGGGGATTCGCGTCTCCCCTACTCTCCCTCGGGCCCAGGCACCCCGTCCCCACCACCAGGTGCCCGAGCTGTGGAAGAAGGGACACACCCCTGGGGTCTGTGCCCCCAGACACGGGGCCTGAGAAACAGCCTCCCTTGTTCTGACCCCCTGGGTGTCATAGCAACATGGAAGCTTCTGGAAGTGGAGTTTGCTGCCCAGTTAGGGGACTATTGCTCCCGGAAGCACCAGGCACCTCGAAGGTGCTTCTTGAATAGCCGCCGCCCCCTTGTGCAGCCTCTTCCCACCGTGGGTGGCCGCGTTGGCCTCAGGGGAGCCAAGACGGCTGGGCGGGAGTGCTTCTGGGTCCCAGGAAGGTGCCCAGGTCCATGAAGGGGGCGCAGCTCCTGCCGCAGGGAGGGCCTGGCACCCACCCATTCAAGGAGCACCATTGCTGGGCACTGCTTCTGGCCCTGGGACACAGGAGAAGGGGTCTGGGCTGAGTGCCGCCTGCCCAGAGCCCAACCCCTGCGGGCCCTCCCTGCCCGCCGGCAAGCTCCACTCCAGAAAAGACAACTTGGGGGTCCCACTGGCCCTTGTCAGGGTCCCTGCCAGACGCCTCCAGCCCTGGCAGAGGAGGGGACCTGAGGTTAACCAGGCAGGCAAGCCGCTGTCCCTCTCCCTCCGTTTCTCTCTCTCTCTCTCTCTCTCTCTCTCTCTCTCTGTCTTTCCCCAACAGTCAGAAAGCAGCCATGGAGGAAAGGTTACTTGCCCACCACTGCATTTTGCTAGGTTCTGGGGGGCCTGCGTGGGTGTGGGGAGTCCCCCATTCCTCCCCCCATTGCACACTCGCACCCATTCCCTCACTTGCCATGGCTGACTGAGCCCTGCCCCATGCCAGGAGCTGTGCTGGGACCCACGGTGGGCACAGAGCGGTGTGATGAGCAAGTTTAATGAGTTGTTTGCAGGAAAAGCTCAGGTTTTGTGGTAGAGAATACTGGGGTCATGATTTAGATCATGGAGGGGCTCCTTGGGAAGCCTGAAGAGAGCAGGCATGAGCTGGCAAGAGCAGGCAGAGACTCCTGGCAGAGGGGGCAGCAGGTGTGGGGCTGGGGACCTCCTGACATGCCAGGCACTGGGGGGGCTTTCATTCGGCAGCCTGGGCTCAGAGCCCCCTCCCACCTGGGCCCTCACTGGCCTGGGGCGGCTCCTCAGAGGTCCTCCCAGCGCGGCCACGGCCGTCGGCTCCCGTCCAGGTAGAGCGGGTCCAGCTGTGAGCCAGGCCAGTGGGCAGTGGGCGACCCCACAGGGGTCTCGCAGGCAGCAGCAGACACTCAAGTGCCAGGAGACACCATGCCAGGGTGGAGCTCAGAGGGGACAGAGCACCTGAGGGCCTGCCGCGTCGCCAGCAGGCGACACGCTCCCACCGTGTGGCATTAATTTTCATTATTGTCATCCCAGCTCTCAGCACAGGGTGAGGGGCAAAGGGGGTGCCCTTCCCGAGACTTTGGGCTCCAGGTGGTGAAGGGGGCCCCCATCCAAGCCACCCCAGCAGGGGCCGGAGGCCACAGTGCAGCTCCCCCAGTCCTCGGAGCGCACTTGGGTGGGTCCAGGTGGGAAAGGGTGGGTGCACTTTCTTCCCCCAGAGCCTGCAGGGTGGCTTGTCCCCCACTCCCCAAGGTGAGAGAGGCCTCTGCAGGTACCGGAGGTGGGCTGAGCGTGAGGGCCAGCTGCTCCCCAGGCCTGCTGCTCCTGGACACCAAGCCCACCAGGTGCCTCCCCGCAGGCCACGTGGGAAGCTGCTGCCCAGAATCCCAGAAAGGCGCAGTGTGTTTGCATATGCCGGAGCAAATGTGCATATGTGTTGTATGAGTGTGCGTTTGTGTGAGTGTGCAGGTCTGTGTGCCTGTGGGTTGTATGAGTGTGCACATGTATGAGTGTGCATGCTTATTTATGTGTACTCATGTGCACATGCACGTTTGTATGTGAGTGTGCCCCTGCGCTTGCACGTCAGCCTGGGGTCTCTAATCCACACATGGCCGCACGCACTCATGGCACTCACTCGGCGTCCCAGAGTGCGTCCCTAATCTGTGCCTTGGGGAGGTCCTGGAGGAGGAGGAGGGGGTGGGCGGCGTGGCTGGCCGTCCACAAAGCCAAGGTCCACTCTGCACCGCTTCCACCTCCTCGAGGCTGCTACGGAGAGTACAGCCTGGCCTCCCTCTCCCTCTTCAGCCTCCTGGCCAATTCCTCCCTGTACCCTGTTGGCGTGGCTGGCTCCCACCCACCCCGCACCTGGGCCATGCACTTGGCGCCCACCTCCTCTACCTGCCCTGCTCCTCAGACCCCCTGAGTCTCTCCCTCCCCTCCCACCCCCTTTCTTCTGCAGTCCACTTCTCCTGGGCAGCCCCCTTCCTCCTCCTCCCCATACAAAATTAAATCCCAAACGCTTTGCGGTCCTCCCAACCCCGACAGGTTTTAAAGCAGTGACAGGACAAATGGGCCACGTCCCACCCCAGGCCACAGGGACTCCCCGTCTGCAAACCTGCTGGTCATCCCCCAGGGAGATGGGGCTTCTGATCTGCCTCGGGGTGCAGAGGTTTCCCCCCTGGTCTGCTCCACTCTGGAAGGGGTAAAAAAAAAAACCTGCACAGACCGGTCTTGCCCCTGGCCCTCCTGAGGAAATTGAATGTGCAAATCTTCTCTGTCGACCGTATTGATCGAGGCCACAATTACAGGTATATCTGACCACGGTAATGACTGAGAAGCTCTGGGGAAGCCGCTTTGCGCAGGAGCAGCGGATGGGGGGAATGGGCTGGCCAGAGGCGGCTCAGGCTCTTTGAAGGTTTGGGTCTTCCCCTCGGCTTCTCCCTCTGCCCCCTTCCTGCCCTCCGCTGACCCCGCCTGGCTCCTGCACCTGCCCTGACAGCAGGTGCGAGGATGTCCAGGTGGCAGGCAGTGGCTTGAGGGCTGGCTGTGCCCCTTCCTGTGCCTGATGGTTCCTCCGTGGCCTGGAGTCGTCCCTGAGAGCCCATCCCACCGGGCGCTGGTGGGAGAGTGGCCCACGCTTCCCAGGACACACCAGACAGGGCCCCTGCAGCCAGGGTTCAGCCAGTTTCCCCTGGTGGCTCGCTGCCTTCTTGTGACTCTTTCCTGACTTCAGCTTAGTTTGCTTCTCCCTGGTCCGAGGCATAGGGCTGCGGTGTTTCTATAGATTCCAGGCTGGCTGCCCCGGGGCCTCCAGGCAGATGGGGTCTGGGGCTAGTCCTGGCAGATGCTGGGTGGGCGTGTGCGGAGTCGCAGCTGGTAGCCTTCTCTGGAGGCTCATCTGTCCAGTGGGAGGAAGGACGTGCCTGGGTCGGGTAAAGGGACCCTGATGCTCAGAGCCTTCAATGCAGCAGGCTCCTGTCCATGCCTCTTGGTGGACAAGGTCATTTGGGTGACACTCGCCTGAGAAAAGGGCTCCAGAGGTCACCCAGGGCATGTCTGAGGGCCCCCTCCCAGGGCCGCCCAGGCCATCACCAGTCTTAACGAATGGTGGGCAGGATGTTAACAACCAGTAACCCTATGGGATGGAGGCCTGTAAGGGCCAGGGAGGCAATGCAGGTCCAGCTCCTGGTCACCATCATGACGACCCACAGGCCATGGCCAGTCCAGGCAGCTGCCATTTACCAGAGGGTGGTGGGGTTGGGGGTGAGAGTCAATGGGCAAATATTCTGAGGGCTCCTGAGAAGATGGGGAGCAGCAAGACTCGGGGAGGAGCAGGACGCTGTGCTGAGGGTCCTTGAGGCGACCTGGGCAGGCCAGGTCTTCTAGAGTGGATTTGGAGCATCTGGGGGATGTTCATCTGGCCGCTGGGCACTCAGGGGTGCGCAGGCCAGGCCTGTGATGCCTTCAACATGAGAAAGGGAATTTAAGAAAGCCCACATTTAAAATGAGGGTAAATAATGAAAAACTGAAAGACTTCTGCCTAAGGCCAGGAACAAAACAAGAATGCCTGTTTTTACTACTCCTAGTCAACATTGAACCAGAAATTCTAGCCAGAGCAATTAGGAAATAAAAAAAGTAAAGTGCATCCAGATTGGAAAGCAAGAAGTAAACTTATCTCTATTCATAGAGAATATGATCTTAGATGAGGAAAATACTAAAGAATCCACAAAAACCTATCAGAGCTAATAATAAATTCAGCAAAGTTGCAGGATACAAGATCAACACTCAAAAATCATTTGTATTTCTTAGAAAAATAGAAATAGAAGGAAACTTCCTCGACATGATAAGGGGCATATATGAAAAAACCCACTGCTAACATCATACTCAATGGTGAAAGACTGAGAGTTTTCCCTCTTAAGATCTGGAACAAGACCAGGATGCCCATTGTCACCACTGTATTTAACACTGTACCGAAGGTTCTAGTAAGAGAAATAAGGTAAGAAAAAGAAAAGTAACTCAAATTGAATAGGAAGAAGTAAGACTTTCACTATTTGCAGATGACATGAGCTTTATATGGAAAGTTTTGAAAAATCTACAAAGCTACGAGAGCTAATAAACAAATTCAGCAAATAGGTGGGGTCCAAGATCCATCCGCAAAATTCAGTAGTGTTACTATACACTAGTAACGAGGAGGAAATGAAGAAAAATTCCATTTACACTAGCAACTAAAAGAATAAACTATCCAGGAATAAACCTAACCAAGGACGTAAAGGACTTATACAGGAAAAACTACACAACTTTGCTAACTCAAAGAAGATATAAATAAATGGAAGACAGTTCCATGTTCAAGGATTGAAAGACTAAATACTGGTAAGATGTTAATTCTACCCAAAATGGTTTACAAATTAAGTGCAATCCCAATCAAAATCCCAACAGCCTTCTTTCTAGAAATGAAAAAGCCTATTATCAAATTTGTTTAGAAGGTTAAGGGGCCCTGAATAACCCAAACGATCTTATTCCTGATCTTAGTGGGAAAACTTTCAGTCTTTCTCCAGTGAGTACGTTAGCTGTGGGTGTTTCATAGATGCACTTTACCATATTGAGAAAGTTCCCTTCTACTCCTGTCTTTTCTGAGTGTCTTTATCAAGAAAAGATGTTGTATTTTGACAAATGCTTTTTCGGCATCTACAGAAATGATCGTGACTGCTCTTCTTCAATTTCTTGCTGTGGGGCATGACACCGATTGATTTTATGTTGAGCCATGCTGGCACACCTGGTATAACACCCACTTGATCGTGTTGTGTAATTTTTAAATGTTTTTGGATTCAGTTAGCAAGTATTTTGTTGAGGATTTTGCATCTATCTTCATTAAATTGGTCTATAATTTTATTTTTTTGTTATAGTTTTATTTGGCTTTGGTACTAGGGTGGTGTTAGCTTCATAGAATGAGTTTGGTAGCATTCCTTCCTGTTCAGTTTTTTGGAATAATTTGAGCAAGATTGGTATTAGAGCTTCTTTAAATAATTGGTGGAATTCACCTGTGAAACCATCTGGTCCTGGACTTTTCATTTTGGGGAGGTTTTTGATGATTGTTTCAAGTTCTTTACTTGTGATTGGTTTGTTGAGGTTTTCTGTTTTTTTCTAGGGTCAGTGTGGTTTGTTCATGTGTTCGCAGAAATTTGTCAATTTCATCAACATTGTCTAGTTTGCTGGCATACAGTTGCTCATAGTATCCTCTTACGATCTCTTTTATTTCTGCTGGGTCAGTGGTAATGTCACCTATCTCATTTCTGATTTTATTTATTTGCATCTTCTATTTTTGTCAGCCTAGCTAAGAGTTTATTGAGTTTGTTGATCTTCTCAAAGAATTTTAGTTCTGTTTTCTCTGTTGTTTTTTAATTCTCCATTCATTTATTTCTGCTCTAATCTTTACTATTTCTTTCCTTCTGCTTGCTTTGGGATTGGTTTGCTGTTCCTTTTCTAGTTCCTCCAGGTGTGCAGTTAGGACTTTGATTTTAGCTCTTTTTCTTTTTTTTTTTTTTTTATAGGTACTGGGGCCATGGATTGAACCCAGGACCTCATATATGGGAAGCCAATGTTCAACCACGAGCCACATAGGCTCCCCTGAATTGGTTTTATCATTTGTTTGAACCGAAACCGGGTCCTCCCATGTGGAAAGCAGGTGCTCCGCTGCTTGAGCCACATCCGCTCCTTTCTTTTTTTAATTTAAGCATTGAGGGCTATAAATTTCCCTCAGCACTGCCTTTGTTGTATCCCCTGTTTTTATTTGTTGCGTTCTCATTTTCTTTTTGTCTTGAGGTATTTACTGACTTCTCTTGAAATTTCTTCTTTGATCCACTGATTATTTAAGAGTGTGCTAAGGCTTCACACAGATCCTAAGGAGAGTGAAGTGGAGGGGTGTGTGTCTAACCTAATGGTCTGCAATCTGGCCTGCAGTGGAAAGGGCAGGAGTTGAGGGAGAAGATCCTGGCCGACAAATCCCTGGTTACTAGAAGCAGAATTGCAGTGCACTGGGCCTGTTATGCAGGACACACAGAAACTGCTGAGTTCTTATTGCAACTTGGAGTGCCTGCGAATGATGAAGATGGAGCAGCCAGTCTCCTCTGCATCGTGCTGCTTCTCCTGGCCCGGACGTGACCATAAAAGCCCTTTCTGGGAAAAGGCGCTCAAGTGCATGCTGTCCATCAAAACAACTGTGCTCCCCAGCATTACGCAGCTTCCAACAGGCAGGAGATCACGGTTATGTTGCTTGAAGGTGAGGCTGGTCCAGATGCTAAGGGCCATTGTGAGGCTACAGCAACACACCACGCAGCGGCCAAGGGTAACCTGAAGATGATTCATATCCTTCTGTACATCCCAGACACTGAGCTAATGCTCCTCTACACTTAGCCGGTGGCGAGGAGGCAGTGGAAGCAGCAAGACTGCTGACGTCCCGAGGAGCATTTACATCAAGAATGAAGAAGATACCGCCGCAAGTGGCCAAAGGTGCCCTGGGTTTAAAACTTGAGAATGGCGCAAGGTTTTATGGATGTTCTCAATGTCCTGGAAACTAATGTACTTGTGCACATCATCTGTGTATGAAGTTTTCCTCACCTTTAAAATCTTAACATTTGTTGAATATGGTTCCTGTTAAGTACTTATTCTAAGCTTACAACTTGCTTTCCAGGCATTAAGTAACTGTTGAGTGTTCTGTTGTTTTTATTATTCTACATTGAATTTTGCCTAATTCTGAGTGATTCTGTAGTCATTGTGAATCTTCAGCACTCTCCCACATACCCTCTTCCCTCTCTGAAGCAAAACAAACCTAGCAGCACCAGGCCAGTTGTTTGGCCAAATGTTTCTAGATGAATTCTAGAATGTTCCTCCATACAGCTGGAACCTATCCTTGTTTTTCAAGCATACTCAGAGGCCTATGCCAAAATTTTCTGATTTTTCAATCAAAAGGTTTCATTTATTTTTGTTATAGGAGGAATGCTTATATTTTTTAGTGGACCAAAATTGGAGGGCATGCTGTCCAAGTCTGGCATTCATAAACACTAAAATAAATAAAATAATGAAAAATAAGTCATGTATATGTGTATTTTTTTAATGAGCTATTTCACTCTAAAATAAAATGCACTGGTTTTGTTTTTTTGGTTTTTTTTTTTGGAAAAAACTCACTTATTCAGTATGCACTGTTTTTTAAAGGAAGTTTTAAAGTACCTATATAAGCTATACTGTATTGAAAGGAATGTTACGCTTGTTAAAATGTTATGTAATAAAAAAATAAAAATAAAACATTATGTAACAAAAACATTTCGATTTGTATTTCAGAAACTAAAAAATAAAATGTTGAGAAGGAAAAAAGTGTATTTTTCCTTTTTCTGTTATTTCCAACTTTATTCCATTATGATAAGAGAAAGTGTTTTGTATAATCAATGTTTTTAAATTTATTGAGATCTGGCTTATGTCCCAGCCGATATACTATCCTGGAGAAAGATCCATGAGCACTTAGGAAGAACGGATATGCTGCTGTTTTTGGGTACAGTGCTCTATAGATGTCTGTTAGGTCTAGTTCATTTATCACAATATTCAAGCTCTCTGTTTCCTTATTTATCCTCTGTCCACATGTTCTATCTAATGTTGAGAGTGGTGTGTTGAGCCTTCCAACTGCTAGCGTAGAGACGTCTATGTCTTCCTTCAGTTTTGCCAGTGTGTGCCTCATGTATGCGCCTAAGGTAGGTGCATAAATATTTATTACTGTTACTTCTTTTCAGTGAATTGTCCCTTTTACTAATATATAGTGATCTTTTTCATCTAACAGTTTTGCATTTAAAATTTACTTTGTCCGATATTAATATCACTACACCTGTTCTTTTTTTATTGCTATTAGTGTGGAATATCTTTTTCCAACCTTTCACATTTCAGTCCTTGGTCTAAGGTGAGCCTCTTGTAGAAAACAAATATGTTTGGGTTTTTTTAATCCATTCTATCAGTCTATGATATGAAAAATTAAAATCAATTATACTTGGTGGGACAAGGGAGCCCCAGGGGCAACTCCAAATTCTTTCCCAGGCCCCAAGGGTGGTGGGAAGGTGGCCCTACTGAACATTTTCCTCCTGGATGTCCTGGGTGAATGTCCTTGGCTAAAAATAGCTGTCCTCCATCAGTTCCTGGCCACGTAAAGCTAATCACCTCATAGGCAGGTGCACCTCCCGGCAAAGCACAGCAGTCCTCGGGTGCCACCTGGTGGACACACTGTATATCGTCTTGGAAGTCGACAGGATGTTCTAAATGAGCTTCCAGTAGATGTGCACGCTACAGCTGTTGTCCAATTATTGTGTCAAAGTCATGGACCAGATGGCCGGATTCCAGTGCACACCTGTAGAGTTAGAGTGAGTATTACTATTGGAGAGAGAGTGAGGTTTAAGTTTTCAATTAGAGAGATAAGGATAGGGTTAAGGTTAGGGCGATGATTGGAAATAGTTTCCCACAGACTCTCCAAGTCCTCTTCTGGAAGGACCTGGTCACACAGGAGCTTATCTCTTGAAATTGTTCCTGTGACACCAGATACAGGAACCAGGTCCATGGGCGTTGCAGAAGGGACCCCATATAAGACTTGGATCACCTCACCTGATGACCCAAAGGTGGGCCTCCAGATATTTTCAGGCACACTTTTATTTTTCTGAGGATCTCCCAGACCCTTTTCAGCACTATTTTGAGACCTGAGGGCATATGCTGCATCACACAACTTTCTAAAGTGCACATAGGCTGATGGAAACCGCTGAACTCTACTTGGAAGCCCAGAGATGGCACTGCAGGCCTGCTCTGGGTACCGGTTGTTGCCCCTCGGTTGTATGAACATCCTGGAAATTTTTCAGGTCCGCTGGCAGTGTCGGGCACGTGCCAGCACACCTGGGAGGCCGGGGACAGGCGTCTAAAGTCACGTTAGGAGAATCCCAGGGATCACTAAGTGGATGAGCCTCTGGAAACATTTTAAAGTCCCACTCCAGTGCCCTGGACAAGGCACAGGTAACGGGAGAGGCCCGTGGAGGCCTTACCGGCCCAGCCTCTGAAAGGCTATTCAAGTCCTGCAGGTTGGGAAGCGGCTGTGGCTCAATCAGTAGGGCTCCCGTTTACCATATGGGAGGCCCCGGGTTCGGTTCCCGGGGTCTCCTGGTGAAGGCAGGCCCGCCCACACAGCGTGGTTAGCTGACCCAGCAAGCACAAGCAGCAAGCGGGGGATAAATGAATAAATAAATAAATTAATTAAAAAAAAAAAAAAAAGTCCTGCAGGCAACCGGCACCAGCCGGTGTCAGACAGAAAAGCCTCTGCTGGGCGCTTCTCCTGACCAGTAGCCGTCCCTGCCAGAGTCTGGTAAATGTGCCCTCCTGGAAAAAGGTGAAAAGACCCCTTTCAACTCCCGGGGTCTCGATGAGCCTGATCTGAAATGGGAAGGGGCCGGCTGGGCCCGACTGAGCAGGCAGGCGGCCCCAGCAGCGCCTGCGGAGAGGGCTGTGCTGTCCCGACGAGACCCACCCCACCCGCGCACCTGGGTGGGAGGGCACAGAGCAAGTGGCCCTGCTCCACCTCCGGGAGACCCTCCTGGAACATGTGCTCTTCTCTGCGCCCTCTTCACTCTCCTACACCCCAGGCCTCAAGTCCTCCAGGGCCAGGTTCTCCGCCTACCTCCACGGGCTGAACACGTATGGGTGGGACTGCAGCCAAGATGGGCATCCCATCGGCCAATGAGAAGCTCAGGTATCCTGTCGCGGGGTCTTCTGGGAGCGCATAGTCAGCGTGTCTATTGGTGGGCCGAGGCGGGGGCGGGGCGGCTGCCGGAACCAACCAAGGTCCAGGCGGGCAGAGCATGGCGGGGGCTGTCGGGAAATGGATCCCGCGGGGCTTGCTGGGACGCTGCTGCCATGCTGCTTTTCTGGCCTGGAGAGGGACCGTGAGGAGCCAAGGACGAGGGACGGCGCTACCTCTGCTTCGCCGGGACGTGCACTATGGCAGCCCGAGGTGGCTTCCGCAGGCCTCCTGCTTCAGGAAGGACAGCTCCACCCCCACACCCAGGTCAGCCCCTCTGCTTTCTTTACACCCCACTTTCCTACCAGCGAATATACCAGAATCCAGGCGCGTCTCACCCGGGGGCTAGGCCTCAGCCTGGCAGTGACCTGCTGTATGGCTCCTGCTTCCTCCTGGCCCCTGTTCAAGCCTGAGATCACCTCAGCGCTGAGCTCAGAAACCTTCAGCGGTCCCCCAGCGTCCTCAGGGTAAAAGCTGAAGTCCTCACAGAACCTGCCAGGTGGACATTGACCGTGCTCCTCACCTTGTTTGGCAGATTTTACCCCTAGCATTCTACCCCCTGCTTGTTTTGCCCCAGTAACTGGCCTCCTGGAGGAGCTCCCACAACACACAGGGCACTTCCACCTCAGGGCCTTTGCACATGCTAGTTTGCCTGGTTTACTCTTTCACTAGAGAACCACGTCTCATTGGTCATATCTTTACTCAAACGATTAAACATTTGGAAATTGCAGCCCTTACCCCCTTTTATCCTGCTTCCCTGTTTAATTTTTCCCATCGTCTCCATATTTTGCTAACATATTATTTACTTGTGATTTGTTGATTAATGCTAGAACATGAGGTCCAGGAGGTCAGGGATTTTTCCCTTTCATCCCCTCTCTTGTCATCTAAACATCTAGAATGGAACCTAGAATAAAGTGGGTGTTCAGTAAGTGACTGAAAAAACTGTATTATAACTTGGTATTTCCCCATGGTAATATATCTTGAACACCTTATTTTTGTAGAGCAGATTTAGGTTAACAGGAAATTTGTGCAGATAGTGCAGAAAGAGTACAGGAAAAACAAATGCCCACAAGTGTTTTTTTTTTTTTTTTTTTTAATGTTAGTGTTAACATACATAGTACATAACATTTTAAATAAAAAACAAGTTTTTATTGACTAAAGCCAAAGCATAATAACTGTACAATTTTTTGTAATACAGGTCTACTAATGAGAAGAATGGACACCACCATTTCACTTAACTGAGCTGCAGAGTAAGTGCTCCCTGTCATCCAAATCGATTGCGAATGTGCATCTATTAATGCTGGTTGTGCACGAGAGCAAATGAATTTCACATTGAGCCTAATGGTTCTTTAACACAAGAGATTCACATATTTTACACAAAGTACCTGCTGATGAATAATACAGTAAAAAGCCATCGGCCTTAAATGCCTTAGATTTTCACCAACTTCATCAATTTGTCTAAATAAGCCTTTTCCTCCTCTATACATATTTTTTCCACCATCATTTGTAACATGTGCTAGCCAATTCCATTTCAGGTTATACTGAGTTTAGTGTTTTATCAAATTCTTTGAAAATATTCTTACCTGAGACTAGTAATTCCACACAGACTCTACATAAAGCCTGATTGTTTAAGTCTCTTTCGACTCAGCACTGAGGCCCTGACTCCTTGAATAAACCTCAACTGGGCAGTCTCATTATCACCTGGAGCCAAGGAAAACCACTTAAAATGATTTGCCTGTTTTATTTTTCCTGTATTTTAAGCAATTTTAAGTGTACAATTCAATGGTATTTTTACATTCACAGTGTTGTGCTACAATCACCTCCCTCAATTTTTTTTTTTTTTTTACATTTCTCAATTAAATGAATTGGATACATATAAATTTTTTTTTTTAATCAAACAATATGTTACACAGTAAATTTGGTTCATAGTAACGCATTCATACAGTATTTGTCCTTTTGTCTGGCTTGCTTCGCTCAACATAATGTCCTCCAGGTTCATCCATATGCTTTACGACTTCATTTCTTCTTACAGCTGCATAATATTCCATCGTGTGAATAGACCACAGTTTGTTTATCCATTCATCTGTTGATGGACACCTGGGTTGTTTCCAACTTTTGGCAATCGTGAATAATGTGGCTATGAACATCGGTGTGCAGATGTCTGTTCGTGTCACTGCTCTCAGTTCTTCTGGGTAAATACCCAGTAGTGGTATTGCCGGGTCACGTGGCAAGTCTATATTCAACTTCTTTAGGAACTGCCAAACAGTCCTCCATAGTGGTTGTACCATCCTGCATTCCCACCATCAGTGAAGAAGTGTTCCTATCTCTCCACATCCTCTCCAACACTTGTAGTTCTCTGTCTTTTTAATAGTGACCATTCTGATAGGTGTGAAATGATATCTCGTAGTTTTGATTTGCATTTCCCTAATCATGAGTGATGTTGAGCATTTCTTCATGTGTTTTTTTGCCATTTGTATTTCTTCTTCAGAGAAATGTCTATTCAAGTCTTTGGCCCATTTTTTAATTGGGTCATTTGTCTTTTTATTGTTGAGTTGTAACATCTCTTTATATATCCTGGATATTAAACACTTATCAGATATGTGATTTCCAAATATTTTTTCCCATTGAGTTGGCTGCTTTTTCACCCTTCTGACAAAGTCCTGTGAGGTGCAAAAGTGTTTAATTTTGAGGAGGTCCCATTTATCTACTTTTTCTTTTGTTGCACGTGCTTTGGGTGTAAGGCCCAAGAAACCACCACCTACTACAATGTCTTGAAGATGTTTCCCTACATTTTCTTCTAGTAGTTTTATGGTCCTGGTTTTTATATTTAGATCTTTGATCCATTTTGAGTTGATTCTTGTATAGGGGGTGTGATAGGGGTCCTCTTTCATTCTTTTGGTTATAGATATCCAGTTCTCCCAACACCATTTGTTGAAGAGACTATTTTTTTCTCATTAGTGTGGGCTTGGTAGGTTTGTCAAAAATCAGTTGACTGTATAGGTGAGGGTATATTTCTGGATTCTCAATTCTATTCCACTGATCGATGTGTCTATCTTTATGCCAGTACCATGCTGTTTTGACTACTGTAGCTTTGTAATATGTTTCAAGGTCAGGCAGTGAAATTCCTCCCACATTGCTCTTCCTTTTTAGAATGCTTTTGGCTATTTGGGTGCACTTACCCTTCCAGATGAATTTGGTAATTGCCTTCTCTAATTCTGTAAAGTAAGCTGTTGGGATTTTGATTGGTATTTCATTGAATCTATAAATCAGTTTGGGCAAGATTGACATCTTCACGATATTTATTCTTCCAATCCATGAACATGGAATGTCTTTCTATTTGTTTAGGTCTTTTAAAATTTCTTTTAGCATTGTTTTGTAATTTTCTGCATATAGGTCCTGTACTTCTTTGGTTAAATTAACTCCTAGGTATTTGAGTCTTTTTGTTGCTACTGAAAATGGAATTTTCCTCCTGATTTCCTCCTCAGATTGTTCAGTACTAGTGTACAAAAACATTACTGATTTTTGCGTGTTGATCTTGTATCCTACCACTTTGCTGAACTCGTTTATTAGTTCAAGTAGCTTTGTCGTGGATACTTCAGGATTTTCTAAGTACAGGGTCATGTCATCCGCAAACAGTGAGAGTTTTACTTCCTCTTTTCCTATTTGGATGCCTTTAATTTTTTTGTCTTGTCTAATTGCCCTAGCTAGAACTTCTAGTACAATGTTGAATAACAATGGTGACAGTGGGCATCCTTGTCTTGTTCCTGATCTTAGGGGGAAAGCTTTCAACCTTTCCCCATTGAGTATGATGTTGGCTGTGGGTTTTTCATATATGCCTTTTATCATATTAGGAATTTTCCTTTCATTCCTATCTTTTGAAGTATTTTTATCAAACAAGGATGTTGGATTTTGTCGAATGCCTTTTCTACATCTATTGAGATGATGATGTGCTTTTTTTCCTTCAATTTGTTAATGTGGTATATTACATTGATTGATTTTTTTTTTTTTAATCTATTATTATTATTATTTTTTAAAGATTTTATTTATTTATTCATTTATCCCCCCCTGCTGCCCGTGCTCGCTGGGTCAGCCAACCACGCCGTGCGGGCGGGCCTACCCCCACCAGGAGGCCCTGGGAACCGAACCCGGGGCCTCCCACGTGGTAAACGGGAGCCCCACTGATTGAGCCACAGCCGCTTCCCTTGATTGATTTTCTTATGTTGAACCAGCCTTGCATACCAGGAATAAATCCCACTTGGTCGTGATGTATAAGTCTTTTGATATGCCGTTGGATTCGATTTGCAAGTATTTTGTTGAAAATTTTTGCATCTATGTTCATTAGAGAGATGGGTCTGTAATTTTCTTTTCTTGTGGAATCTTTATCTGGCTTTGGTATTAGGGTGATGTTGACTTCATAAAATGTGTTGGGTAATTTTCCGTCCTCTTCAATTTTTTGGAAGAGTTTAAACAGGATTGGTGTTAATTCTTTTAGAAATGCTTGGTAGAATTCACCTGTGAAGCCATCTGGTCCTGGACTTTTCTTTGTTGGGAGATTTTTGATGACGGATTCAATCTCCTTAATTGTGATTGGTTTGTTAAGTTCTTGTATTTCTTGTTGTGTCAGTGTAGGCTGGTTATGTGTTTCTAGAAATTTGTCTGTTTCATCTAGGTTGTCTAGTTTGTTGGCATATAGTTTCTCATAATATCCCCTTATGATTCTTTTTATTTCTGTGAGGTCATTTGTAATTCCTCCCCCCCTTTCATTTCTGATTGTATTTATTTGCATCTTCTCTCTTTTTTTCCTTTGTTAGTCTAGCAAGGGGTTTGTCAATTTTATTGATCTTCTCAAAGAACCAGCTTTTGGTTTTGTTGATTTTCTCTATTTTTCTGTTCTCATTTTCATTTATTTCTGCTCTAATCTTTATTATTTATTTCCTTCTTTTTGCTTTGGGATTGGTTTGCTGTTCTTTTTCTAGTTTCTCAAGTTGTTCAGTTAAATCTTTGAGTTTAGCTCTTTCTTGTTTCTTAATATAGGCATTTAGGGCTCTAAATTTCCCTCTCAAGACAGCATTCGCTGTATCCCATAAGTTTTGGTAAGTAGTATTCTCATTTTCATTTGTCTCAATATATTTACTGATTTCACTTGCAATTTCTTCTTTGACCCACCGAATATTTAGGAGTGTGTTGTTCACTCTCCACACATTTGCAAATTTACTTTTTTCCTGTCTGTTATTGATTTCTAGTTTCATTCCATTATGATCTGAGAAGGTGCTTTGTATAATTTCAATCTTTTTATATTTATTGAGACCTCTATTGTGACCTAACATGTCTATCCTGGAGAAAGATCCATGGGCACTTGAGAAGAATGTATAACCCACTGAGTTTGGATGCAGTGTTCTGTATATGTCTGTTAGGTCTAACTTGTTTATCATATTGTTCAAGTTCTCTGTTTCCTTGTTGATCTTCTGTCTAGTTGTTCTCTCTAATGATGTGAAAGGGGTGTTGAAGTCTCAAACGATTATTGTAGAAATGTCTGTTTCTCCCTTCAGTTTTGCCAGAGTTTGTCTCATATATTTTGGGGCACCCTGGTTAGGTGCGTAGATATTTATGACTGTTATATCTTCCTAGAGGATCATCCCTTTTATTAATATATAATGGCCTTCCGCATCTCTTATCACTTTTTTGCATTTGCAGTCTGTTTTGTCTGATATTAGTATAGCTACCCCTTCTCTTTTCTGTTTACTATCCGCGTGGAGTATCGTTTTCCAACCTTTTACTTTCGGCCGGTTTGTATCCCTGGGTCTGAGGTGAGTTTCTTGTAAGCAGCATATGGATGGCTCATGTTTTTTTATCCATTCTGTCAGCCTCTATCTTTTGATTGGGGAGTTTAATCCATTCACATTCAATGATATTACTGAAAATGCACTATTTATTTCTTCCATTTTATTCTTTGGTTTTCATATGTCATCTTATTTTTGCCTCTCTTTTTACTCTTTTGGTTATCCTTTCTGCTTTTCTTTCTTCTATACTCTCCTCCAAGCCTCTCTCTCCTGTCTTTTTCTTTCAGGTTCTAAGGCTTCCTTTAATATTTCCTGCAAAGGTGAATTATTTTTTGCAAACTCTCTTAGTTTCTGTTTGTTTGTGAATACTTTATATTCACCTTCATATTTGAAGGACAGTTTTGCTGGATAAAGAATTCTCGGCTGGCAGTTTTTCTCTTTCAGTTTCCTAATTGTATCATACCACTGTCTTCTCGCCTCCATCGTTTCTGAAGAGAAATCTGCACTAAGTCTTACTGGACGTCCTTTGTACATGATCGTTTGCTTCTCTCTTGCTGCTCTGAGAATTTTCTCTTTATCTTTTACATTTGACATTCTGAATAATATGTGTCTTGGTGTAGGTCTATTTGGAGTTATTGTCATTGGGGTACGGTGTGCGTCTTGGACATGTAAGTTCATTTCTTTCATGAGAGTTGGGAAATTTTCAGCTATTATTTCCTCAAATACTCTTTCTGCCCCTTTTCCTTTCTCTTCCCCTCTGGAACTCCCATGACACGTATGTTGCGTTTTGTGTTGTCATTCAACTCTCTGAGCCCCTGCTCAATTTTTTCCATTCTTTTCTGTCTTCAATTTTAGCTGCTCTGTCTTCGGTATCACTTACTCTTTCTTCTATCATTTCGAGTCTGCTGTTGTATGCCTCAAATGTATTTTTGACTTCACCTATTGTGTCTTTCATTCCCATGAACTCTGCTACTTTTCTGTTCAGGATTTCAAATTCTTCTTTGCATTTGCTCAATGTCTTCTTGATATCATTTATCTCTTTAACTATATTGTCTTTCATCTCATTAATTTGATTTTGGAAATTTGTGCTCATCTCATTGATTAGTTCTCTCAAATTCTCCATCTCTTCTGGGACTTTGCTGTATTCCTTTTCTTGGGCCATGTCTTCTATTTTCTTAGTATGGCTTGTAATTTTTTGCTGGTGTTTAGGCATCTGGTTAGGTTGTATTTTACTTAGATGCTCTATCTCTTTCTCTTTTATGGGGTTTTAGTGGCAGGAGGCTGTGAGTTACCACAGCTCTTTGATTTTTGGCTCAACCTTGATTGTTAGGATTGTTCTGCTGGTTGCTCAAAACTGGGCACTGGACCCAGTAATTGCTTATAGAGTCGTTTCCTGGGACCTTGGGCAGGGAGGCTAAAGAGACCAGGAAAAGCCTCTCCTACTTAATAATTTTCTTATGTGCACGTCCTTGGTCTGCCAGGAGATGGCACTCGTTGGCAGCTCTCAATTCAATGCCTGGTCAGAGTGTATTTGTTGTGACACGGACCAGATCAATGTGATAGAGCTTCCCATCTGGGGGCTAAGAGCCTTGTAATTCAAACTTTCTGAGACAGTTATCCAGACTTCTTTCATAGCACCCCCCTTTTCCCAGCTAGGAAATATTTCCACTCCCTTCTGAATCCTCAACAATCAGTCCTTGTTAGTAGAGGAGGAGATTGGGAGGTTTGTATATCCTTAGCCCCTTGCAGGCTCCAAGGCAAACAACGGCGCAGCCCCACCTGGCCTGGAAGGGCTTTCGGGACAGGGCAGACCAAACCTGGGAGTCAAAAGCAGGGTCAGCCCCAGGCTCTCTCTCCCCTCTCCTGTGGAGTCCCCAACAATTAGTCCAGGCTAGAAGAGAGGGAGGTTGCGAGGGTTGGATTTCTCCAGTCCTTCCTAGGCTCCCAGGGCAAACCGCCGTGTGGAAGGGTCCGTGGGGCTCCGCAGCCCAAATTTGCGGGTCAGAACCTGAGTCAGCCTCAGGCTGTGTCCCTCTCTCTCCCCTTTCTGGGAGTGGTAGATCCCTGGAGCCCCCTTTGTCTGTAGTCGCAGGCCCAGAGGCCCAAGAATTCTAAAGAGTATGGGGGAGGGTGCCGGCAACAGCAGGTGCTGCTGGTTCCAAGTCACGGTTCAGTCCTCGCGATTTCCCTCTTTTGTCCCTCTCTCCTCTGGGTGGTGTGCAGCCTTCACCTGCTGTCCTAAACCCTAGAAGATCTTTTTCAGGGCTGTTTCAGCCTGTCCTCTAGCTATTTTTCTGGAGAAGAGATTCCCGTGTCTTACTAGTCCGCCATCTTCCTGGAAGTCCCCACCTCCCTCAATTACCAAAGCTTTTTTTATTATCCAAAACAGAAACTCTGTACTCTTGAAGCAATGACTCCTCATTACCTTCTCCCCAAGCCCTGGGAACCTGTAATCTACTTTTTGTCTCTATGAATTTCCTTACTGTATATACTTCATGTAAGTGGAATTATGCAATATTTTTGTGTCTATGTTATTTCGCTTAGCATATTGTTTTCATGGTTTGTCCATGTTGCAGCTTGTATCAGATCTTCATTTCTTTTCACAGCTGAATAATATTCCATGGTATGTGTATAATGTGTATACCATTTTCTTTACCCATTCATTAATTGATGGATATTTGAGTTTCCACCTTTTGGCTGTTGTGAATAATGCTCCTAAGAACATTTGTGTACGTATGTTTTTTTATAATACCTGTTTTCCATTCTTTTGGTTATATGCGTAGGAGTGAAATTGCTGACTCATATAGTGTAATGAAGGAGGTCAAACCCAAGAAGGTTGACCAAATTCTTTTATATTCCAGAGAAACCACACAAGAGCCCAGCATCGGTCATACCTTTATTACTTACAAACATAACCCAGTGGTAGCAGGCTGCGGAGAAGCTCCACCCATTTACAGGACCCCGTGGCCGCCGGCTGGGAGGTGCCACCTCTTGCTTCATGCCTTGCTCTGCCTCCTCTAACAGACACAGTCAGCTTTTACAAGGTTGCAAAGCAACGGGACACGAGGGTTATTAGTTAACAGTTCCCAAACCTCCTGATTATTATAGCAGGTGTTCCTTCCTTCCATGCCTACATCTGTCTCCCTGTTTATGAGGGTCAGGTGGCTGACCAGACCAGCCCGTCTTCCTTCCAGGGCTTCGGGCTCACAGAAAAGGCATTCCACCTTCATTTACCTACATGTAGTACTTCTGTGCTTAACGAATTGAAAAATTGCCAAACTGTTGCACAGCATGTCACCATTTTATATTCCCACCAGCAATTACATGTTTCATTTGCTTCTCATTTTCTCCAACCCATACTTTCTATTTTTTGGATAATGGCCATATTAGTTGGTATGGAGTGGTATCTCAGCCTTTTGATTTGCATTTCTCTAATGGCTAGTGGTGTTGAACATCTTTTTATGTGCTTATTAGTCATTTGTATATCTTATTTAGAGGAATGTATTTTCAAGTCTTTTGCCCATTTTTTAAATTGGGATGGTTTTTTTGGTTGAGTTTTAGTTCTTTATATATTTTGGGTATTAAACTCTTATTAAGTATATGTTTTCCAAATATTTTCTCCTCTTCTGTAGGTTTTCCCTTTCTTGATAATGTTCTTATACTCAAAAAAGTTTTTAATTTTGATGGAAGTCCAATTAAGCTATTTTTTCTTTTGTTGCTTTTGTTTTTGGTGTCAAATGTAAATATCTGTTCCCAATACAAGGTCTGGAAGGTTTTCCCCTTCTATATGGTGAGAGGTAGGGGTCCCAAATCATTCTTTTGCATATGGATTTCCAGTTGTCTCGGACCCATTTATTGCAGACTGTTCTTTACCCATTGACTGGACTTGGCACCCTTGTTGAAAATAAACTGGCCATAAATGTAAAGGTTTATTTCTGAACACTCAATTTTATTCCATTGGTCTGTATGTCTATTCTTATGCCATTTCTACTCTTCTTTTTTTTTTTAAGTAAACTTTATTTCAATTAAAAAAAATAAAGCAACAGACAAAAGGCAGCTTAACAAATTATAGAAGCATTGCTCTAAAAAATTCTGTCCAGGCACATTTATCTCATTTAATCCTAAAACAAACTCAATTGTTCATCCACTGCTCAGAATGATACACAAAGGAGCACAGATTGGTTAAATTACATGACCAAAGTCTCCTTATTAATAAAAAAAATGAAGAGAAATCGCTTAATTATATTCATATCTCATAAAACTAAGCCCTTTGTACCCAGGGGATTCTTCCTGCTCTATTAGAGGATGTGGCAGGACTTCCCAGGAAGGGAATTAATATTCTTTCAGTTATTGTGTGGGTCTCCAGCCACTGAGACAACACTCCACAACCACTTGAACATATTCACATACTCTATATTTTAACTTCATAAGTCTACTCATTGTATTTAGTTCATATCATTTGAGACCATACAATAGTTATCCTTTTGTGTCTGGCTTATTTCACTCAACATAATATCCTCGAGGTTCGTCCATGTTGTCATGTGCTTCCTCAGTTCATTTCTTCTTAAGCTGAATAGTATTCCATCATATGTATATGCTACATTTTGTTTATACACTCATCGATTGACAGACACTTAGGTTGTTTTCATCTTTTAGCAATTGTGAATAATGTCGCTATGAACATCAATGTGCAAATATCTCTTTGCATCCTTGCTTTCAGTTCTTAATATATTCCTAGTAGTGGGATTGCTGGATTATATGACACTTCTATATTTAGCTTCTTGAGGAACTGCCAAATACTTTTCCACAGAGGTTGCACCATTCTACATTCCCACCAACAGTGAAAGAGTGTCCAACTCTTTCCTCTCCAGCACTTGTAGTTTTGTTTTGTTTTGTTTTGTTTTGTTTTGTTTTAAATAATGGCCATTCTGTAAGGCATTGAATAATATCTCATAGTTTTGATCTGCATTTCCATCAATAGCTAGTGATGTTGAGCATCTTTTCATGTGCTTTTTAGCTATTTATATTTCTACTTTGGAAAATATCTATTCAAGTCTTTTGCCCATATTTAAATTGGGTTGCCTGTCTTTTTGTTGTTGAGTTGTGTGATCTCTTTATATAACATGGAAATCAAGCCTTTGTCGGTTACGTGGTTTCTGAAGATTTTTTTCTCCCATTGAGTAGGCTACCTTTTCACCTTCATAACAAAATCATTTGAAACACCAAAAGTGTTAAATTTTGAGGAAGTCCCATTTATCTCTTTTTTCCTTCATTGCTTGTGCTTTGGGTATAAGGTCAAGAAAAAACCCTCACCTATCACTAGATCTTGAAGATGTTTCCCTACATTTTCTTATAGGAGTTTTATGGTTCTAGTTTTTATATTTAGGTCCTTGATCCATTTTGAATTAATTTTTGTATAAGGTGTGAGATGGGGGTCCTTTTTCTTTCTTTTAGTTATGGCTATCCTGTTCTCTCAGCATCATTTGTTGAGTAGACTGTTCTGACCCAGCTAGGTGCCTTTGACAGCCTTGTCAAAAATCACTTCACCATAGATGTGAGGGTCTATTTTTGAGCTCTGAATTTGATTGCATTATTCAATCTATGTATCTTTATGTTGATACCATGCTTTTTTTTTAACCACCCTAGCAAAAATATGCTTTAAAGTCAGGAAGTGAGAGTCCTCCAACTTCATTCTTCTTTTTAAAGATAATTTTGGCTATTTGGGGGCCCTTGAACTTCCAGATAAATTTAGTAATTGCCTTTTCCAATTCTATAAAAAGGGCTGTTGGAATTTTTATCAGGATTGTATTAAATCTATAGATCAGTTTGGGTAGAACTGACATCTTAATGATATTTAGTCTTCCAACCCATGAACATGGAATGTCCTTTCATTTATTTAGGTTCAACTTTTTTGGACCTTCTTCATCTCTTTTAACAGTTTTATATTTAAAATCTAATTTGTCTGATAATTAGTATCATTACTCCAGATCTTTTTTGGTTACTACTTGCGTGGAATATCTTTTTCCAACCTTTCACTTTCAGCCTGATTGTGCCCTTGCATCCAAGTTGAGTCTCTTGTAGACAACAAATAGATGGCTCATTTTTAAATCCAGTCTGTCAATCTCAGTCTTTTGACTGGGGAGTTCAATCCATTAACGTTCAATGTTATTACTGTAAAGGCATTACTCTGCCCATTTTACCTGTTGGCTTTCTGTTGTCATATCTTATTATTATAATATCTTTTTACCCTTTCAGTTACCCTTACTTATAATCTTCATTTCTACACTATTCTCAAGAGCCCTCTTGCTTGTCTTTTCCTTTCAGGCTGTAACACACTTTAATATCTCTTGGAGATTTGGTCCCTTGATAACATACTCTCTGTTTTTATTTGTCTGTGAAGACTTTAAACTCACTTCATTTCTGAAGGATAGTTTTGCTGGATAAAGAATTCTTAGCTGGCAGTTTTTCTCTTTCAGTACCTTAAATCCATTGTACGACTGCCTTCTCACCTCCATTGTTTCTCGTGAGAGATCGGCACTTAGCCTTATTGAGACTACCTTGTAAGTAATTCATTGCTTTTCTCTCACTGCTTTCAGAATCCTCTCTTTATCTCTGGCATTTGACAATCTGAATAATAGGTAACTCAAAATAGGTTGATTTGGATTTATTCTGTTTGGGGTACATTGTCTTTCTTGAATATTGATATTCTTGTCTTTCATAAGGGTTGGAAAATGTTCAGTCAATATTTCCTCAAATGGTCTTTCTGTGCTTTTTCCATTCTCTTCTTCTGGGACACTAATAACGTGTATGTTTGTTTCGTGTTGCAACATGGTCTTCCTGCTCTTTTTTGATTACTATTTGTGTGGAATATCTTTTTCCAACCTTTCATTTTCAGCTGGTTTGAATCCCTGGGTCTAAGGTGAGTTTCTTGTAAGCAGCATTTGGATGGCTCATGTTTTTTAATCCATTCTTTCAACTTGTATCTTTTGATTGGGGAGTTTAATCCATCCACATTCAATGATATTACTGTAAATACACTATTTACTTCCTCCATTTTATTTTTTGGTTTTCATATGTCATATCATATTTTTGTCTGTCTTTTTACTCTTTTGGTTTTTCTTTCTGCTATTCTTTCTTCTATACTATCCTCCAAGCCCGTCTCTCCTGTCTTTTTCTTTCAGATTCTAAGGCTTCCTTTAATATCTTGTGCAAAGGTGGATTCTTGTTTGCAAACTCTCTTAGTTTCTGTTTGTTTGTAGATATTTATACTCACCTTCCTATTTCAAGGATAAAGAATTCTCGGCTGGCAGTTTTTCTCTTTCAGTATCCTAATTGTATCATACCACTGTCTTCTCATCTCCATGGTTTCTGAAGAGAAATTTGCACTAAGTCTTACTGAATGTCCCTTGTGCATGATGGTTTGCTTCTCTCTCGCTGCTCTGAGAATTTTCTCTTTATCTTTGATGTTTGACATTCTGAGTAGTATGTGTCTTGGCGTAGGTCTATTTGGATTTATTCTGATTGAGGTACACTATGCTTCTTGGACATATAAGTTCATTACTTTCGTGAGAGTTGGGAAATTTTCAGCTGTTATCTCCTCTGCCCCTTTTTACTCTTTCTGCCCCTTTTCCCTTCTCTTCTCCTTCTGGAACTCCCCTGACACGTATGTTGTTGCATTTTGTGTTATTCAACTCCCTGAGCCCCTGCTCAATTTTTACCATTCTTTTTTCTCTGTTCTTTTCCCTCCTCTATTTCAGCTGTTCTGTCTTCTATATCACTTATGTTTTTCTTCTGCCATTTCGAGTCTGCTGTTGAATGCCTCTAATGTGTTTTTGATCTCATCTATCGTGTCTTTCATTCCCATGAGCTCTGTTAACTTTCCTATTCAGGATTTCAGATTCTTCTTTGTGCTTGCTCAGTGTCGTCTTGATGTCCTTTATCTCTTTAGCCATATTGTCTTTCAACTCATTAATTTGATTTTGGAAATTTGTTTGCATCTCGCTGATTAGTTCTCTCAAATCCTGCGTCTCTTCAGGGGCTTTGATATATTCCTTTTCTTGGGCCATGTCTTCCATTTTCTTAGTATGGCTCATAGTTTTTTGCTGATGTCTAGGTATCTGATTAGGATGTAGTTTATTCAGATGCTCAATTTCTTTCTCTTTTGTAGGGATTTAGTGGCAGGAGGCTGTGAATTACCACTGCTTTTTGATTCTTGGCTTGCCTTGGATTGTTAGGTTTATCCCTGCTAGTTGCTCAAAACTGGGCACTGGACCCAAGAATTGGTTGTAGACTCACCTCTTAGGGCCTTGGGGAGGGAGGCTATAGAGGCTGGAAAAAGCCTCTCCTACTTTTAATTTTCTCACATGCACTTCCTTCGGCTGCCAGCAGGTGACGCGCATTGACAGCTCTCATTTCAATGTCTGGTTGGAGTATATTTGTTGCAACACAGACCAGATCAGTGTGGTAGAGCTTCCTGTCTGGAGGCTAGGAGCTTTGTAATTAAAACTTTCTGAGATAGTTCTCCAGCCTTCTGTGGCAGATCCCTCCCTTTCCCCCACCCTGCTAGGAATATTTCCACTCTGCTCTGAATACTCCACAACCAGGCCCAGTCAGTAGAGAAGGAGATTGTGAGGGTCAGGTTTCTCCAATCCTATGTCAGCTCCCAGAGCAAACCACTGTGTGGTCCCACCCTGCCTGGAGCGGCTGGTGAGACACAGCAGACCAAATTTTGGGGTCAGAAGTTGAGTCAGCCTTATGCTTCGTCCCTCTTTCTCCTTTCCTGGGGTGGTAGATCCCTGGAGCCCCCTTTGGCTGTAGCCACAGGCCCAGAGGCCTGAGATTTCTAAAGTGTATTCAGTGTGGGGGATGGTGCTGGCAGGAGCAGCCGCTGGTTTCAACCTCACAGTTCTGCCGTCGTGATTTCCATCCTTTGTCCCTCTCTCCTCTGGACAGTGGTCAGCTTTCGCCTGATGTCCTAAACCCTAGAAGATATTTTTTGAGTATGTTTCTGCCTGTCCTCCAGGTATTTTTCTGGAGGAGAAGAGAGTCCCGTATCTTTCTGTGAACACAGTTTAAGTAGGACTTTTTGATGAGCCCAGTCAGGATGGATCTTAACCCTATTACTGGAGTCCTTTATAAGCAGAATTGTGGTCTCCTGTGATTGGCTTCTTTCACTTAGCCTAATATTGTCACGTTTCATCCATATCATAGCATATATTAGTACTTCATTTCTACTTATTGCCAAATAATATTCATTGTTGGAAAGATCACATTTTATTCACTCATTATTGATAGACATTTGGATTGTTTCCACTTTTTGGCTATTATGAATAATACGGCTACAAACGTGTACAAGGATTTGTGTGAACATATGTTTTCATTTCTCTTGGATAGATTCCTAGGAGTAAAGTCTCTGGGTCATATGGTAAGTCTATGTTTACTTAAAAAATTATGTATCATAATTTTTAAACTTTTATTCTAGTGACACATATGAAACCTAAAATTTCCCTTTTTAACCATATTCACACATATAGTTCAGTGCTGTTAATTACATTTGCAATGTTGTGCTACCATCACCACCATCCACTACTAAAACTTTATAATCACCCCAAATTCAAAATGGATCAAGGATCTAAATATAAAAACTAAAACCATAAAACTCCTAGAAGAAAATGTAGGGAAATATCTTCAAGATCTTGTGTTTGGTGGTGGTTTCTTGGACCACCCAAAGCACAAGCAACAAAAGAAAAAATAGATAAATGGGACTGACTCAAAATTTAACACTTTTGTATTTCAAACAGTTTGGTTAAGAAGGTGAAAAGACAGCCAAGTCAATGGGTGAAAATATTCAGAAATAATATTGATTAATCTCCATATTATATAAAAAGATCACACAACTTAATGACAAAATGACAAGCAACCCAATTAAAAAATGGGCAAAAGAGTTGAATAGACATTTTACTGAAGTGGAAATACAAATGGACAAAAGACATACAAAAAGGTGTTCGATATCACTAGCTTTTAGGGAAATACAAATCACAACTACAATGAGATATCACCTCACATCAGACAGAATGGCCATCATTTTAAAAACAAGTGATGGAGAGGATGTGGAGAAATAAGGACACTCCTTCACTGTTGGTGGGAGTGTAAAATGGTGCCGCCTCTGTGGAAGACGATTTGGTGGTTCCTCAAGAAACTGAATATAGAACTGTATGATCCGGCAATCCCACTACTAGGAATATATTCAGAAGACCTGAAAGCAGGGACATGAACAGATATTTGAAAACCGATGTTCATAGCGGCATTATTCATAATTGTTAAAAGATGGAAACAACCTAAATGTCTGTCAACCGATGAATGGATAAACAAGATGTGGTATATTCATACGATGGACTATTATTCAGCTGTAAGAAGAAATCAATTGGGGAAGCACATGACAACATGGATGAACTTTGAGGATATTATGTTGGGTGAAATAAGCCCGAAACAAAAAGGTGAATATTATATGGTCTCACTGGTAAGAACTAAATACAATGAGTAGATTTATGAAGTTGGGCTATGAAGTTTAGGTTGGTGGGAGATGGAATGTAGGATGAGAAGGGGGAGACAATGCTGGATGTATGTAGAATGTTTAAAAAGGTCAAATGTAAATATGTGGTAATGGTTGGCCTTGATGGTAACACATTATAATGAATGTAACAAACACTGTTGAATTATGGATGTGATTGTGGCTGAAATGAGTAGTTTAGGAAGTTTAATGTTAGTTGGAAGATAGCTGGAGGATTATATAGGGAATGTATAACAAGGATTTGGGCTGTAGATGAGGATTGTGGTTAATAATATAAATACAGGAATGTTCTACAGAGTGTTAAGAATGTGGTGATACGTGGAAAAAAATGTAACCTATGTAATTTATAGACTATAGTTAACAATAATATTGTAATATTTTTGTAGCTAAGGCAAAGAAGGTACTAGACAATGCCAAAGGTAAAAAAAAATATGTGAGGTTTGGTTTTGTGAGATATGAAAATGATTAAGCATTTTTTTTCTCTTCATTTTTTTCATTAATAAGGAGACCTTGACTATGTCATTTAAGTAGTCTCTTCGTCTGTGTATCTTTTCTGAACACTAGAGGAACAGTTGAGTTAGTCATTGGAATTAAATGAGATAAAAGTGCCTGAACAGAACTTTTTAGAAGTAATGCTTCCATAACTTGTTGAGCTGCCTTTTTCTGTTAATTTAGTTTTTTTGAATTTGAAATAAAGTTAGAATTAAAAAAAAAAGAAAGAAAGAAAGAAACTCTCTACAATTTAAGCATTAACTTCTCATTTCCTACCCCTAACCCATCCTCTGGTAACCTATATTCTAGATTCTGACTCTCTGAGCTTGCTTATTCTAATTATTTCATGTCAAAGAAATCACACAATATTTGTCCTTTTTTATCTTGGCTTATTTCACTTAGCATGATGTTTTCAAGGTTCATCCATGTTGTTGCATGTATCAGAACTTCATACATTTTTACAGCTGAATATTTTGTCGTGGTATAAATCACATTTGTTTATCCATTCATCAGTTAATGGTCACTTGGTTTGCTTCCATCTTTTGGTAGCTGTGAATAATGGCACTATGAACATCGGTGTGCAAATATCTGTTCAAGTCCCTGCTTTCCATTCTTTGGGGTATATACCTAGAAGTAGGATTGCCAGGCCATGTGGTAAATCTCTACTTAACTTTCTGAAAAACCACCTTCCATGGTGGCTGCACAGTTTTACATTCCCACCAGCACTGAATGGATGTTCCTGTTTCTGCACAATCTCTCCAACACTTGTAATTTTGTTTTTGTTTTTTTTAACAGTAGCCATTCTAGTCCGTGTGAAATGGTATCTTGTGGTTTTGACCTGCATTTCCCTAATAGCTAATGATTCTGAGCATCTTTTCATGTGCTGTTTTGGCCATTTGTATATCCTATATGGAGAAATGTGTATTTAAGTTTTTTGCTCATTTTTAATTTGGGTTTGTTTTTTTATTGTTGAGTTGTAGAATTTAATATTCTGGATATTCCATCTTTATCAGGTATGTGGTTTCCAAATACTTTTCTCCCATTGAGTAGGTCATCTTTTTTACTTTCATGATAAAGTCCTTTGAGGCACAAACATATTTTTTTAGTTTGATGGGGTCCCATTTATGAATTTTTCTTTTGTTGCTTGTGCTCTGGGTGTAAAGTCTTAGAAACCATTGCCAACACAAGATGCTAAAGCTGTTTCCCAAGGTTTTTTTCCTGGGAGTTTTATAGTCCTGGTCTTAGTTTTAGGTCTTTGATCCATTTTGAGTTCATTTTTGTATATGGTATGAGCTAGGGGTCCCCCCTCATTCTTTTGCATATGGATATCCAGTTCTCCCAGTACCATTTGTTGAAGAGACTGTTTTTTCCCAATTGAGTGGATTTGGCTGCCTTGTCAGAAATCAACTGGCTATAGATGTGAGGTTCTATTCCTGAACTCTCGATTCAATTACATTATCTATATATCTGTCCTTGTGCCAGTACCATGCTATTTTGACCAACATAGGTTTTTAATAAGTTCTAAAATCAGGAAGTGTAAGTCTTCCAACTTTCTTCTTCTTTGCCAAGATGGTTTTGGCTATTCCAAGCCCATTAACTTTCCAAATAAATTTCATGATTGGCTTTTCCATTACTACAGAGAGGGCTGTTCTCATTTTGATTGGGATTGAATTGAATCTGTGAATCATTTTGAGTAGACTTGATATCTTATTAGTATTTAGGTTTAGTCTTCCAATCCATGAGCATGAAATATCCTTCCATCTATTTAGATATTTTTTTAATTTCTTTTAGCAAAGTTTTGTAGTTTTCTATGTATAAGTCCTTTACATCCTTGGTTAGATTTATTCCTGGATATTTTATTCTTTTAGTTGCTAGTGTAAATAGAATTTTTCTTGATTTCCTCCTTGGATTTCTCATTACTGGTGTATAGTAACACTACTGATTTTTGCCTGTGGATCTTGTACCCTATCACTTTGCTTAATTTGCTTATTAGCTCTAGTAGCTTTGTAGATTTTTCAGAACTTTCTATATATAGGCTCAGGTCATCTGCAAATAGTAAAAGTTTTACTTCTTCCTTTCCAGTTTGGATGCCTTTTATTTTGTTTATTTGTGTAATTGCTCTATCTAGAGCTGATAGTACAATGTTGAATAAAGTGGTGACAATGGACATCCTGGTCTTGTTCGGTTCTTAGAGGGAAAGCTTTCAGTCTGTCACCATTGAGTATGAGGTTAGCAGTGGGTTTTTTCATATATATACCTTATCATGTTGAGGATGTTTCCTTCTATTCCTATTTTCATAAGGAATACAAGTGATTTTTGCATGTTGATCTTGTATCCTGCAACTCTGCTGACTTTATCTGTTAACTCTGTATTCCTTAGTATTTTCCTCATCTGAGATCAAATTATCTGTGAATAGAGTTAAGTTTATGTCTTGCTTTCCAATTTGGATGCATTAGTTTTCTTACTGCCTGATTGTTCTGGCTAGAACTTCTAGTACAATGTTCAATAGAAGCAGTAAAAACAGGCAACCTTTTTGTGTTGGTTTGAGTCTTTTTTGTGGACCCCAGAAAATTGTGTTCTTAAATTGATCCTGTTGTGAATCTTTGATTAAATTACATTAATTGAGGGCCATTTGATTAGATGGCTCCAGTAGGGCATAGCCCAGGGTGGGTCTTAATCTCTTACTGGAATCCTTTATAATGGAGGAATAAGAGCCACAGACATACAAGAAAAAAGCTGCAGAGACAGAGAAACCTCCAAACATTGATGAACCCAGGAGAGAAAAGCCACAGGTGGAGCAGCTGAAGCTGAAGGAAACAGGCCCAGAGGGGAGGTAAGAGGTGAGCAAACTGGCATTTTGCCCTGCCATGTTCTTGTTCACCTAATAGCTGAGGTCAGGGAGAAAGTGAGCCTGGAGGAGAAGGCAGAGACTGGCAGAGCTGCCATTATGTCTTTAAAAAAAAAAAAAAAACAAACAACAATTTATTGAGTATATCGTTCATACATGAACATACATAAACAATAAGTGTTCAGTAAACACTGTGAACTTACAAAACAAACATGCATAACATCATGCAGGGCTCCCACACATCACCCCACCACCAATACTTTGCATTGTTGTGAAACATTTGTTAACAAACTGTGAAAGAACATCATCAAAGTATTACTACTAACTATAGTCCGTATCTTACTTACCTATACTTTTTTTTAAAGGATTTATTTACTTATTTACTTTTATCCATTTTTACAGCCCCCCCACCCCCATTTTTGCTGTTTTCGTGTCCATTCGCTGGGCAACTCTCTGTGTCCGTTTCCTGCCCTCTCTTCTCATCCTTCTCCTCCTGTCTTCTCTGGGATTCAATCCTCAGAACCTCCGATGTGGGAAAGAGGCATCCTTCCGCCTGCGCCACCTTAGTTCCTGGTTTTTCAGTGTGTCTCGTCTTGGCTCTCCCTTGTGTCACTCTCCTGTTATGTCTTCGTCTTGCTGTGTGGCTCGTGGGGCCTGACCGTGCACCTGCTTGCGCCATTGTCTTGCCATGTGGCAGGAGTCCAGAATTGCCTGC
Source organism: Tolypeutes matacus (assembly GCA_026826555.1). NCBI lineage: Eukaryota > Metazoa > Chordata > Mammalia > Cingulata > Chlamyphoridae > Tolypeutes > Tolypeutes matacus. Next base: position 1,076,279 of record JAKSZT010054164.1, read on the forward strand.
AGTCAACCTTCATTGAAACAGTTTCTCTGATGATGCCTTGATGTGAACATTTTCACGGCCTCAGATCTGTAGCTTTTAACCTAATGAATGTCCATTGTAAAAGTCAACCCACTTCTGGTATATTGTTCCAGCAGCCTTTAGCAAACTAAAACACTTGTCTTCTTCCTGGCCTTAGGAGGAAATCTTTCAGATTTTCATGATTTACCCTAATTTTAACTGGGTTTTTCCTAAATTCCCTTTATCATGTTGAGGAAGTTCCCTTCTATTGTGAACTTTCTGACTTTCTGAATGTTTTATTACGAAAGCATGTAGGAATTTTTCAAATGCTTTTCCTGTGTGTCAATTAAGATGATTGTGATTTGTTTTTCCTTTATTGAATCAATGTGGTTATTATGTTGAATATTTGTCCTTTTGTTTCTCACTTATTTCCCTCAACATGATGTCTTCAAGGTTCATCTGTGTTGTAGCATGTATCAGCTCTTAATTTCTTTTTATAGCTGAATAATACCCATTGTATACATATTTACATTTTGTTTTTCCATTCATCTGTTGATGAACACTGTGGTTGTTCACCTTTTGGCTATGATGATTAACGCTGCAGTGAACATAGTGTAGAAATATCTGTCCGAGGCCCTGCTTTCAATTCTTTTGGATATATACCTAGGAATGGCATTCCTGGGCCATATGGTAATTCTTCGTTTAAATATCTGAGGAATTGCCAAACTGTTTTCCACAGCAGGTGAGCCATTTTACATTCCCACCAAAGATGTATGACATTTCCTATTTCTCCACATCCTCCCCAGCACTTATTTTCAGTTATTAAAGTAATAGCCATTCTAGTGGGTGTGAAGTAGTACCTCACTGTAGTTTTAATTTGCATTTCACTAATAGCTAATGATGTTGAGCATCTCTTCTATACTTATTGGCCATTTGAATATCTTCTTTAGAGAAATGTCTATTCAAATCCTTGACCAGTTTTTTAATTGGGTTGATTGTCATTTTGTTGAGATTTAGGGTTTTCTAAAATATGTTCTGAAATTATTAACCCTTTGGTTTAGTTTATAATTTTCCAAATATTTTCTCCCATTCTGTATGTTGTCCTTTCATTTTCTTGGTAATTTCCCTTGCAGAAAAGTTTTTAATTTTGAAGAAGTTTGTTTTATCTGTTTTTCTTTTGTTACTTGTGCTTTTGGTGTAAAATCTGAAAATCCATTGTAGTTACTCCATTAATGTCCTTTTTGTTTTTAGTTGATATTTTGTAGTGTACCACTTTGATTCCCTTCTTTTCTTTTTTCTATAATTTAAAATTACATCATCTTTGCATTTACCATTAACATCTTAAAGTAATTACAACTTAGGGTGACTAATACCAACATACTTTCAATGGTATGTAACTCTCTACTCCTATATATCTTCTTCCCCACCCCTTTCTATTGTTATTGTATCTGATTTCATCTCTATACATTATATATACACTAACATAGATTTACAGTCTAATCTTTCATATTTGGAAGATAATTTTGCCAGATATAGAATTCTTGGTTGACAGTGTTTTTCTTTAAGGATTTTAAATATGCCATCCCACTGTCTCTGGCCTCCATCGTCTAATGAGAAATCTACTGTTAAGCTTATTGGGGGCTCCTTCTGTGGGAAAAGTCACTTCACTCCTGCTGCCTTCAAAATCCCCTCTTTGTGTTTTGATTTTGACAATTTCGCTATAATGTGTCATGGTGTAGTTCTCTTAGAGGCTATCCTGCTTTGTGTTTGTTGAGATTGCCCCCCCCCATCCTTCTAGTTCTCCAGTGGTGCTCTTGTTGGTACCTTGATGGCATCCCATAGGTCCCTCGGGCTCCGTTCATTTTCCTTCAGTCTCTTTCTGCCCCTTCCAGTTTTTTAATTTCGGCTGTCTTGCCATCGAGTTCACTCGTTTCTTCTGTTCGAATCTGCTGTTGAGTCCATCTCCTGAATTTTTATTTCAATTACTATACTTTGCAGCTCCAAAATTTGCTTGATTCCTGTGGCAGTTTGAGATTATTTATGAATCCCAAAAAGAGAAAAGAGAAAGATTATGTTTATAAACTATTCTTCTGGGTGTGATACCCTTTGATTTTATTGGATTCAGTTGAAGGGCCCTTGATTAAATTACCTGTTAATATTAGGGCTTTGATTCAACCATGTCAGTAAGGCGTGACTCAACTTGAGTCCCCACCCCCTTGGTGGGCCGATATAAATGGACACTCACTCAGGAAGACCAGAGGAGAGAACTTTGTCAAATTGGATTATGGCATTTGACAGAAAGGAGAAGACTCAAACAGCTAAAGCCCCATGGAGAGATGGACCATTTGCCTGATAGCCGCCGTACCTTAGGAAGAGAGCTGAGACTGATATAGGAAGCCTGAGAGGTGAGCCCTAACCAGAAGAGAGAGGACTAGAAGCCTGGAAGGGAAGGAAAGACCAGGCAGAGATCAGTGATCATCTTACTTCAACATGTGGCACCTAACTTTGGTAAGAAAGTAGCCTTGAGCTGGACTCTTTATGGCTTTGTAACTGTAAGCTTTTACCCCAAATAAATACCCTTTATAAAAGCCAACAGATCTCTGGTACTTTGTGTTGGCACACCTTTGGCAGACTAACACAATTCCTTTTTATGATTTCCATCTCTCTATTTTGTTCAGACAATGTTCTTCTAATTTCCTTTAGATTTTTGTTTATGAATTTCTTTAGCTCATTGAACATATTAAAGACGTTTATTTAAAGTCTTTAATAGCTCCAGTGTATGAACATCCTCAGAGATGATTTCTGCCAAATTCTTTTTTTCCGGTGAATGGGACATATGTGCCTGTTTCTTTTCTGTGTTTTGTAAGTTTTGTTGAGAACTCAGCACTCTGAGTAGTGCAGTCAGAGCCCACACCCTGAGTCCTGGAGGAATAGGCCTTTATAGCCCACCCTGGCCCCAGCACGGTGCAGCAGGAACTCGGGCTGCAGCCCCTCAGTGCTGCCTGCAGGCCCCCAGTGCTGCCTGCCGTATGGGTGGAGGTGTAGGGTGGTAGTCACTGCACAGAGGGTGAAACTCACTGCTGTTTATTACAGTTTACCAGCTTCTTCATCCAAGTCTTCATGAATGCTGTTCTCTAGACTCCAGAGTTCCAAAATAGTTGATTCACACAGTTCCTGCCAATTTAATAGTTTGTTTGGTGGAGGGACCAATTTGTGTATCTCTTTATTTTGATAGTCCCACAGTCCTCTACATTTAATAATTTTTGTATGTTGACACTCACTTGCATTACCAAGATAAATCACACTTTTTCTTGATGTATATTATTTTAATATGCTGTTGGATATGGCTTGCTAGATTTTGTTGGGGACAGCAACAAATCCATCTGTAGTTTTATTTTTTTGTTATGTCTTTGTCTTTGATATCAGGGTAATGCCAGCCTTGTTGAGAGTTAGGAAAATGTTCCCTACTGTTGTAATTTTTGTGATTTTGAGAAGGATTAGTGTTAACTCATCTTTAAACTTTTCAAAGGATTTACTAGTGAAGATTTCTGGTCTTGATCTTTTCATTGGCAGGTGTTTGATCACGGACCCAATCACTCGTTATAAGTTGGTACAAATTATTCATGAATCTCTTTTGGTTGTGTGTTTCTAAGAATTTGTCCATTTTATCTGGTAGAAGGTGTAAGACAAGAGGCTCATCTGAGGATATTTCTAGGATGATTTCATCTAAAATAAGGTGATAGTTTGTGTTTGGAGTTTGTTCATTTTCACATTAGTGGTTAAGGACTGGGTTCAGCATTAGGATTAGGGAATAGGGATATGGTTCAGGATTAGTATTTAGGGTTCATTTTCAGGGCTATAACTTAGAGTTCAGCTTTTAGGTTGAGGAATGAATGGTGTTCGGTTTGGGTTTTGGATTAGGGTTAGGGTTAAGGTATAGTAGTTAGGGGTTGGGTTAGATTGGGGGTCAGGTTTAGGGTTTGAGTTCAGGCTTCAGCTCAGGCTGGGCTCAGGGAGTAGGATTAGGTTTAGGGTCAGGGTGAGGGTCAGGGCAAGAGTTGGGTTCCAGGGTCCTGATCAAGGGCTAAAGTCAAGGGTTATGGTTAGGGTCAGAGTCAGTCTTAAGGGTTAGGGTTACAGTTGGGTTGGGGTTATAGCTTAGGGGTTGGAGTTAGGGGGTAGGTTTAGAGGTTGGTAAGGTTAGAATTGGGGGCTAGGGGTTCCTGTTAGAGTTTAGGGTTTAGGATTTGGGCCTTGGGGCACTCAGAGCTTAGGACTCAGGGTTGGCATTATGGTAAGGGGTTGGTATTGTGGGTGGTAGGTTGGGTTAAGGGCTTGGGGCTTGGGCCCTTTGGTTTGGAGATGGGCTGGGACTAGGCCTGGGGCTATAGGGTTATAGTGTTACAGGGCTCTAGATCAGGGTCTAGGGATCTGGGGCTGGGGCCAGGGGTCAGGGTTCAGTTTAGGAGTTTCGGGGTTAGGGATTAAAACAATAAAGTCTTATTTTATCTTCCAGCGTTAGGCTGATTGTCCTCAAATTAAATAGAATCTGAAATCTAGCCCAGTTGCTGGTTGAGGGCATCACACAAAGTCTCAGGGTGGTGTCCCTTTGTTGGCCCAGGGGCCTTCTGGCTCCCCACCATCAGTGAGTCTCCAGAAACCTTTTCTGTGCATCCCTTCATACCTCCAGCTCTGCAGTGTATGCCGCAACCACCCTCGGCCTGCGTGTAGGCCCCGCAAGGCCCTCTGTCTCGTTTGATCCCTGAAGTGTTCAAGACCCAGAACCGTGAGTGGGTCAGGGAGGTCCTGGGTGGGTCTGTGCCCTGGCCTGGCTGTGGGCATCGTGATGGGCCATGGTGGCCAGAGGGGCAGCCTGAAAACCTTTTCCTCGACCCCCTTGGACAGCTGCCCTCAGACCCTTGCCCAACCCTGTCAGGCAGTGAGTCCCCAGAGGATGCGGTGGGTTCAAGAATTACCCTCCTTGCACAGCCCCTTGCCCCGGAAGGTGAGCTCGGCCTCCGGGCGCCCTTCCTACCCTGCCTCGCCTGTGCTCTGGTGCCACCTCGTGGCGGCCTAGTGGATCGCCCCTGCCGTCCACCTGTGGGATGCCAGCAGGTGCCTGGGTCCAGTCTGTTGCCCCATTACACTGTCTGGGACAGCTCATTCCGGGCTCCGCCATCAGCGTTACAGTGAGCGTTAGGGAGAGGGAGCGGTGGAGTGTTAGGTTTCAGGTTGGAGAGCACAGGTGACTGATTCCGTGAGGGTGAGGCTGGAGATGAGTCTTGGATCAAATTGCCCAAGTGGCCTCTAGGAGGAGATGCCCGCATGTCATAAGCCCGAGGCTTGAAATCGTTGCTGTGCTTTTCAAGGCCGGGATTTGGTCTGAGCCCTCTCAAATCGTGTGAGGAGGGATCTCACACCAGACCCCTGTCCACTCAGGTGCTAATCACCAGGTGGGACTCCAGAAATGCCAGTGTCATCCTTATGAAGCAGGGTGTGCCAGGCCCACACCACTGTCTCAGAGAAGGCAATCCAGGCTTGTGCTCAGCCCTGGTTCCAGCAGGGAGGTCAGAAGATGGACCAGAACATTTTCTCATTCTCCTGAAGCCTGTGGAAATCTGCCCAGGGCTACCTGGAACCCAGGGCAATGCATTGCAGACCTGGTCTGGGTTCCATGCTGATGCCCTGTGGGTAGGAACAGCCCAGATGTTTTTGAAGTCCCTTCTTGCGTCGGGCACAGCGCCACAACCCCTTTTCCCCACCCCTCCCCTCCCATCCCACCCCCCACGGGAGGCCCCAGGACGGCATCACATACCTCTTGAAGGGACTCAAGGACTTCGCTGGGTAGATGTGCCTTCCTCAAAGCCTCTGAGGTGCCACTCGCTAGCCTGGAACACACCCAGGTGACAGAAGAGGCCCCAGGGAGGCTGTGCCCGTCTCACTTCAGCCAGATGACATGTTTTCAAGCCTCCCATGGGGAATGCAAGTGGCTACTGCTGGGTGCATCCCTGATCTTATTTGGAGAAATGTCTATTCAATTGTCTGATCACTTTTTTTTTTTTTGAGGTACCAGGACCGGGGATTGAACCTGGGACCTTGTGTGCGGGAGGCTGGTGCTCAACCACTGAGCTACATCCACTATCCTAAGTTGGCTCCCTCATCTCTTTGCATGTTGTTTGTGTGTTGTTTGCTCGTTGTTTTGCTCATTGTTTTTTGCTTGTTATTTTTTGCTAGTTTTTTGCTCATTGTTTGTTTTGTTATTTTGGTTTGGTGTGTTTTTGTTTTTTTGGTGGGTTTTGTTGTTGTTGTTGTTTTTTTGCTTGTTGTTTTTGCTCATTGTTTGATTTCTTTAGGAGGCATCAGGAACTGAACCCAGGACCTCCCATGTGGTAGGTGGGCACTCAACTGCTTGAGCCACATGCACTCCTGTCTGATCACTTTTTAATTGGGATGTTTGTCTTTTTGTTGTTGACTTTTAGTAAATTCTTTATATATTTTGATTATTAAACTCTTGTCAGGTATGTGATTTCCAAGTATTTTTTCCCAATTTTGTAGATTTTCCCTTTCTCAGAAATATCCATTGATGCACATAAATTTTTAATTTTGATGACGTCTTGTTCCTGAACTTCGGGGGAAATCTTTCCATCTTTCAGCATCAAGTCTCATTTTAGCTGTGGGTCTTTCATGAACTTCCTTTTCACATTGTGGAAGTTCCCTTTTATTCCTAGCTTTCTGAGTGTTTATTTCATGTGTTAGAATTTTTCAAATGCTTTTTCTGTGTTGAGATGATCCTGTGGTTTCGTCCTTCATTCTATTAATGTGGTTAGTACAGTGGTTGATTTTTCAATTTATTTCCAATTGTAAAATATACATAATACAAAAATCATTTTAACCATTTTAATTGGGCAATATTGTGACATTAAGTACATTGACAATATTATGTAACTTTCACAATATCTATTTCCAGAATATTTGCATCATCCCAAACCAGAACTCATGCCCATTTAGCAATAACTCCCAATTCCTTGTCTCTGAGTTTGCTTATTCTTGGTATTTCGTATAATAGAAATCATACAATATTTGGCCTTTTTTGTCGGGCTTGTTTAATCACCATGTCTTCAAGTTTTATCCATGTTTTAGCACGTACCAGCACTTCATTTCTTTTTATGGCTGAATAATATTCCATTCTATAGATACACACTTGTTTATCCACTTGTGTTGATGGACTATTGGGTTGCTTTCACCTTTTGGTTCTTCTGAATAATACTGTCATTATTGTACAAATATCCATCCTAGTCCCTGCCTTCAGTTCTTTGGGATATATATCTAGAAGTGGGATTGCCAGTTCATATGCAAAGACTACATTTAACTTTCTGAGAAACTGTGTCTGCCTGTGAACCTGGAGAATAGGTTCTACCGAAGTTCAGTGGCCACTTAAGACTTAAAAGTGAAGCAGGCCCCTCCCTACATCAAAATAGTAACAGTTTATTAGGGAACTTACAGACCAGGAAGCAGGTCCTGGGCGGCCGCAGGATGTTCAGAGTAGTGTTCCATGCTGCCTGGTGGGTTACAGGGATTATATGGAGTAAGAAGCAGGAAGACAGCCAAGTCGCAACTGCAAGATCCTAAGCATGTCTCTAAAGCTACTGATAGGTAGTGTAGTAGGAGTGGTTCTACTACAAATAACTGTGTGTTTAGGGATGTACACATGGAACTCCGGGAAGATGGCAGACTGGTAAGACACAGGAATCTCTTCTCCAGAAAAATAGCTAGAGGACAAGCTGAAACAGCCCCGAGAAAGATCTTCTAGGGTTTAGGACAGGAGGTGAAGGCTGCATACCACCCAGAGGAGAGAGGGACAGAAGAGGGAAATCACGACTACAGAACTGTGAGTTGCAAGTAGCAACTTCTGCTGCTGCCGGCACCCTCCCCCACACTCTTCAGAAATCTCGGGCCTCTGGGCTGGTGACCACAGACAAAGGGGGCTTCAGGGATCTGCCACTCCCGGAAAGGGGAGAGAGAGGGACACAGCCTTAGGCTGACTCAGGTTCTGACCTGAAATTTGGGCTGCAGAGCCCCACGGACCCTTCCACACGGCGGTTTGCCCTGGGAGCCTGGAAAGGACTGGAGAAATCCGACCCTCGCAACCTCCCTCTCTTCTAGCCTGGACTAATTGTTGAGGACACCACAGGAGAGGGGAGAGAGCCTGGGGCTGACCCTGCTTTGGACTCCCAGGTTTGGTCTGCCCTGACCCGAGAGCCCTTCCAGGCTGGGTGGGGATGCGCCATTGTTTGCCTTGGAGCCTGCAAGGGGCTAAAGATATACAAACCTCCCAATCTCCTCCTCTACTAACAGGGACTGATTGTTGAGAATATTTCCTAGCTGGGAAAAGGGGGGCACTACTAGAGAAGTCTGGAGAACTGTCTCAGAAAGTTTGAATCACAGGGCTCTTAGCCCCCAGACAGGAAGCTCTATCACATTGATCTGGTCTGTGTCACAACAAATACGCTCTGACCAGGCATTGAATTGAGAGCTGCCAACAAGCTCCATCTCCTGGCAGACCAAGGAAGTACACATAAGAAAATTAATAAGTAGGAGAGGCTTTTCCTGGCCTCTATAGCCTCCCTGCCCAAAGCCCTAGGAAACGACTCTACAACCAATTACTGGGTCCAGTGCCCAGTTTTAAGCAATCAGCAGAACAATCCTAACAATGAAGGTTGAGCCAAAAATCAAAGAGCGGTGGTAACTCACAGCCTCCTGCCACTAAAACCCCATAAAAGAGAAAGAGATAGAGCATCTAAGTAAAATACAAACTAACCAGATGCCTAAGCACCAGCAAAAAATTACGGGCCATACTAGGAAAATAGAAGACATGGCCCAAGAAAAGGAATACAGCAAAGTCCCAGAAGAGATGCAGAATTTGAGAGCACTAATCAGTGAGATGAGCACACATTTCCAAAATCAAATTAATGAGATGAAAGAGAATATAGTTAAAGAGATCAATGACATCAAGAAGTCATTGCACGAACGTAAAGAAGAATTTGAAATCATGAATAGAAAAGTAACGGAGTTCATGGGAATGAAAGACACAATAGGTGAAGTCAAAAATACATTTGAGGGAAGCAGGTGTGGCTCAATCAGTGGGGCTCCCGTTTGCCATATGGGAGGCCCCGGGTTCGGTTCCCGGGGCCTCCTGGTGGGGGCAGGCCCGCCCGCACGGCGTGGTTGGCTGACCCAGCGAGCATGAGCAGCAGGAGGGGATGAATGAATAAATAAATAAAATCTTTAAAAAAAAAAAAAAATACATTTGAAGCATACAACAGCAGACTCGAAATGATAGAAGAAAGAATAAGTGATACTGAAGACAGAGCAGCTAAAATTGAAGAGAGAAAAGAATGGAAAAAATTGAGCAGGGGCTCAGAGAGTTGAATGACAACACAAAACGCAAGAACATACGTGTCATGGGAGTTCCAGAAGGAGAAGAGAAAGGAAAAGGGGCAGAAAGAGTATTTGAGGAAATAATAGCTGAAAATTTCCCAACTCTCACGAAAGAAATGAACTTATATGTCCAAGAAGCACACCGTACCCCAATAAGAATAAATCCAAATAGACCTACGCCAAGACACATATTATTCAGAATGTCAAATGTAAAAGATAAAGAGAAAATTCTCAGAGCAGCAAGAGAGAAGCAAACGATCACGTACAAAGGACGTCCAGTAGGGATGTACACATGTGCTTTAAGATGCATCTGCGCTTCCAGGAAGATGGCAGACTAGAAAGACACGGGATTCTCTTCTCCAGTAAAGTAGCTATAGGGGACAGGCTGAAACAGCATAGAAAAAGATCTTCTAGGGTTTAGGACACCAGGTGAAAGCTGGGCATTGCCCAGAGGAGAGAGGGACAAAGGAGGGAAATCATGACTACAGAACCAGTGGCTGCTGCTGCCGGCTCCCTCCCCCACACCAAAGACACTTTAGAATTCTCGGGGGCTCTGGGCCTGCGACTACAGACAAAGGAGCCTCCAGGGATCTACCACCCCAGGAAAGGGGAGAGAGAAGGAAGAAGCATAAGGGTGACTCAGTTTCTCACCCACACAGTGGTTTGCCCAGGGAGCCAGTGAAGGACTGGAGAAATCTGACCCTCTCAATTTCCCTCTCTTCTTGCCACGACTGATTGTTGAGGATGCACTTCCCCAGGAAAGGGGAGAGAGACGGACACAGCATAAGGCTGATTCAGCTTTTGACTCACAAATTTGGTCTGCTGTGTCCCAAGAGCCCTTCCAGGCTGGGTGGGGCTGCACCATTGTTTGCCTTGGAGCCTGCAAGGAGCTAAAGATATACAAACTTCCCAATCTCCTTCTCTACTAACAGGGACTGATTGTTGAGGATGCAGAAAAGAGTGGAAATATTTCCTGCCCGGGAAAAGGGAGGGGGCTGCCAGAGAAGGCTGGAGAACTGTGTCTGAGAGAGTTTGAATTACAAGGCTCCTAGCCTCCTGGCAGGATCCTCTATCACATTGATCTGGTCTGTGTTGCATCAAATACACTCTGCCCAGGCATTGAACTGAGAGCTGCCAAAGAGCGCCATCTGCTGGCATACCAAGGAAGTGCACACAAGAAAATAAAAAATAAGTAGGAGAGGCTTTTTCCGGCCTCTCTAGCCTCCCTGCCCAAGGCCCTAGGAAGCAAGTCTACAACCAATTCCTGGGTCCAGAGCCCAGTTTTGAGCAACCAGCAGGACAATCCTAACAATCCAGGTCAAGCCAAGAATCAAAGAGCTGGGGTAACCCAGAGCCTCTTGCCACTAAATCCCTACAAAAGAGAAAGAGATTGAGCATCTGAGTAAACTACATCCTAATCAGATGCCTATACATCAGTAAAAAATTATGAGCCATACTGAGAATATATAAGATATGGCCCAGGAAAAAGAATATATCAAAGCCCCAGAAGAGATGCAGAATTTGAGAGAACTAATCAGCAAGATGCACACAAATTTCCAAAATCAAATTAATGAGTTTAAAGACAATATGGTTAAAGAGATAAATGACATCAAGAAGACATTGAGCGAACACAAAGAAGAATCTGAAATCCTGAAAAGAAAAATAACAGAGCTCGTGGGAATGAAAGACACAATAGGTAAGATAGATCAAAAACACATTTGAAGGAAGTGGCTGTGGCTTAATTGGTTGGGTTCCCATTTACCATATGGGAGGCCCCTGGTTCGATTACCAGGGCCTCCTGGTGAAGGCAAGCCAGCCCGTATGGTGCAGTGAGCTGATGGCCTGCGCAGCTCGGTGAGCTGGCGCAACAAGATCATGCAACAAAAGGAGACAAGCAGACACAGAAAAACACACAGCAAATGGACACAGCGAGCACAAGCAGCAAGGGGGGGGATAAATAAATAAATATAAATAAATAAATAAATAAACACATTTGAGGCCTTCAACAGCAGACTCGAAGTGATAGAAGAAAGAATAAGTGAAACTGAAGATAGAGCAGCTGCAATTGAAGAGAGAAAAAAATGGAAAAAATTGAGCAGGGGCCCAAAGAGTTGAATGACAACACGAAATACAATAACCTACGTGTCATGGGAGTTCCAGAAGGAGAAGAGAAGAGAAAAGGGGCAGAAAGAGTTATTGAGGAAATAATAGCTGAAAATTTCCCAACACTCAGGAAAGAAATGAATTTACATGTCCAAGAAGCACACTGTACCCCAATCAGAATAAATCTGAATAGACCGACTCCAAGACACTATACTACTCAGAATGTCAAATGTCAAGACAAAGAGAAAATTCTCAGAGCACCAAGAGAAAAGCAAACCATCATGCACAAGGGACATCCAGTAAGACTTGGTGCAAATTTCTCTTCAGAAACCATGGAGATGAGAAGACAGTGGTATGGTACAATTAGGATACTGAAAGAGAAAAACTGCCAGCCGAGAATTCTTTATCCTTGAAATAGGAAGGTGAGTATAAATATTTACAAACAAACAGAAACTAAGAGAGTTTGTAAAAAAGAATCCACCTTTGCACAAAATATTAAAGGAAGCCTTAGAACCTGAAAGAAAAAGTCAGGAGAGAAGGGCTTGGAGGAGAGTATAGAAGAAAGAATAGCAGAAAGGAAAACCAAAAGGGTAAAAAGACAGACAAAAATATGATATGACATATGAAAACCAAAGAATAAAATGGAGGAAGTAATTAATGCATTTTCAGTAATATCATTGAATGTGAATGGATTAAACTCCCCAATCAAAAGATACAGGCTGAAAGAATGGATTTAAAAAAACATGAGCCATCCAAATGCTGCTTACAAGAAACTCACCTTAGACCCAGGGATACAATCCAGCTGAAAGTGAAAGGTTGGAAAAAGATATTCCACACAAATAGTAACCAAAAAAGAGCAGGGGTAGCTATACTAATATCAGACAAAACAGACTTTAAATGCAAAAAGTGATAAGAGATACGGAAGGCCATTATATATTAATAAAAGGGATGATCCTCCAGGAAGATATAACAGTCATAAATATCTATGCACCTAACCAGGGTGCCCCAAAATATATGAGACAAACTTTGGGAAAACTGAAGGAAGAAATAGACATTTCTACAGTAATCATCGGAGACTTCAACACCCCTCTCACATCATTAGATAAAACAACTAGAAAGAAGATCAACAAGGAAACAGAGAACTTGAACAATATGATAAACAAGTTAGACCTAACAGACATATACAGAAAGCTGTATCCAAACTCAGCGGGTTATACATTCTTCTCAAGTGCTCATGGATCTTTCTCCAGGATAGACCACATGTTAGGTCACAATGCAGCTCTCAATAAATATAAAAAGATTGAAGCACTTTCTCAGATCATAACGGAATGAAACTGGAAATCAATAATAGACAGGGAAAAAGTGAATTCGCAAATGTGTGGAGGCTGAACAACACACTCCTAAATAATCAGTGGGTCAAAGAAGAAATTACAAGTGAAATCAGTAAATATATTGAGACAAATGAAAATGAGAACACAACGTATCAAAACTTATGGGATACAGCGAAGGCAGTCTTGAGAGGGAAATTTATAGCCCTAAATGCCTATATTATAAAAGATGCATCTGCAGGGGGCGGGCTTCTCTGATTTATGGCCTCATATGCCACCCCTGGAAAACCCAGTCTTAAATTCTCCATGTCCTTCTTTTGTGAGTATCCCTGATCAGAATTGGGGGGCACATCTGGAGGCAGAATCCATAACAACAATTTAAGATACATGTTCTAATACCTGTGCCTGCTAATGCCAAGAGAAAAATGAGCAGGGCAGATCCCCAGGCCCCACTTGTCCAAGGTATCCATCTCCAGGGGAGGTTGGCACCTGTCCACACACCCAGCAGTCTGTCTGGTTATGAGTTGCAGCCATTTCAGTTCTGCGTTTCAGGAATTCATATCCTTTTGTTGTGAAGGTTAGAAACATGAACCTAGGGACAAATTACGAGATGTTTAGTAGGAAGTACATGGGGAGGTCATGACCATTTGGTAATGTGCAAGTTACAGGCCAATCTCCTGACAAGATAGTTCCCAACTTTGGCTTCATTCCCAAGGGAAATGTACCAAATGTTAGCTCCCAGGGGTTCTGTGCCATCGGGTAGAATATAAAGGAGCCTGTGCATTACGCCATAATAGCAGTGCAACTTTTGCCCTGGTTTCTACGAGGAGGCTGCCTGTAAACTAGAGCAATGGGACTGTCTGCATATAAATAGGAGTCAGGATAAGAACACCTCTCCACGTTGGCGTTTTACAGCATAAGCCCCACCAAATTTAGTGGGTGCCTTTGGGGATGGCCTGCAGCAATCTCAGTCCAAGTCCCTGTTCTGCACTAATTGGAGGAAGCCCTTGTTCTGAGGTTACTTCCATTCCTATTGCTGATGGAGTGGACATCGGGGTCCTGAAACACTCACATGCTGAGATTTGTCCAGTCACTGGCATACTATTTACTAGCCTAATTGCTTCCTGTAAATGAGGAAACCGTGCAATGAGTGGTTTGAAGATAACTGTTGTATCTGTTGTTTTAAAACCCCATTCTTCCTTTCTGTCCGGCCTGGGGGGTATATGGCAGATGAAAATGCGAGGTAATTTCTCTTTCTTGCACTCAGTCCTGGACTTGGTGACCATAAAGTGGGTGCCTTGGTGCTGTCAGTGTGCCGTGGGTACCTATACGTACAGGAAAGCGTCTCAAGTCCTTGTACTGTTCAAGCTTGGTTTGCTCCTCAACACCCAAAAGCCTACAGAACGCCTGAAGCAGTATCCACACAGGTCAGTGTGTACTTTTGTCTATCTGACAGAGTGAGGGGTCCTAGATAGTCTATTTGCCAGTGTAGCCAGGTCTGCCTTCCTGGGATATCTGCCCCATATTATGGTGGGGGGGCGCCTCCATTGAGCACATATTGGACAGGACTTACAGGCTGTAAGCACATCACTATGTTTCAAAAGAAGATGTAAGCTTTTACTTAATTCCCATACAGTCTTAGGACCCTTGTGTCCCAATTTATGGTGAAGCCAATCTGCTTGGACATGGTTTTGGCCAAATACAAGTGTCTTTGGCTCATCCACTTATTGCCAATGACATTCACACAGTTATTGACAAAGTCATTTTTATAGGCTGAGTTTGCATAAGAGCAAGATATACTGCTGACAGTTGTTTCCAATAGGACTATATCATTCTTTTCCTTTCCATAGCTGGGACCAGAACCCAAGTGGTACTTGCTTCCTGTTTTGTTTTGCCACAAACCCCACCCAAACCCTCTGGATAGCTGGCAACATCCAATCCACAAGCTTGCCCTGCTGTTAAAATACCTAGAGACTGGATCTGCTTTTGGAATGCTTGCTTGGCCCCAGTGTATCAATACCGGTGAGCTCCCTCACCTTTTTTTTTTTTTTTTTTTTTTTAAATCTATATAATGGTAGCAATATTTGAGCTTGGTGGGGTATAAAGGATTTCCAGTAATTTAACAAGCCTGTAAAGGCTTGCAGTTCCTTTATGGTGCAGGGAGTTGGACACGTTTGTACTTTATGCCCATTGCCAGAACAACCTTTGTCTTACCCTACCAAACACCCCGAGGAACTTTACAGACTCTCCAGGCCTCTGGATCTTGGCATCGTTGATGGCCCATCCTCGGCTCAGTAGAAGGAACTGTGATGGCAGGGCCGCCATTTCTAGAGATGTAGTACTATCAGAGGTCAGCATAATGTCGTCAATATAGTGATAATATCAGAGGTCAGCATATTGTCATAATATAGTGAGACTCAGCAACACTTGGTGCTTTCCCATCTTAGCTCAGCTGCCACACCCCGTGGCATGGTGGGAGTATGTAGGTGCCTTGTGGAAACCTGGAAAGCCCACCGCTGCCTTTCCTGCGTAAATGCAGATGCGTCTCGACTATCTCCAGGCCGTGGGCTCCTGAGCAAGGCGTTGGCTAAGCCTAGTACGTAAAACAGGGCCAGTGAGTTTTCAAGCAGCATTGCAGCATCAGGAGGAACAGCCTTATTCAGTTCTTGATCATCACTCTCCAGCTTCCACCAGGTTTTTCACTGGCCATACAGGACTATTAGATGGCTCTGTGCTGAATATGGTCCCACTCTGAGCAGTTCTTACAGCCTCTCACTGGTTTCAGCATGTCCACCCAGGAGGTGATAGTGTTTGGTGTATGTGACCCTCCTAAGTTCACTGGGGACCAACAAGCAGCACCCCGAATAACTGATTCCACCACATGGATGCCAAGGTGAAATTCACCAGTGGTGGTTTGTAAGGTCTAGGTCTGGTAACACATCCATCCCTTAAATATATTCGGGAATGGGAAAAGTGCATATGATATACTTTTGGGGCTCCTGTCACCTTCAGGGGCCTATTAAATCTCCAGGGGTTCCCATGCGTGTGTATTCTGCTCCAGTATTAGTAAGGGTTACAGTACGCAAAGGGTTTTGTGGAGACCAGTGGACAGCTAGCCCTGTTTGAGGCCTCTGATTGGCTGTCATCTGTATTTGCCGGTGACTGGCCCCACCCCTAGTCTTCAGGGGTAGGGGTTATCCACCTCCTTATACCAGAATTACTTTCCCCAGGAGGTGCTGTGGGAGCTATAACCAGTGGCACAGATCTAGATATAGGAAGAGGCTGAGATTTTTTTTTCCCTTAGGCAGCTTTTGCCAGAATCCTACTAATATAGCATTAGGTTGTTCATCTATTTTTTTCACTGGGGTACCCGTGGCAATTAAATCAGCCCATACTTGTTTGTGGGTTACATGTACAAGCCCCCTCTGCCCCTTATCTTACCAGGTCTCTTTGGTTACTTTCCTTACCCTTTTCAACCATATTCTTTCCATCTCATCCAAGTCTGCTATTTCCTGTGCCACCCATTGAATGGCCTGGCCAACCAGTGAGCTGAGAATAGCTACTCATGCCCCATACCAGGCTGGAGGTGCCATTTGAAGGATTTTATCCTTCATCCCAGCTCTGAACATCTCATCATCAGATCCACAAAAGTGCTCAGTGTATGCTGTATGCTACCTTCCTAGTCCTCTGACTGTAATTCTTCCATAGATCATCTGCCTCTTGTGGACGGCGTGTCCCCTTCATTAGGCCAGGCCAGCCTTGAAGCTAAAATGCACTGCACTAATAAATTTTGAATGTCATCTGGTCTTTGCCATGCCTGGTAAAGACACTGGGAAAGAGAGGGATCTGTAGGTATGCTAGCCATTTTTGCCATTTCCACTCCTGAAAGCCTAATACCATCTTCCCTTACATCCCATAATCTTAGTAGCCAAATGGCTATGATCTCTCAGCCTTTTTGTTTAAACTTTTCTATTAATTCTGCTAGTTCTGCGGGAGTACACTCCCTCATTACTCCTGCTTCTAAGCAGGGATCTCTTCCTGAGGGTCATTAGGAGCCTTGGTTGCTTTCATCTTTGTAGTTACTAATGGCCTTACCTGTGGAGGCTCATCTTCAGTTTCAATTTCCTCCTCCCATTCTCCATCTTCTACACTCTCCCAGGGATCCCAGCCTTCCCCCTGGATAACTGCTGCAGCATCCTTCATCCATGCATTTTCACCTCTTTACATGCTGTTACTTCTAATTGTCCCTTTGGGGTTTGTAGCTCTTTAATACATCAGCGTTGTTGGAACATGCTAACCTAATATCCTTTTCTAGAGCTAGAGCCTTTTCTAATCTCCTTATTTCAGCCTCTGTTTTTAACTGTGCTTTGGTAACATATCTAACTGCCCACAACAATAACTGCACAGTGGCAGCAGTTGCTGCTTTTCCTCGCAATTTCCATTTTCCCCTTCTGGATCAGTAACACTCCAGTTGGCATTTTCGGGGCATCCCCATACTCGCACTCTGGGCTGAACTGTTCTGAAAAACGGGCTACCTCCCCCCACATACTGGAAGCCAGCCAGCCAGCCCAGGATTTCCTCCGCCCACTGTGATACTGGGTCCGCAGATTCCCATTTCCCTCAGCTTGTTTCATTTTCATTCTCCTGGCTGGCTTACCAGTTGTCTGGCCGTGAACCTACAGATGAGGTTCCACCAAAGTTTGATGGGCTCTTAAGACTGAAAAACGAAGCAGGCCACTTCATACAGCAAAATTGTAGCAGTTTATCGGGGAACTTTCAGACTGGGAAGCTGGTAATGGGCGGCTGCAGGACGTTCATACTCCGCCCTGCCCAGGGGTCCCAGGGGCTTATATGGGGTGAAAAGGAAGGCACAGAACCAAGTCGGGATTTGCAAGATGGTAAACATGTCTCTTTGTAGGTACTGATAAGTAATAGGAGAGGTGCTAGTACAGATAACTAATGCTTAGGAATGTGCACGTGGGCTTTAAGATAGACCTACCAGTGGGGGTGTGTCACCTAGGAATTTATGGCTTCTCTGGTTTATGGACTCGCACTATGAAAGCATTTTCCATGGGAAATATAACATGGCTGCACCATTTTACATTCCCACCATCAATGTATGAGGGTTCCTGTTTCTCCACACCCTTACCAACACTTTTCTTTTTTCTTTTTTTTTAAATAGCCATCTTGTGAGAGTGCAGTGGTATCTCACTGGAGTTTTTATTTGCATTTCTCTAATGGCTAATGATGTTGAGCATCTTTTCAGGTGCTTATTGGTCATTTGTGTATCTTTTTTTGAAGAAATGTCTATTTAAGGCCTTTGCCCATTTTTCAATTGGGATATTTATCTTTTTGTTGAGTTTTAGGAGTTTGTTATATGTTCTGGATTCTAAACTCTCATCAGAGATAAGGCTTCCAAATATTTTCTCCCATTTGGTAGGTTTTCTTTTCACTTTACTGATAATGTCCTTTGAATCACAAAAGTTTTTAATGTAGATGAAGCCCATTTTATCTATTTTTTCTTTTGTTGCATGTACCTATGGTGTAAAATCTAAAAATCAGTGTTTACTTCAGGTCCTGAAGATAGTTCCCTATGTTTTCTTGTAAGAGTTTTATGGTATTAGCTTTTATATTTAGGCCTTTGATCTATTTTGAATTTATGTTATATCTGGTGAGAGGTAGGATCCACATTCATTCTTTTGTACATGGATTTCCTGGTGTCCAAGTACCATATTTTGAAGAGACTGTTGTTTCCCCCATCAAATGGACTTGGACTCTTATGAAAGATCAACTGTCCACAGACATGTGGGCTTTTCTCTGGACTAAATTCTGTTCCGTTAGAGTGTGTGTGTGTGTGTGTGTGTGTATTCGTAAGCTAGTACCACACAGGCTTTTAAATTACTGCAACATCCTACTAAGCTGTGAAATTAGGAACCGTGAGTCCTCTAACTTCGTTGCTCTTTCAAGATTGTTTTGGCTATGCCAGGCCCCTAGCAATGCCACATGGATTTGAAGATCAGCTTTTCCATTTTTGTAAGAACCTGCTGGAAATTATGAGATTGCACTGAATTTTTACATCACTGTAGGCAGTATTAGTATCTTAACAGGATTAATATCTTTTTTTTTTTTTTTTTAGGAGGTGCTGGAGATTGAACCCAGGACCTTGTACATGGGAAGCAGGCACTCAACCACTTGAGCTACATCCTCTCCCCAGGATTAGTATCTTAACAATATTGTCTTCCAATTCATAAACACTGGATATATTTCCATTTCTTTTAAGTCTTCTTCAGTTTCTTTCAGTAATGTTTTGTAATTTTCATTTGGTCTTCTTGTCCTAGTTTCTTTAAGTGTAAGGTTATTGATCTGTGATCTTTTTTAGTATAGGCATTTAGAGCTTTAAATTTCCCTCTGAAAAAAACAGCGTTCTTTGCATCCCATAAGTTCTGGTATGGTATGTTTTTGTTTTCATTTCCATCTCTTAATTTTCCTTGAGACTTCTTTGATTTCCACATATTTGTAAATTTTCCAGTTTTCTTTCTGTTACTGATTTGTAGCTTTAGTCAGTTGTGGTCCAAGAAGATACTTTGTATGATTTCAGTATTTTAAAATTTATTTAGATTTTATTTGTGATCTAATATATGGTGTATTCTGGAAAATGTTTCATGTGCACTTGAGAAGAATGTGTATTCTGATTATTATGTTGTTTTAACTCTGGAAATCTAATGCTTCCACTACTCTTGGATTAGTACTTTTGTTTTTGCATGTGTGGATGTTGTTGAGTGCCGAGTGTGACATTCTGTGACTTTTCCAAACTATATTTTGCTCCCAAATGGGGAATGGAAAGAAAAAAAGAGTGAAAAAGGCCCTGCCTCTTAATTTAAGACACCTCTGCCACTTTGCCTGAGGGGGTTTAGAACAATGGCTGCCCCTATTTCCAGCCACCCCCTGATCTGATATAGCTGCTCAAAAGCAGTGATCAGCTCTCAGACCACACCCCACTGGATTTTGGAGGCCTAGGTCCTTACAGCCTACGCTGGCACCAGCCAGTGCCGCCAGGAGCCAGGGCTACAGTCCCCACAGCTGCCTGCCATGTGCTTGGTGGATGGAAACCACTATATAAAGGGTAAAATTCACCAGTACTTACTGCAATTTACCAGAATGCTGTAAAGTATTCCTCCAGACTCCAGAGTCCCAGAATAGTTTATCCAGACAGTTCCTGCCAATACAATAGTTGATTTTGTGGAGGGACACTTCTTCCTGGAGCTTCTTACTCCAGTACATTACCCCAGTCCTCTACATTCATTTTTTTCTTTTTTGACACACCATTGCATTCCTGGGATAAATCTCAGTTTTTCATGATGCTGGGTTTTTTTTGCATCTATCTTCATAATATTTGTGTATAGTTTTCTGCTGATGTCTTTTTGTGTCTTTGGTATCAGGGTAATGCTGGCCTCATAAGTGTTCCTTACGGTTGTGATTTTTATATGATTTTTAGGATTTGTGTTAATTCTTTAAATATTTGGTAGAATTCAGAATTGAAGACATCTGGTCCTGGTCTTTTCTTTGTTGGAGGGTGTTTGATTACTTGACTTCACTTGTTATGTCTGTACAAATTCTTCATGAGCATGTTTGGGTAGATTATGTGCTTCTTTGAATTTTCTCGTTTCGTCTAGGTACACTGCATAAGACAGACAACTCCGAGGCTATTTCATCTGTATATGAAGGTGAGAGTTCACTTCTGTGGCTTGATGTTCATTTTCATGTTAGAGGTTAGGGACAGGCTTTGGCACTAGCTTTGGGGACAGGAGTTAGGGTTAGGGTTTAGCGTTCAGGTTCAGGAACAGTGTTTGGTATGGCTTTAGGATTCAGGATTGTGATTTGGATCTTGGGTTTAGCTTTGGGTTTGGGTATAGATGAGAGTTAGGCTGTTGGATTTAGGATTTGGGGTAAAGGATCAAGGGGTTAGGTATTAGAATTGGGGTTTAGGATTTGGGGAGCTGAGGACTCAGGGTTGGCATTGTGGGTGGTGGATTGAGCTTAGGGGACTTGGTGCTGTTGGCTATAGTGTTTCAGATCACAGTCTTGGGGCCAGGGTGTGGGTTTAGGGATTAAAGACTTGTATTATCTTCCAGCGTTAGGCCAGTGAATCTCAGCAGCTAGGCCAGTTGTTGGATGAACATCGTGCAAATCCTCCACATCTCCTGAAGAGGCACAGATTGGCTCCAGCTGGCTTCAAGGCCCTCAGCATCGCATCCCTTCAGTGGCCCACGGGCCCCCAGGCTCCTTGTTGTTGATGAGTCTCCAGAACACTTTTTTTTTTAATCCCCACCCGCCCACAAGTTGGCTTCCCTATCTGTCTGCTCGTTATCTGCTCGTCTTCCTCAGGAGGCACTGGGAACTGAACCCATGACGTCCCATGTCAGAGGCAGGCACCCAATTGCTTGAGCTATATCCGCTCCCCTCCAGAACACTTTTTTTTATTTTAAGATTTTATTTCTCCCCACTCCCTCATTGTTTGCACTTGCTAGGTCTGTTCGTTGTACTGAACCTGGGACCTCCCATGTGGTAGGCAGGAGCCCAATTGCTTGAGCTACATCCACTTCCCTCCAGGACACTTTTTAATGCATCACTCACTACCCCCAACCTCACTGCATTGGCTGAAGCTTGGCCCAGGTGACTGCACTGGAGTGAGAAGATGCTGGATTCTGGGTGTGTTTGAAGATGGCGAAGTGGGCATGAGAGAAAGAGTGCAGAGAGGCTGACTCCAGGGCTGTTGAGGATGAAGCTGTGGTTGGTGACATGGGGAGGCCTGCGGGACCCACCTTGCAGCTGACGTAGTGCACGTCAGGGCGGGTACTGCAGTAGTGGCAGCACAGATCCTCTTCCACACTCAGCCCATTCCATGTAGCCGGGACAGAAGAGTAGCATGGCGGCAGTTTCCCAGCAGTCCTCACAAGACCCAAATTACCAGCAGCAACTGCAGCCACTACATGCTAACTCTCGTGCCAAGCCCACATTGGTTCAGGCAGCTGCCTGTGCCCCAGGCATACAGCGGGCTGCCTTGATCTGTTGTCTGCAATCCCCGCTTCCTCGGGCAGATGGGCCTCGCCCTGGGGTCTGGGCTGGCAGATGCGCTCCAAGGCAATGGGCATATTCCAGGAGGCACAGGACTAATTGCTCCATGAGAGCCTGTGTGTGGAGGGGGTTGTTCCCCACCTGGAGAGCACTGATCTACCCCCAGGTGCTGATGGGGCCGCTTGTAGCCCAGAGGCTTGAGGAAGGCATCTCCAAGCAGTAGCTTCACCCTGACAACCCACCTGCCTGCTCAGTTTTGGTCCACCTGGCCTCTTCCAGAACAGATTCATCAAGACCCCAGGAGCTGAAGGGAGCCTTTGCCTATTTTTTTGGAAGGGCACTAAGACCACCAGATTCTGGCAAGAACAGCTATTGACTGGAGACACACCAAGCAAAGGCCTCCATGTATGGCTCAGTCTGGGACCATCTGCCTAAGGGGACTTTGACAATTTTTCAGAGGCTGGGGCCAGGAAAAGCCTCCATAGGTCTCCTGTTAGCTGTGTCTTCTCCAGGTCACTGGAGTCGAACTTGAAACTTTCTCAGGATGTTCATACAACCATGGAGTACCAGCCAGTACCCAGACCAGACCTGTGATGCCATCGCCAGGCCTCCAAGTTGGACTCCAGTGGTTTCCATCAGCCAATGTGCACATTAGAATATTCTGCAATGCAGCATATGCCCTCAAGTCACAAAATGACACTGAAAGGGGTTTGGGAAATCCTCCCCCAGAAAGTACCACCAGCATGGCACGTAAGGGCATTTAGGTAATGTAAGTCATATATGAGCCCATCACATCCTCTGGGGACTCACTGCCTGACAACATGAAAGGCTCAACTCTTAAATATCTACACGGTGGAAACAATCTGGTAAACTGCTGGGCTGAATACATGATGCCTCTCAAGGGAAAGCAATGATTACAAAAATCAATCAATAAGCACATTAATAGAATGTAGGGAAGAGATGATATGATCATTTCAACTGACAGCAAAAGCATTTGAAAAATTCCAACATGCTTTCATAATAAAACATTCACAAAGTTAGCTATAGAATGGAAATTTCTTAAATAACAGAGGGCATTTATGAAAAACCCATAGCAAAAATTAGACTAAGTGAAGAAAGACTGATAGGATTCTCCCCTAAGATCAGGAACAAAACTTTCACCCTCCTCTCCAACATTGTTACTGGAAGTTCTAGCCAGAGCCATTAGGCAAGAAAAAAGGCACCATGTTGGAAAGCAAGTAAAATTCTCTATTCAAATATAACTTCACACTGAAGGCCAAAATTATGAAGATAGGATCTCCAAGAAACTAGGAAATACACAACAAAATCCATGGCCTTACAACTAAGACAATAGGAAAGGCTGAACATTTTAAGTAAGACAAGCCCCTGACAGGAGGTCCCCATCAATTGGGGCACATGTCACTTTACAAAGAAAGAGTCCACTGGGCCCAAGACCACACAGCCATAAGGGAAGAAAGGACTCCTCCCTCCCTAGAGAGGAGTTTTGAGTCCCACCTGAGGAAGTAATTATCCTGTACCCTCAGTTACTGCTCACCACCTAGAGAGAAATTACCAGTGTAAGGGCACCAGCCACAGTTCTCATGGACCTGGGGACAACTCATTCCATGCCAAATACCAGTCCATTCCTGACCAGCTTCCTGGGAGTCATCAAACCTCACCTTTGATGGTTTACCCCATCATTTACTGTCTAAACTACTAGACATTTCCCTGGGTCCTCTCAGGCTAACCTTATCTTCCTTCCTAGTCCTACTATGTCAGAACATTTATTAGGGAGAACATTCTTATGAATTGGGCCATAAAGATCAACTGTGCCCCCAAAGGACTCCTTTCACAAGTCCCCATCTCATGTCCATTACACAGGTTCTCTTTAACAGCCTTATCTGATTTCCCAGAATTCCTCTGTCCTTTTGGACCTCAGCAGCCTACAACCACCTAGGTGAGGAACTAAACAGCCTATTAGGCAGGATTCCCACTCACTTGTGGGCAAAAATCCCACTAATAGTGGACATGGATGGGTAGAGATAGAGCCATCCATGCCCCTTCCTAAGACCTTCTCTTCTAGAAACACAGTACCTCCTCAAGGTACTGGCTCCAAAGAGTCATAAGGTGCTAAGGAACAATTCCAACACTTTTCATGTCTGCGGTTAAAGTCATGATGTTTCAGCTTAAAGGAAGACTCCTCTTGTTGAACAGCTGCCATTAGATTCTTTCCCCTCCAAAAGAAAACAGCAGCTGGCTAAGAGCTGTCTTAGGCCTCACAGGATTCTGAGAAGTAGCTACTCAATTTTTCCATGACTGCTTTCCCTATGTGGTGACTAAAGCATCGGTTCCTGAACCCTTAATTTGGGACTCACCTTTATCACCCCCACCCTTGGACTTCCGAACGACAATTTACCTCTCCTCACTGATGGGCATGAACAAGAAGGACATGTCCTTGGTGTACTGTCCTACCAGCAAAACGGACAGCAGATGCCGCTGGGATGTTGGAGCCTAACCCTGCATCAGGCACCTAAGTCCTCTCCTCCTAACCTGTGAGTAGTATGAGTAGTAGCTGATACGGCCACGTGGGCTCACAGCATCTCTGACTTAGTTCTAGATCACACTCTCAATGTCTATGTCCACCATGCTTTGAAATTTTACCACTTCCTGAAAGTGCAACACTTTTCAGCCCCTAAATTCACCTCTTATGAAATTCTGTTACCACACACTCACACACACTAGCACGCTGCAGTTCACCTCTGTCAAAACCTTAACCCTGCTGCCCCACTCCCTTTACCTGGTGAAGGAACCCCTCCAGTCACTAACTTGTCCTAGACCACATTTACCATCCACTCTCTGTCACATGGTGGCTCCAACCTTCAGAGGGAGAATGTAACGTTCCTAGCTAGCTATGCCATTCCTGATCAATAAAAAACCCTTAAATATCAAGTCCTGCAAAGTGTCAAATCAGCCCAAGTAACTGAATTAATTGCTCTGACTTGGGCATGGTTAAAAAAATGGAAGGATAAAGGGGTAGCACCTGTACTGAAAGTCACTATTCCTTGGAGCTGTGCATGATTTGGGGATGTTATGGAAACGGATGACATGATGGCAGCAGGGTCTACAATTAAACATGGACCACAGATAGCAGAACACCTGGAAGCCCTTTGATTTCCACATGAGGTCACAGCACAAAAAACTCAGAGGAAGCTCAAGGGAATAAACAGGCTGACAAATATGCTAACCTGACTGCCTCTTCCACAGACCCTCAAGGTCAAATTTGGGTGATAGCTAGCCATGGAACTACACTCCCATTCTTGTTCTCCCCAGTACAGGCCCAAGCCCATGATGAGATTATGCTCCATCATTACATGGTCCCCAATCCAATTTCTTTAATCAGCCTCCATATGAGATCTGTGTGGCCCAAACAACAGAGAAGATTGGTTGGCGAAAACTGGATGTATAGTTCATCCCAGCAGGCTTTGGAGACACCCACATGGCCATTTGAGGCTACAGAGTCCCTTGCCCGACAAATTGTTGATGGCCTACATAATTTGACACATCATAGAAAAGACAAAATGTGGGATATTTTAGAAAAACCATGGTTTGGACCCGTCAACTTTTATTTGGATCTGACAGTTGCCACTTACATCATTTACCATAAATTGAAGAACTGGGCTCACCCTGGTCACACTTCCGATTGCCTTTTTATGACTTTAAGGTCTTCACCTCTACCTCCACTAGTCTGTCCCCCTTTGAAATCATCACAGGAAGACTATGAGAATGCCCTGTGAGTCCCTTTTAGCATAAGACTCAGATTTGACTCCATCACACATCTTCGGGTATGTCAGGGACTAACCAACCCACTGCAACAACCAAGTTAGGGCAGCCTTCCCATCTGAATTCCACGAACAACCTCTGCATAACCTGCAGGGAGAAAACTTTACATTTTAAACCATCACCAAAAAACTATCCATGAACCCAGATGGAAAGGGCCTTATGCTGTTTTACTCACTGCTCACACTGCTGTTACATCACAGTGTGTCCCACCTTGGATCTGTCTTACAGCTAAAAAAAATATAAGAACTTGTCAGGTGGTTAAAGCACCCAACAGGAGACCTCACACTGAGACTTCACCGGGAGCTTTTAGAGTTTTCATAAGATGTTTAGAGCAAGTAGATGACGGAACAAAGTCCTCCCAGATTTCCTTACCTCATTCCATCTCTGTTATCTCCATCTTTCTAAGCATTTTGTTTCTCATCCTCTTCCCCAGACAACAGCCAGTCTCCATGCCCGTTACACCCTTCTTGCACTGTGATTTCCCTGTGTCTCCTCGTCACTGTCTGCCCTGTGTACTCCCATGAGCACAATTCCCTCATCCTCCAGTACACCATCTAGCAAATGAAACCAATCCCAGTAACTGCTGGTTTTTGCTCATCCCCCACTCACTCCCCAAACAGGTATTCCTCTAGTGACTCTCCCCTTCACACTTGTGAGCCTGACCCGGACAGGAACCCCCAGATACACCGAGACAGATCACTTGTAAGTGTCACCAAGACTGGGATTACAGTGTGGCCTCTAACCCAAGAAATATGGGTTTCACCAGAATCCAGACAGATTAAAAATAGCCACCCCATACAGCATAGTAAATGATGAGCTTCCATATGGCAAGACTCCTTTTACAGGAACATACTGGAAGGACCAGACCTCCTTCAGAGACACTTCTTATCAAGCACCCCAAGGTGTCAATAATGTAAGAAATTATTCCCATCAAGGCGAGATTTCTGGTGGGCTGAAAGATCAAAGATAGGATTTTATGGGACAAAAATATAATGACAAAGATGATGGTTATGAACATCCTTGTGGGATTTAATCCCAACTGGCACTTCAGGCCAATATCCCATTCCCTAAAGGCAATTAGATGCCCTTACGCTCTTCAAGGACATTATTTAGTATGGGGACATAAGGCATACAAGGTACCCCAGGTAAATGGGATGATTTATGTCTCATAGTTTATGCTGTTCCCCAAATGGCTCTTTATGATAAGCTTTCTTCCAAAAGCGATAATTAAAAACATGAGGGTTCTCATGGCCTCTTCCCTTACTGTAGAAACTCACAAAGATATTGCCAGACTAGACACAGTTCTAAATGGATCATGGGAACACCATTAACCCAAGCTAAACTCACAGGGTGTCCTGTTCTTGGTATATCACCTTTTCACAGTGCTCTCGCACTGAAAGAGGCATTATAAAAGTACAGATGGGGGAGAGCAGATGCGGCTCAAGCATTTGGGTGTCCGCCTCCCACATGGGAGGTCCCAGGTTCGGTTCCTAATGCCTCCTAAAGAAGATGAGCAGGCGCTGCAACCAGAAACCACCACAACCAGCAGGGAGCGGGAGTGGCTCAAGCGGTTGGGCACTCCCCTCCCACATGGGAGGTCCCAGATTTGGTTCCCAGTGTCTCCTAAAGACGAGCAGACAATGAGCAGACAGATGAGGGAGCCATCTTGCGGGGGGTGGGATAAAATATAATTTAAAAATTAAAGAATTGCTATAGCTGACAAATTAAAAAAAAAAAGTACAAGGGTTTTAGAAAAGATAACTTTGGACTTAGAAAACTCTTACTCCCACCTAGGGTAGGTACCATCTCACTGGCTGATGAAGTACCAGGACTTTGACAAATGACTCTACAAAACAACTGGCATCAGACTATATTCAGGCTTCCCAAGGAGGTGCGTGTGTACTAGAGGCACCCAGTGCTGTGTATTTGCAAATTTCAGTCAAAAGAAAGTTTACCAAGTAGTAGTAGCAGTTTCTGCTCGCATCTTGGAGTCATGGCCTTGCTCCCACTGTGCAGGGAAAGGCTTTGGGCCGTTCATGTGTGCACGTGGGGTGTGAAGGGCTCATGGGTCTGCTTTAGGTTGCTGTGGGAACAGAAGTAGCAGCCATTGGGCGGGATGGACAGCAGCCACAGGGTCACCTTTGAGATGCACGAGAATGAGAACATCACCATGGTGATGGGCATCCAGCTTTCAGAAAACGTGCTTGATTGAGTGAAGGAGTCCTCTCCATCTGAATCGAAGTCTCAGTGGTATTCTAGTGGTTATGGTGCTTCAGTTTCCAAAAAACTGAAAAGAAGAGTAGCCAAGGAGCTGGCACTGGAGCAAGCCAAGAAAGAATCTGAAAATAAAAAACATCTAAAGCAAAACTAAGAACTGGAGCAAGAAGAGGCTGCTGCCAAAGAGCATTTTAACCAGAGTTGTTGTTCAAGAGAGAATATCAAGAGAAGAGGAAGGCACCAAGGCAAAGCACCTGGCTAAGCAGCTGGAAGAGAGAGTGGTAAAGAAGCAGGATGTGCTTACAGAGAGCAGCTGGCTTTTTACCCACAATAAAAAAATTTAAAAATTTTTTTAATTAAAAAAAGATGTAGAGACAAAAATAAAAAAAAAAAGCGCAGCTGGCTGGGCTGGAGGAGGAGCTCAGAGTTCCACAGTCACCACTGAGCAGTACCAGAAAGCAGGTGGAAGCAAAGTTCACGTAGTACAAGTGTCATCCAGTCTGTGCTGATCTGCGGGCCCAAGTCCTCCACTGTTACTGCCAGAACGCCTAGCATGCTCTGCTCTGGCCAGCCAGTGTGTACACTGCACCAGTCATGCTAAGCAGAGGATAAAACCAGCTTTAAGACCAGCAAAACTCCATCAGTGTTAATTCCAGAGGTGGAACGTTCCCCCTAGTAAGGAAATAACCTATTTAAAGAGAAGAACATTATAGATCAGATCCAACAGAAGCAAGTCACAGTTTGATTAGCAGCAGTTTAAAAAGCCAAGGCCAGAGTAGGGATCAGTCGTCAAAGGACACTCTTCAATATTAGTAAAACCCACTTAGGAATTGTATGTGGCTATTTTATTGGCTTCATTTTTTAAGAAGTTTTAGATCACAAAATGGTTACAACTGTGACAGGGGAGGATCATTGGTGTGGGGTGTCAGTGAGGGGGGATACATGGAGGGAGTTCACCTGGGTATACATATAAGGCATATAAATGTGTTCAGATGTTCATGGGGCATTGTCATGGTAGGTGGAGATTCACACAATAACCAAAAAATATCAAATTCCCATCCAGGGGAGTTCTGCCACATTCTCTAATGGAACAACAAGAAGGCCACAAGTACAGGGACAATGATTGTGAAGGAGGATGGTCCATTAAAGAACCCTTGATATTGATGATTATGCTTATGAGCCTTTGCTCTTGAAATTGAAACTTAGCCTAGCAACGTAGGGTGCCTAAGAGTTACCTACAGGGAGCCTCCTTGTTCAAATGTGACCTCTAAGTCAAGCTCAGCATATAAAAGCAATAACATGGGGGTCGGATGTGGCTCAACTGGTTGGGCGTCCGTCTCCCATATGGAGGGACCCGGGTTCGATCCCCGGGACCTCCCGGTAAAAAAATAAATAAATAAATAAATAAATAAATAAATAAATAAATAAATAAATAAATAAAAGCAATAACTTCAGTGTGGGACATGACTCCCAGGAATTAGCCTCCCGGGCACCGAGGGATTGCTACCAAGTACCAACAAACAAAGCATCTGGGAAAAACAAACAAACAAAAACCCACCTTGACCAAAAGGAGGAAAAGCTAAAGACAATTGAGTTTGTATGGCTAAGAGACTTCAAAGTGAGTCAGGAGGCCATCCCAGAGGTAATGCTTATGCTCATCTCAACAGGATCTCATTGACAGCCAAAGTAGATACGACCCTAAATAGCAAAGCTCCTCAGGGATATGGAGACATCCAGACACTGTAGTCGGGGCAGACAGCTCAGGAATTTGGCCCTTTCCTAGTGAGCCCTAATCTGGTATTTATGTTCCCCCATGTGACTGAGTTGGACTCAGCAGCAGTTTCCCTATGCATGCCTCTTCTGTCCTTCTATTTGAACCTATAATTAGTACTAGAGTTGGCAGGTGTACATCCAAAAGACTTAAATCTTTGGGCTCTCCATGTGCCAGCTGAGCCCTGAATCTCAACGGAGTTGGAACACCTACTCTCCAGTTCAATGGACTCACCCAGGACAACTAATGGGAAGGAGATGATAGACAAACAACATACCAAGGCACCAAGAATGTCTACAACTGCAAGCAAGAGAGTCCCATCCATCAGACGTATGGGATCAAAGTCCCCCTCAATTAATGGTGGAGTGGGCATCACCATCCCAGAGTCCTCAGGACTGGGAAACAAACTATGGACTAAAATAAACTTACTAGTATTCTACTATAGACTACTTATGATTCTAGCAATGGAAGAAATACCATTGTTGTGGAGGCAGTGACCCATGGATGTTCTGGGGTTAGGGAGAGGGAAAAACAGGTGTAATCAGGGGCCATTTTCAGGACTTGGGAATGATCCTGAATGACATCACAACAACAGATACAGGCCATTATATATCCAGCCATAACCTACAAAGTCGAATGGGAGAGAAACTATAATGTAAACTATAATCCATGCTTAGTGCCAATGCTCCAAAATGTGTTTGTCAGTTGCAATCAATGTACCACACTGATGAAAAATGTTGCTAATGTGGGAAAATGTGGGAGGAGTGGGGAGTGGGGCATATGGGAATCCCCTATATATTCTCTGTAACATTTATGTAATCAAAGTATCTTTTGAAAAATAAAGTGGAAAAAAAATAACCTAAAAGAAAATGAAAAAGTATAGCAGCTATATATGGCAGGGGGAGCACAGAGAGATTGAGAGGTACTGAGATTTTTTTGTTTGTATTTATTATTATTATTACTATTACTATTGGAATAATGAAACTGCTCTAAAAATGACTGAAGTGACAAATGCACAACTATATGATTAAACCAACGACCACTGATTGTACACTTTGGATTGATTTATGCTGTATTAATATGTATCAATAAAATTGATTTATTTTAAAAAATAACCACTTAGGGTGATTAAAAGGGAAGCTTGGACCTCTCCACCTTCTAGTAGTTCCCATTCAACGTCTACTGATATAAATCTTACCCTTCTAACCAAGCTACATCCTTTGGTGAACCCCCACCCTAACAAAGGTGTGTGATTAGAGGGGAGAGGGCAAAATGTCCATCTCAGGGCACCAGTGCTGGTGGAATCGTGTAGGCTGTGGCATATGGGTTTTCTTTTTTTTTTCAGTTTTTAGATATGGGTTTTCTCTCCTTTTCTCTTCCCCTTTGATTAGATAAGAGCTGCTTTATTTTAACTTGTGGTGATCATGCAAGCAAGAAGACAAAAAAGGAGGAAAAATGTACCTCTTTTACTAGAATAATGTTATGATTACAAGTGCAATAAGGCATTCTTTATCAACAAAAAGGCAGTCTTAGCATATACAATCTCTATCATGAATACTGACATCTATACTTCACTCAATATCAATAATAAATATATTTTCTGATGAAGACTGGTGAAAATAAAAAAGTAGCAGCAGAAGCCCATGCTAGAGAGGTAGCCCACACAGCTTGCACACCTGACTCTCACTGGTTTTAACCCTTTTGGTTGTTCTTCTATGATTCCTGTTTAGCTCAGGGGACTTCTCAAGGGAATTGGCCTCTTTTGCATTATTTATCGTCATGTTTTTGTCTCTCAGTGCATCTTCGCTCTCACAGGAAGACTCGGCTGCTACCGCCAATATTATTAAGCATCCCTGGTCACATCTGCCCCCTCCCTCCTTTCCTCTGTAACTGCACAGCATTTGGGAGAAAAGGCTGCTCCCTTTTGAAGACCCTGCAACACGACCCTGAACAACTGTGTTTCTCCAAAGAGAAGGAACGCCTCTTTCTCTTGCACAGGAGAAGGAACTGTGACTCCTTGCAAGAAACTGTTTGGCTCTGTTACTCCTCCAAACTGCACTATGAGGCAATACTGTCTAAACCACAGAACATACTATTCTCAGAAAAGCCACACAACTGCCTGACCCCTTCCATTAGTCCACTGCCGGACCCCTGACCTTTCCCAGAACCCTCTCAGCAGATTTCCTCTTCCCCTTTGCCCTTCCAGACCACACCCAGACGCTCTCAGTAATTTACAATTGCCAATTCCCTTCCCTCTTGTGTCCCTTACAAATCTAGCTACCAATAAATTTTGACTTCCAGGAAGATGGAAGATTAGGGAGGCTGATAGTTCATTTCTTTCCCAAAAGAATAGGTAGAGGACAGGCAGAAACTGTCTGGAAAACTGTTATAGGGCCCAGGACACCAAGGGAAGGCTGGGCAGTAACCAGAAGAGAGAGGGGCGAAGCAAAAGAGACTTCGTGGATGCTGCTGGCACCCAACCCCCCACCCTCGGAGCAGACAGCCGGTGGCGATGGACTGGGAGTCACAAAGGCCCCCTTCTCCAGGAAACGGGAGAGGGAGGGACTCAGCCTACGGCCAATCTGGCTTTTGGCTGATGAACTTGGTCTGGGCATCCCAAGGGTTACACCCTTCCAGGACGGGTGGGGCTGCGACATTGCTCTCCCTGGGAGCCCGCAGGGAACTAGAGAGAACCTGCTTCCCAAACACCCTCCCTACTGAGCTGGACTGGATGCTAAGTGGACATTTAATTCCTCCCTGGGAAAAGGGAGGGTGTGGCCAGCTGAAGGAGAGCAGTTTCCAGCCAGCAAGTTTGATTTGGAGGCTTGGCTCTGAGGGGAACTCCCTGGACACAGATTCTGCACAGCCCACCTGGGCGGAATTCCAGGGAGCACATTCCCCCAGGGTTCCAGTAGAGCCATCTGCCGAAGAACACCATCTGCTGGCAGGCCAAGAAAGTGCACTCAAGGAGGAGGGGATTAAATACATGAAAGAGGATTTTTGGTGCCTTTACTGCCCCCCCTCTCCAAGGCCCTTGGAAACTGGCCTGCACCCCATTACTGGGTCCATGGACTTGGTCTAAGCAATTAAGCAGGGACAATCCTAAAGACTTAGAACAAGTTGAACCAAGAATCAAAGGACAGCGGTAACACACAGCTACTTAACACTAAATCCCTAGGCAAGAGAGAGGAATTGACCATCAGAGTAAACTCCCCATCATAATCAGATGCCTAGATGCCTAGACATCAGCAAAATATTACAAGCCATACTAAGAAACAGGAAAATACAGCCCAGCCCAGGCAAAGGAACAAATCCAAACGCAAGATGAGACACAAAATTTAAAACTAATCAGTGATATTCATACAAATCTAAATCAAATCAAGGAGTTGAAGGACAATATAGCTAAAGAGATAAAAGACATTTAAAAAAATGCTGGGGGAAGTGGATGTAGCTCAAGTGGCTGAGTGCCTGCTTCCCATATATGAGGTCCTGTGTTCAATCCCCAGTAACTCCAGAAAGAAAGAGAGAAAGAGGAAGGAAGGGAGGGAAAGAGGGAGGGAGGAAGGAGAAAGAAAAGCAAGCACTGGGCGAGCACAAAGAAGAATTTGAAGGCTTAAATAGAAAAATAACAGAGCTTATGGGAATGGAACACAATAGATGAAATTCAAAATACATTGGAGGGAAGCGGCTGTGGCTCAATCAGTGGGGCTCCCATTTGCCATGTGGGAGGCCCCGGGTTCGGTTCCCAGGGCCTCCTGGTGGGGGCAGGCCCGCCCGCACGGCGTGGTTGGCTGACCCGGCGAGCACGAGCAGCAAGGGGGGGAATAAATGAATAAATAAATAAAATCTTAAAAAAAAAAAAAAAATACATTGGAGGCATACAACAGCAGGTTCAAAATCACAAAAGAAAGAATCAGCAACTTAGAAGACAGAACAGCTACAACTGAAAAGACAGAAAAGAATGGAAAAAATTGAGCAGGGGCTCAGGGAAATGAATGATAGCTCGAGGCACACCAACACACATGTCATGGGAATTCCAGAAAGAGAAGAGAAGGGTAAAGGGGCAGAAAGAGTATTTGAGGAAATAATGGCCCAAAATTTCCCAGCTCTCATGAGACATGAACATGCATATCCACCCTAATCAGAATAAATCCAAATAAGCCTTCTCTGAGACGCATACTCTTCAGAATGTCAAATGCCAAAGATAAAGCAGCAACAGAAAAGTGGCCCGTAATACACAAGGGGTGCCCAGTGACACTGAGTGTAGAGTTCTCATCAGAACCACGGAGATGAGAAGACAGAGGTGAATTAGATTTAAGATACTGAAAGAGAAAAACTGTCAGCTGAGAATTCTTTATCCAGCAAAACTGTCCTTCAAATATTAAGGTGAGTTTAAACCATTCACAGATAAACCAAAACTAAGAGAGTTTGTAGAATCTAGCTCTACAAAAAAACACTAAAGAGAGTTCTGCAGCCCAAAAGGAAAAGACAGGAGAGAAGGGCTTGGAGGAGAGTTTAGAAGTGAAGACTATCAGAGAGGGTAACCAAAAGGGTAAAAAGATGGACAAAAATAAAACAAAAATTTTAATAAAACAAAAAAATAGAAGACAGACAAAAATAAGATATGTCATATGAAAGCCAAAGGGTAAAATGGCTAAAGTAAGTAATTCCTTTATAGTAATAACATTGAATGTTAGTGGATTAAAATTCCCAATCAAAAGACATAAAGTTGACAGAATGGATTTTTAAAAAAGACATGAACCATCTATAGGCTATCAGCAAGAAACCCACCTTAGACCCAAGGATACAAATAGGTTGAAAGTGAAAGGCTGGAAAAAGATATTCCACACACACAGTAACCAAAAGAGAGCAGGGGTGGCTTTACTAATATCAAATAAAACAGACTTTAAATGAAAAAAGTCATAAGAGCTGCAGAAGGCCATTATATATCAATAAAAGGGACGATCCACCAGGAAGGAGTAACAATCATAAAGATCTATGCAGCTAACCAGGGTTCCTCAAAATAAATGAGGCAAACTGGCAAAACTGGAAGGAGAAATAGATGTCTCTACAATAATAGTTGGAGACTTCAACACCCCACTCACATCAATAGATAGAACAACTAGACAGAAGATCAACAAGGACACAGAGAACTTGAACAATATGATAAACAAGTTAGACCTAACAGACATACACAGAACACTGAACCCCAAATCAGCAGGTTATACATTCTTCTCAAGTGCTCATGGATCTTTCTCCAGGAGACACCATATGTTGGGTCACAAAACAGCTCTCAATAACTTTAGAAAGATTGAAATTATACAAAGCACCTTCTCTGACCATAATGGAATGAAGCTGGAAATCAATAATAGGTGAGAAAGAAGGAAATTTGCAAATATATATAGAAAAAAAAAAAACAAAAAACTCCTAAACAAGCAGTTGGACAAACAAGAAATTGCAAGAGAGATTAGTAAGTATCTCTGGATGAATGAAAATGAGAACACAATGTTTCAAAACGTATGGGAGAAAAAAAAAATGTATAGGATACAGAAAAGACAGGGCAGAGAGGGAAATTTATAGCCCTAAATGCCTTTAAGAAAAAAGGAAGAAAGAAAAGAAGAAAGAGTTAAAATCAAATACCTCACTGAACACCTGGAAGAACTAGACAAAGACCAGCAAACCAGTCCCAGAGCAAGCAGAAGGAAAGAAATAACAAAGATTAGAGCAGAAATAAATGAAATTGAGAACAACAAAAAAACAATAGAGAAAATCAACAAAACTAATAGCTGTCTCTTTGAGAAGATCCATAAAATTGACAAACCTTTAGCTAGACTAATAAAGAAAAAAAGCAGATGCAAATAAATAAAATCAGGAATAAAAGGGCGGATATTACTACTGACCCCACAGAAATAAAAAGGATTATAAAAGGTTATTATGAAAAACTGTATGCCAACAAATTAGACAACCTATGTGAAATGGACAAATTCCTAGAAACACACAAATAACTTACAATGACTCTACAAGAATACAAGAACTCAACGAACTAATTACAAGTAAAGAGATTGAATTAGTCATTGAAAATCTTCCAACAAAGAAAAGTCCAGGATCAGATGATGTCATAGGTAAATTCTACCAAGGATTTCAAGAAGAATTAGTACCAATCCTGTTTAAATTCTTCCAAAAAAATTGAAAAGGAGGAAAAATTACCTGACTCATTTTATGAAGCCAACATCACCCTAATTCCAAAGCCAGATAAAGATACTGCAAGAAAAGAAAATTACAGACAAATATCTCTAATGAACATAGATGCAAAAATTCTCAATAAAATACTTACAAATCAAATCCAATAGTATATTTTTTAAAAAGTATACACAACAATCAAGTGGGTTTTATTCCTGGTATGCAAGGGTGGTTCAACACAGGAAAATCAATTACCGTAATATACCACATTTACAAATTGAAGGGAAAAAACCCACATGATCGTCTTAATTGATATAGAAAAGGCATTTGACAAAATCCAGCATTTTTTCTTGATAAAAACACTTCAAAAGATAGGTACAGAAGGAAAGTTCCTCAACATGATAAAGAGCATACCTTCAAAAGATTGGTATAGAAGTTCCTCAACATAATAAAGGCCAACATCATACTGAATGGGGAGAGGCTGAAAGCCTTCCCTCTAAGATCAGGAATAAGACAAGGATGCCCACTGACACCACTATTATTCAACATTGCATAGAAATTCTAGCTGGAGCAATTAGGCAAGGAAAAAAAAAAAAAAGCCATCCAGATTGGAAAAGAGTAAGTAAAACTCTCACTATTCTCAGATGACATGATCCTATATTTAGAAAATCCCAAAATATCTATAACAAAACTATTAGACCTAAAAAATGGAGTTCAGCAAAGTGGAAGGAAACAATATCAACACACAAAAATGAGTGTTTCTATTCACTAGTAATGAGCAAGCTGAGGAGGAAATCAAGAAAAAAATTCCTTTTACAATAGCAGCCAAAAGACTGAAATATCTAGGAATTAATTTAACCAGGAATGTAAAGGATCTGTATTCAGAAAACTACAAAACACTGCTAAAAAAAAAAAAATCAAAGAAGACCTAAACAAGTGGAAAGATATTCCATGTTCATGGACTGGAAGACTAAACATCATGAAGATGTCAATTCTACCCAAATTGATTTATAGATTCAATGCAATACCAATCAAAATTCCAACGGTCTACTTTACAGAAATAGAAAAGTCAATTACCAAATTTATTTGGAAGGGAAAGTGCACTTGAATAGCCAAAAATATACTAAAAAAGAACAAAATCAGAGGACTCACTCTTCCTGACGTTGAAGTGTATTATAAAGCTACAATGGTCAAAACAGCATGGTACTGGCATAAAGGTAGACATATTGATCCATGGAATTGAATTGAGAGTTCAGAAATAGACCCTCATCTCTATGTTCAACTGACTTTTTATAAGCCTGCCAAGTCCACTTTTCTGGGCCAGAACAAATGGTGCTAGGAGAATGGATATCCATAGCCAAAAGAATGAAAGAGGACCCCTATCTCACTCCCTATACAACAATCAACACAAAATGGATCAAAGACCTAAACATAAAAGCCAGGACCATAAAACTACTAGAAGATAATGTAGGTAAACAGCTTCAAGACCCTGTAGTAGGTGGGCATCTCTTAAACCTTACACCCAAAGCACGAGCAACAAAAGAAAAAATAGATAAATGGGATCTCCTCTAAATTAAACACTTTAGTACCTCAAAGGACTTTATCAAGATGGTGAAAAGGAAGCCTGCTCAATGGGAGAAAATATTTGGAAATCACATATCCGATAGGGTCTAATATCCATGATATAGAAAGCGATCTTACAATGCAATAATAAGACAAATGACCCCATTAAAAAATGGGAAAAAGTCTTGAATAGACCTTTGTCCAAAAAAGAAATAGAAATCGCGAAAAAATGTTCAACATCACTAGCAATTAGGGAAATGCAAATTAAAGTTACAATGAGATATCATTTCACACCTATTAGAATGGCCACTTTTAAAAAAACAAGATAATTACAAATGCTGGCGAGCATGTGGAGAGATAGGAACACTTATTGACTGTTCGTGGGAATGTAGAATGGTACAGCCATTGTGGAGAACTGTTTGGAATTTCCTGAGGAAGTTAGATATAGTTCTGCCACGTGACCCTGCAATACCACTATTGGGTATATACCCAGAAGAACTGAGAGCAGTGACACGAACAGACATCTGCACACTGATGTTCATAGCAGTGTTATTCATGATTGCCAAAAGATGGAAGCAACCCAGGTGTCCATCAACTGATGACTGGCTAAACAAACTGTGGTATATACACATGATGGAATATTATTCAGCTCTGAGAAGAAATGAAGTCATGAAGCATGTGACAACATGTATGAAACTGGAGGACATTATGTTGAGTGAAGCAAGCCAGACACAAAAGAACAAATACTGTATGATTTTGCTATTATGAACTAAATATAATGAGAAATTTCATAGAGTTAATGGCTAGAAGATTAGAATAAGGTTAGAGAATGGAAAGCTGAGGCTCAATCTGTGCAGAACTGGTAAAAAGGTTGTTTATAAATGTTTGGGCGTGAACAGAAATGTTGAAAGCATGTTATAGTGTTTGTAATTAGCGCTAATATACAGGTATGATAGTGGTTAAAAGGGAAAGTCTAAAGTTGCTTGTGTCACTAGGAGGAAATCTAAAAAATGAAACATGGGACTGTATAGCACAGCGAACCCTTTTATGCAAAATGAGTATGTTTGTGATAGTTAGGCTAATGTGTCAACTTGGCCAGGTACTGGTGCCTAGTTGTTTGGTCAAGCAAGCACTGGGCTAACTGTAACACAAGGGCATTTCATGGACTTTAATCATCAGGGAGTTGATTGCATAAATGGCTGATTACTTCTACAATCAACTGAGGAGCTTGCTATCAGCAATGAATGACATCCCATCCAATCAGCTGAAGGCCTTAAAAGGAGAAGTGATTTCAGCATTCAGGGAGAGAATTTCCATCTCTACTTCAGGCAGCCAGTGTCTCCTGGGGAACTCATCGAGGACCTTCATCTGAGCCTCTGGTTTGTAGCATGCCCTATGGAATTTGGACTTGTGAACCCCCGATCGCATGAGATGTTTTATAAAATCTCATACTGGAGACCTGAAGCAGCTCAGTGGCTGAGCGTCTGCTTTGCACATACAAGGTCCCGGGTTCATTCCCCAGTAACTCCTTTAAAAAACAAACAAAAAACTCA
Organism: Tolypeutes matacus; assembly: GCA_026826555.1. Taxonomy (NCBI): domain Eukaryota; kingdom Metazoa; phylum Chordata; class Mammalia; order Cingulata; family Chlamyphoridae; genus Tolypeutes; species Tolypeutes matacus. The sequence continues at coordinate 1,115,344 of JAKSZT010054164.1, forward strand.
TACCTATTTACAGATATCTTCTGCTGGTTCTGTTTCCCTAGAGAATCCTGACTAAAACAGGTTAATAGTGCATATATAAGAATGTTTTTCTCTGAAACAGAATAGATGTACATTAATGTTATAAGATGTTAATAATGGTGATATCTGGGCAAAAATACAACCAAAGCAAACTGTGGACAGTAATGTATAATAGTATATTAATAATATTCCATCAATGGTAAAAAAAAAAAAAAAATGCTAAGTGAAAGGAACTAGACAAAAAGTACTACATATTATTTGACTCCATCTATACAAAATGTAAACACAAATAAATTGTAGGGATGGAAATAGATTAGCAGTTATGCATGGCAGGGGAAGGATGAGATGTTGAGAGGTTACCAGAGGACAGGGTGTTTTTCTTTTAAGTAAGGGAAATGCTCTAATATTGGCTGCAGTGATGAATGCACAACTCTATGATTATCCAGAAGCCACTGACTGTACACTTTAGATGAATTGTGTGGTTTGTGAATACAGTTCAATAAAATTGATTTAAAAAAGGAAAAAATCTAGCTACCTCTGTGCTAATTGGAATTGAGACTGGCTACACTGGCTCCTCTTCTCTGCCATGGCAGTTTGAGTAAAGCCTGTCCTGCCACTGCTGTTGGGGAGTTTTCTTTGATTAGTTCTGGTATATGCTGCACATGAAGAACCTTGAAACATGACGCTGAGTGAATAAACTTAGGCACCGTATGACAAGGATTGTATGATTCGGCTTGTATGAAGTATCTAGAATAAGAAAATTCATAGAGACAGAAAGTGGATTACAGATTAAGAGGATGAAAAGTTACTGTGTAATGAGTACAAAGTTTGAGTGTCAGGAAAAGAAAAAATTTGGTAACAGATGGAGATGATGGCAGCAAAATATTAGAAAATGTAAACAATATCATTGAATTGTATATTTACAAATGGTTAAAAGGGGATTTTTAAAAAATGATTTGAAATGGTTTTCTTTGGCTCCTGAGACTGTGTTTTTTTTCATTCAGGGGTCAGGGCCTCAGTAACTGGAGGTGATGCAGAATCGCCCTCCCTGCTTTGTCTGTGTGGAGCAACTAACCACAGGTGAGTCTAATTTCAAGGACGTCCCTAGAACGTTAACTCGGTATAAGCTGAGGTGGAATCTGTAACGTCTTACAACTGACGGTGGTAAAAATGTGTGGGGCAGGAAAAGGCTTACTTAGACAAATCGACGACCTGGTGATAATGTGAGGCATCGAAAGCCTACGGTTTCTTCACTCTTCAGCATGTACATTGTGGAAAATATTTGGATCTCTTCAAATACTTGAACTAGTAATGAACTGGTAGGGTCAACGTGAACTTTCATTTGCTCTCGTGCTCAACCAGCTTTAACAGAGGCACATTCACAATTGATTTGGATGACAGGGAACACTTGCTCTGCAGCTCAGTTAAGCGAAATTGTGGTGTCCATCCTTCTCATTAGTAGACCTGTATTACAAAACATTGTACTTGGTTATTATTATACTTGTGGTATTGGCAATAAAAACTTGTGTTTTTTATTTTTTATGTAGTGCATATAATACTAAAAAACACAATAAAATTGAAATTTTAAAAAATTGAGCAGTTTGAATTCTCTGCACTATCTCAAATTATCTACAAAAGTTTTTTTAACCTAAAACTGCTCTACAAAAACAAAAAAGAAAGAAAAAACTGCTATACAAAAATAAAATATATTTTTAAAAGTAAAGATGTTCAAGATACAGTCTTAAGGGGAAATACTGATTTATAAAAGAATATACACCATTCATTTACTAAACACCCACTTTATTCTAGGTTCCATTCTAGGTGTTTAGTTGACAACAGGGGATAAAACAGAGAATCCCTGACTTCCTGGAGCTTATGTTCTAGTACTAATAAGCAAATATAAGTAAATAATATAGTACACTTGAAGGTAATGAGCAACATGGGAAAAAGTACAGGAAACCAGGATACAGGCAAGCTGCTGAATTTATAAATAATGTAACATTTAAATAGACACAGGACTAATGAATGACATGGCTGTCATGTACAAGAGTTAACTGGCCAGACTAGCATGTGCAAAGGCCCTGAGGTGGGAGTGCCCTGTGCATAGTGGGAGACCCTCCAGGAGGCCGGAGTCACTGGGGCAAAATGAACAGGCAGAGATTACTAGGAGTAAAATCTGCAAACCAAGGTGGGGAGCAGGGTCAGGGTGTCCTGGCAGGTCCTGTGAGCACTTCGGCTTTTACCCTGAGAGCACTGGGGAGCCGCAGAAGGTTTCTGAGCTCAGAGCTGGCCTGAAGGAGGGTGGAGGGAGCGGGAGCCAGTCAGGCGGTCACTGCTCCGCCCCTGAAGCTTGGATTCCGGGTGTTTTTGAAGGCAGGGGAGTGGGTGTGAGGGGCCACTCCAGGGTTTGGGCTGGAGCTGCAGATCGCGGAGGCGGCCTGCGGGACCCGCCCCGGCGATGCTGTGCTGTGAACGCCCCCTCGCCCTCCGCAGCGCGGGTGGGGGCAAGTGGGCGGCTTCCCGGCAGCCTCTGAGCGCCACGGCTCCGGGGCCTGCTGTGCGCCGCTCCTGCGCATGCGCGCTGCAATCCGCTCTTGCTCACGCAGGCCTCACCTGGGGCTGCGCAGCGCAGCCCGGACGAGCCAGATGTCGGGGCCGCCTGGGGCCGTGGGGCCCACCTCGAGGCTGGCGCCGTGCGCGGCGCAGGGCACGTGGAGGCTGCACCCACCTTTCTCCCACAGTTGCCTCCACCTGCGGCTGCGGTCCCCGCCCATGCGCCCTCCGCCTCCCGCCAGCCACAGGCCTTGCTGGGAGAGGCCTGGCCCTTGGCCTGGCCGCAGGAGCTGGGGAGAGCCGAGGAGGGCGAGGGGGCTCAGTCCAGGAGGTGGGGCGGGGCCTTCCCTCTGTCATTTACCCATCTAGGTGCCTGCAGGTGGGGAGGGGGCGTTCCTGCCTGGACAACCACGGGGGCACGGCCTCCCCCCCCCTAGGTGCTGCTGCCCAGGGGCCTTAGGAAGGTGCCTCGGAGCACCGCCTCCATGCTGACAACACGCCTTACTGCTCTCTCTAGGTCCACCCGGCTCTTCCCCATTCAGATCAGGTGCACTGAGACCCCAGGAGCTGAAGGGAGCCTTTGAAATTACTTTCCAAAGAGCCCGGACACCACCAGATTCTGGCAGGGATGCAGGATCAGGAGGCATGCCAGCAAGGAACCCCTCTCTGGTGCCTGCAGGTGCCTGTTGCCTGCAGGGATGAACCTCTCAGAGGCTGGCCCCGGAGGCCTCCACAGGCCTCTCCCTCGTCTAGTCCAGGTCGCTGGAGTGGGGTTCATCCACCTAGCAGCACACAAGACTCCTCTCAGGCAGTGCCTGATGTCTTCCCTGAGCCACCGGATGTGCCTGACCTGCTGAGGGGACTTCATGTTTTAGGATGTTCGTCCAGCAGAGGAGCAGCAACCATTACCCAGGGCAGACCTACGGTGCCCTCCAGGGGTCCACGTCGGGCTCAAGCGATTCCCATCAGCCAACGTGAAAATAAGAAAACGTGGGGTTCATCACATACACTCGGCACGGAAGACGCTAAAAAGGGGCCTGCGATACTATCCTGGAAAAACTCCACCAGCGTGGGCAGTAAAGGCCTTGGAAGTGTGGCTGTAAAGTCCTGGAGGTCCACCTGTCGGTCACCAGGTGAGGTGGCCTGTCATTTACAGGTCCCTTCCCCAGCACCCACAGACCGGGCTCCTGCATCTGGTGTCACAGGAACGGTTTCAAGAGGCAAGCTTGTGTGTGACGTGGTCCCTCTGGAAGGAGACTTGGAGAGTAAGAGGGAAACTATTCAACTGTCGCCCTAACCTTAACCCTGTCTTTACTTCTCTAACTGTGAACTTAAGCCTGACCCTCACCCTGACCCCCCCTCCTGCTTGATGGTGTATTCGACCAACCCCTGTTATTGCAAACAAAACATAACGTCTCCTCCAAGAGCACACATCACATCTGCTGTGTGGTACGAGGACAGGCGTGCTCTGCCAGGAGAGCATCTGAACCATGAGATCGATTTTCCTGGCCAGGAGCTCAGGGAGGACAGCTGTTTTTACCCAATGCCATCCTCCCAGGGCGTCCCGGCCTGAAGGCCTCAGCAGAGCTGCCTGCCACTGCCCAAGGGGGCATGGGAAAAGGATTTGGGGCTGCCGTGGGGCCTCCTTGTCCCACCGAGGTCAGCTACCAATAGAGGAAAGCCCCGCCTGGGAGCTCCCTGCCCCACACAACCTGGTTCTGGCCACGGGACTGGACTCGGAATGTCTCCCAGAGACTCGGAGCAGCTGGGACTGCCCAGAGCCTCCTGACTGATGGGGTCTGGGGCTGGTCCTGGCAGACGCTGGGCGGGCATGTGCAGAGTCACAGCTGGTAGCCTTCCCTGGAGCCTCATCCGTCCAGCGGGAGGAAGGACGTGCCTGGGTTGGGTAAAGGGGTGCCGTCTGTGCCTAGGAGTGGGTTTGGAGAATTTTTGTGAGGTTCACCTGAAAAGAGGGCGCCAAAGGGCAATGGGGGGAGCCGTGGGTCCTAGGCACCATCCCGGGGATACCAAGGCCATCACCAGCATTTCCTGACCTCTGGACTGTGTGGCCTCAGCGATCAGCACCAGAAGGGACAGAGGCCAGTGGGCAGCCTGGAAACCCTGTGCCCGACCCCCTTAGGGGCCCCTGGGCCCCTCAAGGCCCTTCTGGACACCAAGCCCCAAGGACGGGGCGGGGGCAGGGACCACCTCCTCCGCCGCCCCAGAGATGCCCCCCACACTGCTCTTGCACTGTGTGGTCACCTTGGAGATGGGCCACAAGGCCAGGCGTGACCTGGGCGGGGTCCACGGTGCCTGGGTCACTTTGCTTGCCCTGTGGCTCCAGCGTGAGCGTCGGGGTGAGTTAGGGTTCGTGCTGGCAAGAGCCCGGGACACTCCGTGAGGGGTGGCTGGAGGCAAGTCTTGCCTCAAACCCCCCGAATGGCCTCCGGGAGGAAATCCTCCCACCCCCGTGCCACGAGCCCAACACTTGCAGAACTTACCGAGCTTTCGGGGACCAGGACTCGGTCTGAGCCCTCGGAGGTCCTAGGAGGAGGGTCTCCTGCCAACACGTACCCTCAGGTGCTGAGCGACATGTGGGCTCAGAGACGCCAGTGTCCCTCATGGCAGCAGGGCAGCCGCGCCCACACAACTGACCCAGGGGCCACAGTCCAGGCTCCTGCTCAGCCCGGCTCAAGCTGGGGTTGTGGGGAGCGGTCAGGGTTAGGTTAGGGTTATGTCAGGGTCAGGGTCAGGGTCAGGCCTCTTGGCAACACACACAAGGCCGCCCGGGGCGCAGGGGAGCGCACTGTGGACCTGACTGGCTGCTGCCCGGAGTTAGGAGCAGCCCGGGTCCGTCTGAAGCCCCCACGTGTGGGCCCTTCACCCCACTCCCCACCCCCAGGCCGCATCCAGCTCGCCATGGGTGGCCCCCCGACCTCACGAACCTCCGGGCGGGACCGAGGCCTTCGCTGCACGGATGCGCCTTCCTCAGCCTCGGGGCTGCCCCTCCGCTGGCTGCGCGCACACCCAGGGGACAGGAGAGGCCCGGGGAGGCCGCGCAGGGAGGGCAGCCCGAGGAGATGCCATCCAGGCCCCTGTGGGGGGCGCAGGCGGCCGGGGCGGGCGTGAGGTCTGGGCGGGCTGCAGGCCCCACTCAGCAGGTGTCTGGTGAGGGGCGACCCCGACGGAAAGCGCTCGTGGGCCTCCTCCGGTCCTGGGCCCTGGGGAGGCCCCCCAGGGCTCCTGGGCTTGCGGGGCAGTGGCGGGGTGGCAGCCGCCTCCCGGTGTGGGAAGCCAGGCAGGCTGGTCCCCACTTGGCCGCACCCTTCGCGCCAACCCTGGGCGGGTCTCGGGATCCCTAGGGACGAGGCTCCTTCCTTGGCTCCACCAGCAGGTCTGGGGGTGCCGCCTGAGATCCCGGCCTCCTCCCACCTCCTCCTGCCTGGACGTTCCTCTCCTGGCTCCTCCCTCCGGGGATCCTCTGCCTCTCGCCCCAAACCACACTGTCCCCTGGGGTCGCCCACGCTCCCTGCCTCGGGCCCCTGGCCTCTTGTCCTGCTTCCTTCCAGACCATCATGGGGGCGGCAGCCCTGTGCACCTTCCTTCTTGGCCTCAGCATGGCATTTGTCGTCACGTGGACAGGGCACTTCTCTGTCCCCTGGTATCACCCGCCCCGCACACATGTCCGGATCGTGCGCAGTGACCCTTCAGGGCACGACCCTCCATCAATTTCCACGTCCCCCGAGGACAGCGACTGGACGCAGGAAACAGGTGGCACGTGGCGGTCCAGCCGTGGCCTCCCCCCCACCCGTCTGGTATCCGATGACCCCCCCCAGCAAGGCTAAGCCCCCCTCCGAGGCTGGAGACCACGGCTGCTGAGTACCTGGGGGCGGGGGCCAGCGGGGCGTGTCAGGCTCGGTCTCAGACCCCTCGGTGCCCAGCAGCCAGATGAACGTCCCCGCGTGCTCCGAATGCAGCGCAGCAGCCCCGGCCCACCGGGCCGCCCGAGCCCCCTCAGCACGGCGCCCTGCTGCTCCCCGAGTCTTGCTGCTCCCCGTCTTTTCAGGAGCCCTTTGCCTCACCCCCAACCCCACCACCCCTGGGAAACCACGGCTGCCCGGGCTGGCCATGGCCCACACGCCCCCGCAAGGCCTCCCACGGCTCGTTTTGTCTGAGGCCCTGGGGGTGGCCTAACCTGGTGCTGGGGCAGGAAAGGAAACCTGGGCAGGTGTGGCCCCAGGAGGGTGAGCCCTGACCCCTGGACAGCCCTCGCGGAGGTGCGGTGGCCTGCGGTCAACTCCCTCACGTTCTCGGGGCGCCCCTTGGTGGCAGGGAGCTGGGCCTGCGCTCCCGCCACCCACCCACCTCCCTGTCCTTGGAGGGTGAGTTCGGCCTCCGGGGGCCTCCCTGCGGCCCGAGGGACACCCACAGGGGACCAGAACCCACGGGTGGGCTTCTCTCCATGTGTGGGGCAGGAACTAGGGGCTCTGAACCCAGTGTCCCTACGACGAGTTAGGGCAGGGTTAGGATGAGGGAGAGTCAGGGAAGCAGTTAAAGTGGTCGTGACAGTGGCCGTCAGCTGGGTCCACACTGCCCACGTGCCTTGAAGTCCAGGAATGAGCAAATCTGCCCTTTGTCACCAAGGCTTTACCAGATGTTACCAGTATAGTTACAAAAGGGGAAAACACTATTTTTTCAGTTAAAATAAAAGTTGTAGACTAATATGGGAAGGAGGAAAATATGCAATTTCATTTACTATAAAAATGGAATGTAAAGGAAGGTTTTGAGTTAATTGTGTTTAACTTGTGGCACTTGGGCTTTTCTGAGTGAGCTTCTGGCTGGGCTGTCTCCAGTGTAAAACCCAAACTTGGTGGCCCTGGGCAGGCTAGGGGGGTACAGAGCTGCAGGGGAAGGTGCAAGGCTGGCGGAGTGCAGACCTGAGGGGGAGGTTCAGGGCTGGTGGGTGAGTGCAGAGCTGGGGGGTGCTGCAGGGCTGGGGGTGCAGAACTGGGGGGAGGTGCAGGGCTGGGGGTGCAGAACTGGGGGGAGGTGCAGGACTGGTGGGTTAGTACAGGGCTGGGGATGCAGAGCTGAAGGGAAGGTGCAGAAATGGGGCAGAGCTGGAGGGTGCAGATTGAGGGAGGGTCTGCTGCTCTTGGCCTCTGCTTGCTCGGGGAGGGGCACCAGGAGGCCTGTGGATGGTAGAAGTGGAGCGAAGTGCAACAAGGGGCCAGGATTGGGAAAACCTCGAAATTGGGTGTGATTTTAGGAATAAACCTGCCCGTATAATTTTATTTAGGTTTGGAAAAATCTGGTCCACCAGGTCAAGGGTGCCCCAGGTTCAAAAAACAGGTCTGCGGCCCAGCTCCGGGTTGGCAGGGGAAGGGCCTAGGGGCGTCCATCCACGGCCCCCGCATGCCCTCTGACGGCCCCTGGGCGGCCGAGCTGTGCTGTCCAGGGTCCCTGGCACTGCCTGAGCCCCCCAAACTGCTCTGGTTCCTGAGAGGCCTCGAGGGCGGTGACGCCTGAGGGCTCCAGAGGCTGCATTGGGCCAGGTCGGGGTCTGTGCCGGGGGCCCCCTCCCAAGCTCTCCTCGCGCCTCTTGAAAGGATGAGGTAGACAGTTCATCTCGCACACTCGCACACACACTCACAGGTGCCCCATGCCTGCAGTGGAGGCCATTGGGGGCCTCTGGGGCAGTGATGGGTGGGGGGCTGGTGAGCCTGAGGCAGAGCCAGCTCAGGACACCCAGACACCCCAAACCAGCTGGACCAGCAGCCTCTCCCTGGTGAAGGTCCGGGGCCGCTGGCCTGAGGTCAGCAGGGTCTTTGGGGGGGAGGTGGGCCCGGCTCTGTCCCCCAGAAATGGGCAGGCGAGCACCGGGCACCCCAGGCCTTCAGAGGCAGCACAGTGTTGGCTCCGGGCTGTGGGCAGTGGCCCAGGCAATGCCAGTGCTGTGGACAGCTGTGCCCTGCCCCTTGGAGACCCTGGGCTGGGCCACATCTTCCCTGGGTCCCAGCACGGCCCCTGCCCTCCTGACCCCACCCCTAGAAGGCCTATGTCACTCTGGGTGGGCGTCAAGGGCTCTGGGTCCCAGGAGGACCTGCCCAGCTGGCCCCAGATGTGCTGGGCAGGGTGACCCCCAGCAGAGGCCGCCCACCCTGGGGCCAGGGGCAGTGTGCTGGCAACCAGCCTGCCCCACCCCCCTCCCACGGTGTCTCCACCCCCTCGGTGGTGGCTTGGAGCTCTGCACCCCAAAAAAACATTCGTCTCCACCCACCCCCGTAGGCGTGGACGCTTTGTAAACGGGACCTTCCAGGGGGCTGCTCGGGCCGGACACGGACGGCAGGGAGCAGCCGGAGCTGGAGTTGGTGAAACCCAGAGGAGAAGGGAGCAGGCGCCGCCACAAGCAGGCCACGGTGGCCTCTGGCACGGCAAGCTCCAGGAGTCCGGCCCACTGCGCTTTGGCAAACTCCCTCCCTGCACGTGGGCCGGGCCCGGCGGCTCAGGCCCCGCACGCTTCCCGAGGCCTTGAGCCAGCCTCGGCCCAGGCGGCGCGCTCCAGGGCTGGGCCCTGCAGGCAGCCGCAGCCAGCAGGGCAGCCCCAGCCCGGCGCGAGCACACAGACCAGACGCGGCAGAGCCACAGCTTTATTTGAGGACGCGACCCTGCGGCGGGCGCGCCCAACGGTCCAGGGCTCGGGTGGGGGCCGCCCAGACCCCGCCATCCCCACACACAGGCTTCTGAGGGGCTCACTGCCAGGCCGGGCCTGCGGGCCCTGTCCCCGCGACCACTGGGAAGGCCCCGGAACACGTACGGGAGGGAGGGGAGGGTGAGAAATAAATACGGCGTCGCCTGCGCTGCCGGCCCGCCAGCAGCACGCGGGCCCGGGCTCTCGGGACTCCATGGGGGACAGGCGGCCAGGGGTCAGGGCAGCGCGTGGGGCAGCATGAGCACCGAGCAGGACGCGGGGGCACCCAGCGGGCAGGCAGGGGCTGTGGGCCCCTCCCTGCCTGTCCCCCCCCCCGCCCCGAGCCCCTGGGGGGCTGCCTCCCCACAGCCTGGCCCCAAGCCCCCCTGACGGTGTTCTCCTGGGGTCAGTCCTGCACCTGCCGGCCCTCGTCTGCCCCACTGACTGACCACAGCGATGCTCGGGGGGGCCGGGGAGGGAGGGAATGGGAGGGAGTGGGAGGGAGAGAGGGAGGAGGGGAGGGGAGGGGGTGTCGCCGAGGGGCAGGACGGGGGGCGGCCGTCCACTGCCCCAGCCACACAGCCATGCGGCCCTGACCGGCCCCACTCGGCCTGGAAGCTCCGCTCACCCCCTTTTGGGCAGGGCCCAGGTGGGAGAGGTAGTGGGGGGCCGAGGGGGCTGCCCCAAGCCGAGAGGAAGGGGCGGCTCAGCCAACAGGGCGGGCTGGGGGTCACACCGGGAAGGAGGGAGGTCGGCAGCAGCATGACGGGGTCAGGGGTCCAGCCGGGCCTGCGGTGAGGTTCTGGAGATACGTCCTGGTGGCCTGAGCTCTGGCCGCAGTGGTGGGCTCCGCGCCCCCCGCCACCCAGCGCGCTCCTGCCACGATGCTCGCGAATCCAGGATGCTGCCCGGCTAGGGTTTATGCTTGAAATGGGCTTCCACTGCAAGGGGGACAGGCATGGAGGCCCGGTGCCAGCGAGGGGGCGCCCCCCAGCCCCACGCTCCCCATGCCCCACCCTGCCCGCCGGCCTACCTGCGTACTCCTGGGGCAGCATGGGCCGGTCCATGACCTTCTGGAAGGCGGCCACCCACTCCCGCTGCTCGGCTTCCGTCTCACAGGCAAACAGGAACTTGCGGTCAGGCGTGACAATGGTGATGCCGTGGGCCCAGCGGTGGCCCTGGGTGCCCGGTGGGAGCCGGGCCAGCACGCGGTAGCCGCCCTCCTTGCTGCCAATGAAGACCTCCCCACGGGCGAAGGCGTCCTGCGGAAACAGCGGGCTGGGGACGAGGCTGGAGCCACGGCCTCATCCTCTCTGCCCCCCGCCCCCGCTGCCCAGAGAAGGCTGGACCCCAGGAGACCCCGCTGGCACGGTCCCGAAATGGATGGGGAGGCAGGAAGGCACGCGCCCCCCCGCGGGGTCCCCGCCGGCCCCACTCACCAGGGGGTCTTTGAAGTACATGAGCCTGCGGTCATCCATGGTGAACCAGCGCTTCCGGAAACCTTCCGTTTGCTGTGGTCAGGAGGGCCAGTCACCAGCTGGCCATGAGGCAGCCCCTGCCCGCTCCCCAGGGCGCCCCACTCACCCGCCCACCCCCTCGCCCACATGCTATCTGCGGGTCCCACTGGGCTCTGCAGCACCCCCCCCAGCCGCCGACTCCATAAACCCCTGGCCTCGGCCGGTCCCGGGCACCCCCACCATCACTCCAGAGCTGGCCAGCCCGAGCCGGGTGGACGCCCAGAACCCCCGAAGGCACAGATGGGGGTCACACCGGGGACAGGCCCGGGACCCCCTCTTGCCTGCCCACCCAGCCTGGCCCCTCTGGGCCTCAGCAACCCCTGCCCACCCTGCCCCAGGGCGACCGAGAGCCAGCGGGCACGGGCCACCCCAAGGCACACGCACCTTGGGCCCCGTCTTCTCCATGTAGCCCTCCTTCAGGTAGTTCCTGGACAGCTTGGGCACCAGCTGGGCAGCAGGCAGTACACAGGTGGGCACCCGCCCAGCCGCCCCCCTCACCCAGACATACCTCCCTCACCCTACCTCTCTCGCTGCCACCGGTGCCTCTCACCCTCCCTCCCCTCCCACCTGTCTCTCTGCTCCCCCTCCCCCTCCCTGCACCCTCCCCCTCCGTGCCCCTCCCGTCCCCTGCAGCTGACCTAACCAAGCAGGGGAGCTGTGTCGCTCCCCACAGGGCTCGAAGCCGCCCCAGTGCCTGTGCCCCACCCCCACCACGCAGCCACTCACGTCCACGTCGCTGGCGCCCGGGAAGGCCACCTGCAGGTAGTGGAAGCGCGCGGCCCGTAGCGCGTTGAACCAGTCAGCCATCTCCTGTGGACCAGGGCTGGGCTGGGCGCAGGGCTCCCAAGGAAGGGCGCTACCCCCGTAAGCTCTGGCCTCTTCGGACACTGCCCAAGCCACCCCATCCCCTCTGCTCCAGGACCCCCGGGCCGAGGCCCAAGCTATAGGCAGAAGGGGGGCACGGGCTGCCTGAAGAAGGTGGCCCTGAGCAGGGTAGCCGGGCAGGGCCTGGGTGGGCTGGGGCCTGAGGAGTGGGCAGGGCTGGGTGGTGGAGTCCAGGCCGCCCCAGGCCCCTCCACCCTGGGGGTCTCCACTGGCCTCCCCTCACTGACCAGGCTACTTTCACAACGATTACATTTGTGGAAAGTGGGGGTCAGCCTGGAGCTCCGACGGGGGCGGGTGCCTTCCCCTCTGTGGGCCTCGTGTTCTCCTCCCCCACCCCCACTGTTCCCCATTCCCACGGGCTTCCCTCAGGTCTCCACACTTGGCCCCCAGGCTCGGCCCACCTCCATGGTCTCCCTGACTACCTGGCCCCACCTGGACAACTCCTGCCCCCTGCGTGCTTCTCGTCTGCGTCCACCAGCTCCAGCCTCTCCTCCACCCCCATGATGTTCCAGGAACCCCATCCCCAACCTGCCACCCTCCTCCCAGCCTCCCAGCCCCCCAACCCCTGTGGCCATGTGTTTTTCCAACATCTAGCAAAATCCCTGGCACTGGGTGGTCCCAGCCAGTGGGCTAGCCTGTACTAAGCATGATGAACTAGCCTTTGCTCCTTCCTGCTCCCCAGCCTCATGGAGCCCACTCTGGCCGCAGGCTCTTCCACCTTGGGTGACTCCTTGCCAGGGCTCCGCGGCCAGCCAGACCCTCTCCCCTCCTTCTGCAGCTCCCTTGGGGACACAAGCAGACACACTCAGCTGCTCCTCCTCTGGCCGAGCCGACCCTGTCCACCAGGCTCACCTCTCTGGGACCTCAGGGTACCCATGACTCCCTCACTCCTGCACCTGCAGTGGCTCCCTCTCACCTGACCCTTCGCATCTGCCTCGTGCACGTCCTGTCTCCTTGCGTCAGCCCGTCCTGACCCCACATCTCCCACCACCCCGCTTGGGCTCTGTCTCACCTCCTGCTCATGCCCCGGCCCGTCCACTGCCCAAGTCTCTGAGCCATGGGCAATGCCTCCTACTCTGCCCACCCTCCCTTGGCTTTCGGGGAACGCTCTGGTTTCCTCCCTGCCCGCTGCCTGCTCCTGGGCTCGCCACCCCCACAGGCTCATCCAGCACCCCCTCTACCCTGAGTCCAAAACCCGGCGACCTCCTCTCATGACCTGCTCCTCGCCCACGACTCCTGCCCCCTGCACACCGCACCCCGTCCACCCAGCCACAGTCCCTGGCATCCTTGGCTCCCCACCCATCCCAGTGCAGCCCCAGGCCCTCCAGGGTGTTCCTCTCCAGGGATGTCCAAACCCACCACCTGCCCCATGTCTGCTGTCCGCTCCCCACCTTGGTGGCTGCTTTCAGCCCCAGCTGGTCCCTCGCTAGAACCAGGACCAGCAGAGGGACCTTCCAGAAGCTCACATCGGTCCAGAATGTCCCTTCCCCGCTTTCCACTGCCCTTAGGATAAAGATCAAGTCCCTCAGAGCCCTGCAGGGAGGGGACCCACAGGCCTTGGCGGGACCACCCTGCCCCATTCTCCACCCCCTTCCTTTCTGGCTTCCCTGGTCCTCAGTCACCTTCTCAAATACGTCGTTTCCTTTCCACAGGGCCTTTGCACATGCCATGCCCTCTTCCTGGTACGCCATCCCCACATGTTGGGACTCGTAAGACCTCCGTGACTCACTCGTCCTGTGCCATGGGGCCATGCTTCCCAGCATGCAGCACATTGTGATTTTAGTTATTCCTGTAACTCTGATTAATGTCTGTCTCTCCTGCCAGACTGAGCTGCACAAGGGCAGAGCCATGTCAAATAGGCTCACCTGTGCTCACCTACATGCTCACCTGTGCTCACCTATGTACTCACCCGTGTGCGTGTGTGCTCACCTGCATGCTTACCCCAGAGCCCAGCACTGGGCTTAGCAGGGACCCAATCCAGCAAAAGAGCATCTGCCCCTCACTTACAGAAAGTGCCTGAATCCTCAACAGCCATCCCTGAGTTCTTGGACTCAGTCTCCCTTCATGGGAAATGAAGGGGGCTCTTGATACAGATACAGAGTTCCCTCCTGAAATCTGTTAATAATCCAGTAAAATATTTTTGTAAACAGGCCTAAATCCATGAGATTAGGAAAAACAGCTACAAAGTGCTGAGAGCTGGAAAACAGATGATCAGTGGTCATTGACAGGCAATCTAAGACAGTGACCCTTCAGCCAACAGAGAAGACACCGAGACACAACCTGACTCATGGTATGCCACCCCCAGAGGGCGTGGGGATGAGCAGCTTGAGGTCCCTCTGGATGTGGGCGTGGAGGCCTCTAAACAGGCATCCCCTCCCCTCCCCTCCCCTCCCCTCCCCTCCCCTCCCCTGGCAGAAATGGAGGTCTATTCTCTGAGGAGGGTAAAAAGAGAGGACTTTGGACTGGGTGGTGGGGGGTGTGTGCCAGACACATTGTGTGCGTACGGGGGTGGGGTGGTTTTAGAAACAGAGAGTTACTTGTGGATAGACATACACTGAGTGCCAAGGCCCCCCCACCTTTCTGTTCTCAGCAACTGCCTTGCTGGGGAGCTTCCTCTGAAAACCTGACTGGCCCAAAACCCCAGGATTTCTGAAGAAATCTCTCACTTGAAAGACAGATACCACAGCACACAAATGGACAAACAAGAAACAGCAAATCAGAAGAAATGAAAGTTGTTCAGGGAAAAGGGAGTTTTGGAAATTGCCAACAGTTAGAGCATTTAATGCAGCACAATCGTGAAACAAGAACAGCATGCTCTGAAAAAGGAACATTCCAGGAACAAAAAGGAGTTCTGCAAAATAAAAAATCTGAGAGCAGGAATGAAATCCTCAACACAAGAGCTGGAAGACAGAGTTGGAAAATTTTCCCAGAAAATAGGGGAAAAAGAAAAGTAAACAAGAAAACCAGTCTAGGAGTGCTAACATCTGAATAACAGCAGTTCCAGAAAGAGAGGACAGAGGGAATGGAGGGAGGAAATCACTAGAGAAATAAATCAAGAAAGAACCCTGATTCCCTGGGCATGAGAGAGCACCAGGCCATCATCAGAACATTCCAAAACCCCAGGGATGACCTTCCAGAGCAAGAAACCAAGCAAACAAAAATGGGTCACAGACAAAGGCTTGGGAGTCAGAGCAGCTTCGGGCTTCTTGACAGAAGCACTCAAAGCAGGTTACGAAGGGAAATGAATTCCAACCTAGAATTCTATATTCAGCCAAGCTCTAAGGCTACTCAAGGAGGGTAGAATTTTCACCTGTGCAAGATTTCAGGAGCTTGGCTACTTGGGCACTCTCTCTCAGGAAGCTACTGAAGGATGTGCTCCAAAAAAAGGAGAGCATAAACTAAGACTTGAGACCCAGGTAGCTGGAAATCAACACAGAAGTGAAACAAGGCTGCAGGAGAGATGGCTCTAGGAAGCTGAAATTGATAGAATAGCTGGAGTACCTGACTGTATCCAGAGATTTAGACAATCAGTGGAGAGTTTGGGGAAAAAAAAATTTTTAAGAGATAACTATTAGCTGTAGGGAAAAGTAAAACCTTGTGCAGGAAAGGAAAAGTAATTATAGTCTGCTCCAGGGCTCAGGTCTGATTAACATTTACACAGTCATGTAGTGTAAAGTATGAATGCAAATGTAAGCAAAATCACAACATAATTATGATAGACATTGTGAGGTGGGGGCTCAGGACAGTCCATGGTGGGGAGCCATCAGATAATGCCTAAAATGGGCAGCTCCATCAGCACACAAGCTATTCGTGGGCATGGCGACACGTTCCCAAAGGGCTTGTTAAAAGAGTTGGAAGTTGGCTGCCTCTGGGGAGGAGGCCACGGGGGTGAGGAGGGGCCTCAAACCTGTTTCTCATCGCAAACCTCGGATCCGTTTAACTCCTTCCCCCATGTGCGCTTCTGGTAAAAAGGGAATGGAAACCCCCACAGCCAAAGCGGCTGCAGCCCGTCCTCGGGCCCCCCAGTCCACACAAGGACTCAGGGCAGACTTTGACAGGCTCTCCTCGGGGCCCCAGAGATGCTGGGTGGAGGGCTGGGGGCCAATTGGGGTCAGCTGCGGTGGCACAGGTGGGTGCTGAGGGATGAGCTGCCCCCTCCCACCCCCACACCAGCCCTCCAGCCACTGCTGCTGCCCTTCCACGGGGGTCTTCAGCTCCTCCCAGAGGACCCCCTCCCTGAGGGGCCCCAGCCAGGTCCTGCCCTCAGGGACCCAGGGGCAGGGATGCCACTGGACAGGCAGGCGTGCCCCTGGAGACCCCAGGCGGGCGGCCTGGTCCCAGGCAGCACGGCCCCCTGCCCCTGAGCCCCCAACCCCACCCCAGCCCCCGGCCCCCACCCTTCCTGAGCCCCAGCCCCACGGCCGCGCCCACGCCCCCACCTTCCCGTCCTCATGGTAGACGAAGATGTTGCGGGTGCTGTTGTCCTTCAGGTAGGTGATCTGCAGGCCATGGGGGTGGCCGACCTTGGCCGGCTGGAAGGTGGCGTTGAGGTGCTCGATCTTCAGGACAGCCTTGGGCTCCTTGGCCTGGAAGCAAGACTGCTGTTGGCTCTGGGTGGGGCGACAACTGTTCCCCAAGCTCAGGGGAGCTAGAGGGGTGGGCTCTGCCGGCAGGCAGGCACCGAGAGGGCGCTGGAGGCGTCCCTACTGTGCTGTGTGACTTTGGGCAAGCTACTCAGCCTCTCTGGGCCTGTGCTGCCCAGTCTGCAAGCCTAAGGTAACAAGACCTGCCGCCTGGGAGGTGATGAGGCCTCGGGTTGCCCGCCCATGGCAGGTAGGCAGAGTCTGGCAGACCCTCCTCCACCCTGCCAGCAAATCTCTGGCCCCACCCCCACCCCTCAGCTCCACCCCCTCCTCCTTGCCCCATCCCCACCCTCAGGGTCCTTTCCACGCCCTGGGGCTGCTGTGCAGCTGCCCAAGGGGCCCTCAGGCAGGTGTCCCGTGTGGACAGGGCCCGTGGGGACAGCCCACGGCCCAGGACCACCTCACCCACCCCCAGGTCTCCACGTAAGGTACCGAGGCCCTTCCTCCATCAGGGCTTTCCTGTCTCCCTGCCCCAGCCCCCAGGGCACCCCAGCCAGCCAGCACCCACGGCGAGTGGGGGTCTTCCTGCCACCAGTGGCTGTTGAGACCAGGCCTATTGCTAGGTGGGCTGGCGGGAAGGGTGGGGGTCCTCCCTGAGCCCCTGGAACATGGCTCCTGCATCCAACGTGGCACCCCGTCACCTGGCTGCCCGCAAATGCCGAATGCACAGATGCCCAAGGATTCCTTTTGCCCAGGTGGGCCCTGATGCCCCCCGACCCAGGGCTCCTGATCCCGGGGGCAGCCCCTTCTGGTCGCTGAGGGCCCTGGGCCCCGGCCCTGACTGCTGTGTGGCCCCAGCAGCACTGATGAGCGTCTCTGAGCCCATTTACTTGTGCTTAAAACCGGTGAAGATGCCACTTTCCCCGGGGATGCTGCAGGGACCCTGCTGGTGGCAGGAGAGGCCCAGGCCCAGGAGCTCACTCCGCTGCCCACTAAGTCCTCTGGGTCCTGCTTCTCTCCCTGCCCGGATGCACAGCCTGAGGCCGTGCTCTGCGCTGGTGCTGCCCCGGCTGCTGCCTGCACCCCGTCGCTATTTCCCCACATAGCGATGTTGCTTCGGGGACCACGGGGATGGAGAGGGGCTAGTGCACTTGCCAAGGGCAGGGAACAGGGACCCAACCTTCCTCAGGTCCTTCTCAGGGCCCTGGATGCTGGGAAGGACCCTCTGCCATTCCTGTCTGCCAAACTCCCCCAGCCCAGGCCTGATTTCCTGTGTGCCCCAGAGAGTGGCTGAGGCCAAAGGTGTGGATGGCAGATGGCCCTGTGGGGGTGAAATGACCCCAAGGGGCTGGGGCATCCCCAAGGGGGCTGGGGTGTCCCCGAGGGGATGGGGCTTACCCATGGGGGTAGGGCATCCAGAAGGGGTTGGGGTGTTCCCATGGGGGCTGGGGCATCCCCGAGGGGCTGGGGCGTCCCCCAGGGGCTGGGGCGTCACCCAGGGGGTGGCAGGTGCTTCTCAGGAATCGCCCCAGGGCGCTGAGGACATGTGCTGCTGTCCAGGGGCCAGGCCAGCCACCCAGGGCCCCAGGCTCACGTCATTTTTGTTGAAGTACTTCAGGGCCCCCTCGCGTTCCGTCAGCACAAACTTCCGGCTCAGAAACTGCCCATTGTCCCGGCCACGCTTCCAGAGGAGTCCTTCTCTGTATCCTAGGGAGGGGAGGCAGGTCAGAGGTCACGTCGGGGAAGGGCCAAGGGTGGGGACCCCGTCTGGGACCCTTCCTTCTGGCAGGGGCCCCAGGTTCCCATCCCGTTTGCCCTGAGCGCAGCTGGACGGGGTCTGTCCGGCTCAGGCTCCCGCCCAGAGGGACACACGGAGGTGCCGGCTGGCGGCGGGCTCGCCACAGGGTCCTCGGAGCCCAGGACCCTCCCCACTGCAGCTGGGCACTGCCGGCTCTTTCTGTTGTTGTTTTTTTTTTAAGATATAATGTGTGCAGGAGAGTGAGATGTACCCCAGGCAGTGCCCTTTACCTGGGCACATGCCCCTCTGTCACACCTGCAGTCAGCTGAACACCGGCCCGAGACAGAGGGCATGAAGCTAGGTCTGGGGTGGGAGCCTGGCTGGAGGCGCAGGTGCACCCACCCCCTTCAGGGTCCTCCCGAGGGTGGGCGAGGCTGGGGGAGTGCTGGGAGCCAAGGGGCGCGGCGGCCTCCAGAGCAGACCCTGCCCAGAGCCTGCGACCGAGCCCTGCCCACCCCCAACCTCAGCCCACCACAGCTCGCTGTGGCCTCAAGAGAACAACTGTGGGTGATTGGGCCTCTGAGCCTGTGGCCAGTCATTTCTGCCACAGGAGGCGAGGAGCCCACCCTCCAGGCCCCTTCCAGCCGACCCTCCACCGCAGCTGCCTTGCCAGCTCTAGAACTCCCTGTGGACACAGAATCGTGGTGCAGGGTGCAGGAAAATCTGAGCCTCGTCCCGTGGCTGCGGGGGGCGAGGCCCTTTTTGTGGGGAGCAGCCTTCCCTTGTACAGATGCCCCACCTTCCGTTGGTCCTCCCAGCCCCCAGCAGACAACACAGGGCCGCTTCCCCTTTGGGGTGCCCCTGCTCCTTAGGGATCTGAGAGCCAGCTCCCTGTGGGCTAAGGGTCCCGCGCCCCCCAGGGGCTCAGGGTGTCTAAAGTGCCCCCGCCACCCGGCCCCACAGCCCTGGCTGCTGCCCAGCCCTGACGCCATGCCCCCTCCCGGGCCCCCAGCTGCCCACAGATCAGGACTATTTTCTCTGCTCTCCAGAGACTGTGGCCTGGCGTCGGGGAGGGGCAGCGGGCACCGCCGGCGACAAAGCAGGCGGCCAGACCCCTCAGCCTGCTGAGGGACAGTGCCAGGTGCAGCCTGCCCCTGCCCCAGACTCAGACGTCTCCCCACTCAGAGCCTTGGGTGCCCCCACACACGGCTCGGCGGGTGTGTCCCTTCTGTGCACGCTGGGGAGCAGGTCGTCCCTGCCCCCCCGAGCCCAAACAGGGCTTGTTGACCGAGGGAGCCCTCGGCCCCAGGCAAAGCCGGGAACCCCTCTGTCCCTGCAATGAGCAGGCCGCAGGTGGACACAGGGGAGTCCACCTGCAGGTCAGGTAGTAGCCTCCAGGACACCCCAGTACCCGAGGCCTAGCGGCGGCTTGTTTAGTACCAGAAAGACCCAAGAGGCACGCCCTGTCCTGCTCCCGCCGTAAAGGGGAGGAAACGAGGCTCAGGACGTTAAGGGGACCCTGCCCACCTGGCCTGGACCAGGAGGAGCCTTCCTTGGTGGTGGGGGTGTGTGTGCCAGGGCCCAGGGCCCTCCCCCCCTACCCCCCCCCCCCCCCCCCCTGCCTCCTCCACCAGCTCCTCCCCTGGTCCCTGGTACACCTTGCCTGATATTCTCACCTGGCCCCTCACCTGGCCCCTGGCTCGGTCCCTTGCCTGTCCTGCCGTGCCTGCCTTGCCCAGCAGGGGGCAGCAGTGGCCCTGCAGAGGAAGAGGGACGCTCAGGCCGGGTGAGGGTGGGTCTGGGCACAGCTGGCCCCATGGCAGGGACTCTGGGGTGTGCCACACACGAGGCCATTTTCTTAATCGCTCCTGGCTCCAGACAAGAATTAGAAGCTGCAGGACTGAGGGGAAAGGTCAGCCCAGCCACCCGGTTCCAGCGCCTCCGGGATGCCGATTTCAGGTACCAGACAGGCACCGCGAACGGAATTTTCGGCCAGGGCCCCTGACGTTGCTGGCAGCCAGCCAGGAGGCATGTGGCTGGCACTCTGGCCTCTCTGGCGTCTCAGATCTGCGGCCCACCCCTGCTGCCATCGTCCACTCCTGGCCCTGTGCCCTCTGGCGCTAACACCCGTCTCCGGGGCCGCAGGGCCAGTGGTGGAGTCTGGGAAAGCCTTGGTGCCCGATGCAGCCTCCGCCCACCACGGCCCCGGGGCACCCCAGCCTGCGCCCAGGGAGGTGCTGAGCCTCAGGGGTTCCCGGCTCCCGGTCACGGTCACGCTGTCACAGCCACGCCCTGCGACGCCACAGCTGGGCCCTGGGCTGTCCGTGCAGCCTGAGCCTCTTCCTACAGCTCATCCCGCACGAGGAGGGGTCGTCCAGGCTTGTGCTCAGCGTCCAGGGCAGCCTCGGGCCGGTCAGATGGAAGCAAGCAGCCATTTCTCTGTAAGGACTGGCAGGTCCAGGGGCAGAGGCCAGATGGTTTGCTCAGCATTTCTTACTTACATACTGTGTCCTGGGCCCTACTGTGTGCTGGGTCCCACAGCACCTACTGTGTGCCTGAACTTACTATGTGCCTGTACCTACTGTGTGCCTGACCTACTGTGTGTCAGGTCCCAGTGTGTGCCTGCACCTACTATGTGCCTGTACCTACTGTGTGCTGGGTTCCAGTGTGTGCCAGCACCAACTGTGTGCCTGCACTATGTGCCTGCACCTACTATGTGCCTGTACCTACTGTGTGCCAGGTCCCAGTGTGTTCCTGCACCTACTGTGTGCCTGCACTTACTATGTGCCTGTATCTATGTGCCAGGGCTGCTGTGTGCTGGGTCCTGTACCACCTGCTGGGGACTCAGGGCCAGCCACATCCCTCTCCTCAGAAACCCTCCACTGAAGCACCTCCTGAAACAAGCGCATAGAAAGAGCCTCGACCTCACCAGGCTCAACAGGGTACTGCTGCCCCCCACATATGGGAAACAAACAAAACAAGAGGAAAGCACAGAACCCATCCCGCAGCTGGCGAGGCTGCAAGGCAACTGGAATGTGTCTCCGTTTCCAGTGGGAATGCAAGCGGTAAAGCCACCTGGAAAACGGTGGTGGGTTCCTGTACAGACACACGCTTACCCACGGGCAGCTGTCCCACTCCTAGCACTGACCCGAGAGAAATGAAAACACTGTCGACAGAAAACCTGCTCATGAGTGTCTACAGCGGCTCATTCATAATCGTCAAGGACTGGACACGGCCCTGAATGGGGAGCAGATGAGCTGTCCATGCACAGCGGCACGAAGGTCTGAACCACGGACGTGGGTGGTTTTCGAGGCCTCCGGCCGAGGTGGAAGAGCCAGCAAGGTTGCCCGGAATGGGGCTGGGGAGGGTTGAGCACACGGGGCATCACAGGCTGTTCTGGGGTGACGGCGCTGCCCACCACCCCCAGTCTGTCAAAAGGCGCAGAACCTACTCTAGGTACAATGTGTAAATTACAAGTAGATTACACTGCACCTGTGCAAATTACACCTGACTCAAACATAGGGGTGGGGAATGAGGCAGGGCTGCTCTGAGGGGGCTACTGGGAGCTGGGCCAGGCCGGGCTCAGGTGGGAGAAGCCCCCACCCTGTCTGCACCTCCCTCTCTGTGCCCAGGTGCAGGGGTCCTCTGGGCATGGGGCCGGGGCCTGGGGGCACCAGGGAAATGGAGGCCCAGACCACCCCAGAGGGCCAGGTCCCGGCTTGGAGGGTCGGCTCTGGCTGCTCCCGCCATCTCGCTACTCGTTTCCCTGGTTCCCCTCTGCACACCCGAGAGCTTCTCTGAGGGTTCCTATGGCGAGAACAAGCAGTGCACCCTACACCCCCGAGGAAGACGTTTCCCAGAAGAGGGCAGTGGGGTCTCAGGCCCCTGGAGGGAAGGGGCGGGCAGTAGCCCCCCCAATATCCTGAGCAAGGCCCAGACCCCTGTCAGCCACCCCCGGGGACTCCTCACCACACCCTATTCAATCCTCCCAACGACGGGGAAACCAAGGCACAGGGGGCTCCATCACACACTCAAGGCCTCCCCGTGGATGCCCGGAAGGGCATGCAGCCCCCGCCCCGCCTCCGGGGCTTGGCCCAGTGTGTGACACTCAGAACAAAGGTCGGGGGCAGCTGGGTCAGGCCCTGCCTTGCACGACGGGCATCTGCAGCAGGCAAAGGCAGAGGGTGAAGTCTCTGCGGGAGAGACGGGCCAGAGCCTCCAAGGAGGAAGCGCTGCATGTCAGGGGTGGGGGCCTGGGGGCCCGACCCCCTGGACAACAGGGCCCATTGTCCTGGGTCTGTGAAAGGCGTCCATTGAGCTGCAGCGGGACAGAGGCGGTTTAGGGCGGGAGGCGGAGCAGCTGCGACCAGGGCCAACAAGCCCCTGGCAGGCGGGGTCCCGGGGTTCCGGGCAGGGCAGGAGCCCGCCCCCAGCACTGCTCAGCTGCCAGGCGCCAGGCGGGGCCTGCAGGAACCTGCCCCTCAGGTGGACCTCGGCCTCGGCTGGTCCCACCCAGATCCCAGCTCCTGGAACGAGGCCGTCCTGGCTTGGCTGCCTGCGGTGACCCGGCCCCGCCTCCTGCCCCCTGCCTGGCCTCCAGTGCCGCCCTCTTGACCTCTGACCGCACTGGGGCATCCATGGGGTCAGGGGATGGGAGACCCAGGGTCGTCCACTTACCCTGGACCCACACCAGGATCCAGCACGTCCCCTGGGGACAGCTGCATGATGCCCACTGCTTACCTGCCGCCCACCTGGGGCCGCGGCTGGCTCTGGCCTCTGATCCCAGCCCTGCCTGCTCAGCCCTCCTGACAATGCACCCATGGCAGAGAGTCGGAGGGACAGCCCTGGGAGGGGCAGGGGTCCCGTCCGAGTGCACCCAGCCTTGGGCAGCCAGGAGAGCCCGTGGAGCAGGTTCTGAGCTCCCCTTCCAGGCAGAGCGGCCCTGAGTGACCCTGCCTGACCCTGAGCCCCTTCCCTGTCCCTCGTGCATGCTGGATGCTGTGCTGGGGGCCTGCGGCAGCTGGACACCTGGGGCACCCAGCCCTGCATGGGGACAGTGGGCCTCTGGTGGGGGACCCCAGGCACTGGGTGAGGGAGCGTCTGTGGGCAGGACCGAGGCGGCCAGAGGCCCCCAGCCCGCCCCGCCCTGCCCCACCCCGCTCGCAAGCAATTGTTTTGCTCGTTTCTTTAGCTTTTTATTTTGAACTAATTTTAGACTGAAAGAAAAGTTGCGAAAACAGTACAAAAACTTATTCAGCAGTAAAAAGAAAGGAGTGCTGATGACCCTCCACACACCTAAGAGACGGCGCCTCTGCGTGAACGACGCGGACACAAAAGCCTGTGATTCCACTTACACGAGATGCCCAGAAATGGCAAGTGCTCCGGGTAGGACGCAGCTTGGGGTCTGCCTGGGTGAAACCGATGGGCGTGGGGTTTCCTGCGAGGAGGCCCTAAAGTTGGCGTGCTCACGGCCGCACAGCTCTGGGACTACACGAAATGCGTCGGCTGCGCCCTAGAACGGGTGAACTGTGAGCTGTGAATTCTGTCTCGATACACAGAGCTTTCCTGTGCCCACGGCTGCCAGCTTCCATGGCCAGGAACCTCCACGGCCAGGACGCCAATCTCAGTTGACACTCGCACCGCACTGCAGCCGGCATCCTCCTGCGGCCACAGGGCCCCAGCCTCCCGGGCTGCGTGACTGGACTGTGACAAGCACGCCAGCCCCTTGTCCAACGCCCCTCCCTCGGGCCCACCTGGTGTTTCCTGGTGCTGGCGTGCGGCCACGGGGTGAGCTGGCCGGGCCCGGGGCCGCCCCAGGGAAGTCACCAGGCATCCTGGGGCAGCGTTCCCCGAGGGGTCTCTGTGGCTTTCCTGGCAGGCACTTCCCACTTCTCTCCCCCTCCACGAGTCATCACAGCCCTTCCACACGGAGGAGGCACCCCCTCGGCGCCCTCTTTACCCCTTCAGTTCTTTTTTACGCCACGACCTGGATACTCACTCTAGTCTACGCCTCACAGTCCACCCACACATGGTTTATCGTGTTGCTCAAACTCCCAGCTTTGCGCCGGGCTCAAGCTCTTCCCCTGGGACGCCTGAGGCAAGGGGTCGGGCCGGGCTCAGAACCCCGAGCCTGGCAGGACCCTCCTCCCTGGGCATCGGGCTCCCAATGCACGGAAGCCCTTCTTCAGCCCCACAGCCTGAGCGCCCAGGCAGGTGGGCAGATGAGCAGGTGGGCAGGTGAGCAGATGAGGGGTGGGTGGGACAAAGCCTCCCTGGGCAGCCCCTCCCTGTCCATGCCCTTGGAGAGCCCCCCTATTTCCAACACCCCTGGGTGCCCAGGACTGGGGCTCCTCACAGAATCGAAGCTGCTCCTTCCTAGACCAGCACGCAGCGGCCAGCGCCCTAGGACTCCGTCGGCGCAGCCTCCGTCCGTTCCGGCTCATTCCTGGCCAAGCGCCAGGCAGCTCCTGCATGTAGCCAGACCCGCCACCCAGACCTCCCTCGATTTTGGGGCTGATGTGGGGGCCTTTCCCAAGCCAGCGTTTCCCCTTTCTCCTTGGCCCTTGCGCCGGGAGGAACTTCTGCATTTTGCAATAGCAGGTGGGGATCATCGCTGCTGCCGTGAGAAAATGCTCTTGTGGGAAACCCAAGAGGTGGCAGGAAGTGGGCAGGGGAGCCCTGGGCCAAGACCCCGTTGGAGGGGAGCCGAGGGTCTCAGCCGGCGAGGAGGCTGCGCCTCTGCCTGGTGTGTCCCCTGGGCCCTGGGCAGGGCGAGGAGGGGTTCAGGGGCTGGAGGGGGCCCTGGGCTGCACACACTGTGGAGCAGTGCCCTTTGACCTCCCAGAGGGTCTGTGGCCTCTGCACTTCCTGTCAAGGCTGGCTGAGCCCTGGCACCACATGCCCCCGTGGGCCGAGGGCACCACTGCCTCTCGCTCCCACGCGGCGCTGCACACGGGGGCGGCGGGGAGGGCGTGCCCTGGGAAGGGGATTTAAAGGCTCCCAAGCGGAGTTGCAACATTTCTTCCCCAGTGCATTGGTCTCACCCAGGACAACTAACAAGGAGGTGAGGATGGACAACGACCACACCAAGGAAACGAGAGAGCCAACAACTGCAAGCAAGGCAGTCCCATCCATCTGCCCTATGGGACTGAAGCCCCCTCTCAATTAGAGGTGGAGTGGACATCACCATCCCAGATTCCTCAGGATTAGCGAATGAACTATGGACTAAAGTAGACTTACTGGTATTCTACTATAGACTTATTGTGATTCTAGCAACAGAAAAAATTATATCATTGACGGAGGCAGTGGCCACTGGAGGTGCTGAGGGGAGGGAAAGGGAAAAAGAGGTGTAATATGGGGGCATTTTGGGGACTTGGAATTGTCCTTAATGACGTTGCAATGACAGATATAGGCCATTATATATCCAGCCATAACCTACAGAATTGAGTGGGAGAGAGTGTAAACTACAATGTAAACTATAATCCATGCTTAGTGGCAATGCTCCAAAATGTGCTCATCAATTGTAACAAATGTACCCCACTAATGAAAGATGTTAGTGTGGGGAAAAGTGGGAGGTCTGGGGAGTGGGGCACATGGGAATCCCTTATATTTTTTATGTAGCATTTTATATAATCTGTTTTAAAAATAAACGGGAAGCGGCTGTGGCTCAATCAGTGGGGCTCCCGTTTGCCATATGAGAGGCCCCGGGTTCGGTTCCCGGGGCCTCCTGGTGGGGGCAGGGGCGGGCCCGCCCGCATGGTGTGGTTGGCTGGCCCAGCGAGCGCAGGCAGCAAGGGGGGGATAAATGAATAAATAAATAAAATCTAAAAAAAAATAAAAAATAAATAAATAAATAAATAAAAATATATTTTTTAAAAAAGCATAATACTTAGCTACTGTGGTAAAAACAGCATGGTGTTAGAGACAGAAACACTGACCAATGGAACTAAATGGAGAACTCAGAAATCTACCCTCACATCTAGTCAAGTGATCTTTGACAGGTGGTCAAGCCCTGTCAGCTGGGCCAGAAGTCTCTTCAACAAATGGTGCTAGGAGACGGACATCCACATCCAGAAGAAATAACACCTTATACAACATTAACTCAGAATGAACCAAGGACCTAAATATAAAAGCAACAACCAAAATAAAATAAAATAAAATAAAGCCTCCTGAGGGGCTGTCAGAGCAGCCCAGCAAGATGATGCATGGCTCTTCCCGCGACCTGGGGGGGGGGGTTGCTGGGGGTCACAGAAAGGCTGGGGAGGAGGGGGAGACGACGCCACGGACACCGGGGTCCCATCCGTAGAGTCTGGGTTTGGTGGAGGGGGACTCGGACGCCAGGACAAGGGAGCCAGAGGCCGCTCCTGGGAGGGAAGGAGGCGTTGCCGGAAAGCGCAGGGTCGACCTGAGTCCCTTCCAACAGGAGGGGCATGTCCACCCGAGGCGGCCCTCAGGGAGAGGGAGCAGCAGCTCCTGCAGGCAGTGCCCAGCCCAGGACGAAGCCCAGGTCTCAGCCGGAGCTGCCGCCCCCAGGCCCGAGGGAGCCCGGGTCCTGGCGCACCTGCAGGGCTCACCTGCACACCCCACGCTCCCGCCCTATGCCCCCGGGCCCCCGTGCCAGCGCCTCCCTAACGCCTCCATGGAGTCCCACTGGAGCTCGCTGGAAGCCCCTTGCCTCGCTGCGGCTGTTGTCACATTCATGGAGGGGGCGGCTGCCACGCTCCTGCTCCCTGCACAGCCCACCACGGTGGTCAGAGACATGGGCGCGAGCATGCGGCTCGCCTCAGGCAGAGGAGAAGGGGAGCACTTTGCAGGGTCCGGTCTGGGGAGCCACCAGCCACTCGGCCACGGCTCTCCAAGATCAGTGGGCAGCTGGAGGCTCTGCCCAGAACACCTGAGGATTCCGGTGGCCCCAGAGCCTGCCCTTCAGGCAGGACGTGCTAGGTGGTCCCAGGACAGCCAGAGTTTAGGTTTATCCCGAACACTCTCAAGGCATTTGGACATTTCCTGCGAGGAGCCCGGGGGGCGTGGGTCCCGCTGGGGCAGCTTGGCCCCGGCGCAGGGTCCCCTGGGCAGCTGCCTGGTTGCCACTGTCCTCGACACCACCTGTGCCCTTTTGGTCTGGCCTGGGTCCCCCGCTGCCCTAGGTTCCTAGAACGGACACCCAAACACACCTGGAAAACACACGCGTCCGTTCACTCTCCAAACACCACTGAGCCAATACCTCCCGATTTGCCACCCCGTCCCCACTTGCAGACCCCAGAGCCCGGTTTTTCTCAAGAGGACGTTTCCCCTGGTACCATACCTCCCTGCTCCTAGGACTGGATGCCCATTGCTGGCCAATGGGGGCCAACGAGAATGAGACTTCCAGGTGCTTCTGTGAGACACACTCGCCCTTTGCTGGCAGTCCCTGAATGAGAGGGTGTGTAAAATCGGGGCCCGCTGTGGTAAAGCTGCCACCAAGAGGGCTGGGCTAAGCCAGAGACCAGGACCGGAGGGCAGAGACTGTGAGACCGAGGCCCGACAACACCTGCTGAAGCCCTGATCAAGCTGTGCCTGAAGCCAGAAGTTACCTAAGCCAGGCCAGGGCTGCTCTGCTTGAGCCAACGGCCAGAAGTCCTGAGCCAAGAACAGAGTTGGCGACGTGGTTGCCCCAGCCCGGCCCATGCCCGCTCTGAAGTCAGGTCACGCACCATCTTGTTTATAATAAATGGCCGAGGGGGCAGGCGCTCTCGCGCCAGGGCGAGGGGGCGGCAGGAAGGGGGCGTGATAACTGGGCACAGGTGCGGTGCCCTCACCCTTCCTTGTTCTTTCCTCCTCTACGTCTCCTCCCTACACACTCACACACACTCACACACATTCACACTCACGTGCACACACACTCACGTTCACACTCACACACGTTCACACTCACACACACACACTAGGGGTCACAAGGAAGTTGCTGCTGGGCTGGGCAGTGATTGACTCGGGAGACGTGGTCACGGGGAGGGAGCGTGGGAGGAGGAGACCCAGGTCCTGCGAGGGCAGAGGTTCTGGCCTGAGCAGACGCCCACCAGCTGCGCCTGCCAAGCCCCTCCCCAGCCTAACTGCCAGGTGGTGGGGAGGGTCGACGATGGGGTCCCTGCCAGCCGCCACCCACTGAGCTGCCCGGCCAGAGGCTGCCAAAGCCCGCAGCCCAGCCCCCCTGACAGTGGTGGGTGTCGCTGTCTTCATTTTTCTTTTTTTAAATTGAGGCAAAATTCACATAACATACAATTAACCCTTTAAAGTGTACAACTCAGCGGCGTTCAGCACATTCACTCTATGCAGCTGTCACCACTATCTAGTTCCAGAACTTTCCCATCGCCCCAGACGGTAGCCCTGCACCCACCCTACCCGGCCCCTGGCACCCTCTAACCCAGGGGCTCTTAACCCCTCTGTTCCACGGACCCCTTCGCCAGAGTCCACACTACAGTGCGTTATTTAATAAGTTATCACACCCACACCAGCACGTCCCCAGAATTATGCTGCTCTGAATTTCAATCCAAGCACACGGACTCCCGCTAAGAGCCCCTGCAGAGTCTGTCTCCACGGACTGGCCTACTCTGGACACTTCCTGTAAACAGACACATCTGTCCCCAGGGTCGGCTTCTCTTGCGCAGTGCGACGTCACCGAGGTCTGTCCTGTGTCCGCCTGTACCGAGCGTCGCTCTGCGTGGCTTAGCAACGTGCCGCTGTGTGGATGGACCATGCTGTGCTGGCCCACCGTGCCCCGATGGACACTCGGGCTGTCGCACCTTCTGGCCTGTGACAAGCCTCCAGGTGCCATGTGTCCTAGGAGGGGCCTCCAGCTGCCATGCTCGCTCTGTGCTGACTCTGGGGCCATGAGCCCTTTCTGCCCCAAGCAAGAGCTGGCCTTGGCCTTGCCCACAGCCCGTGCTGACTGCACCGACGCAAAGAGCCTCGCCACAGGCATGAGCTCAGACCTGCCCTGCCCCTTGCTTCAGTTTCCCCATCTGTTGGGTGGGAACGACACGGTGAGAAAAGGACAAGCTCGAGCCCGATGACACAGTACATGGGAAGGCCAGGTCCTGGCTGAGGACTGCCCACCACAGGGTCCGCAGCCCCTACCCAGCCCTCGTGGGGAGCTCCCGGTCACTCACACCCACTTCCTCTGCCCGCCTCCCCTGGGGTCTGCCGCCTGAGTCACAGCAGAGGGACCACGAGGGGCGGCCCCGAGGGGAGGAGCAGACAGTTCAGCTGGCCAAGGTGAGAGCAACAGGCTCACCTGAGAGGGGCGGGGCTGTAAGGCAGCCGGGGAGACCGCTGGAGCTGTGGGCTGAATAGCATCCCCCAAAAAGACCTCCTCAAGTTCCCACCCTGTCCTGGGCACCTTATTTGGGAACTGGGGCCTTGAAGATGTGGCCACTGGAGTGGACGTGTGTCCTCAAAGAAGGACCTGGGCAGGGACCAGGGGTGGGGGGAGAGGATGCTGAGATCAGAGCTTGTGGCCCCCAGGGCAGGAGACGGCCCCCAGCCCAGGAGGCAGCCCCCAGCTCAGGAGGGGACCCCCAGCTCAAGGGGAAGGCACCCGCCAGGCCACAGTCTCCAGTCTGAGGGCTCGCGTCCCTCTGTTCTCTCCACCACCGGCGAGCTCTGCGGATGCAGCCCCGGGAACGCAGGCTGCTCTCCGCCCAGAGCCGCTGACCACACAGCCCCCACGCTGGTGCCCCCCGACCAAGCGCTCCATGCCCAGTGTGGACGGCAGAGGTGGGGGCGTGGCCGAGCCCACGAAGGCTGAGGGACGGCCTAAGTCCCGTGGCTGAGGTGGGGTCCAGGTCGCCAAGACCCCCGGGCAGCGCAAGGGCCGCAAGTGCCACCTCTACAGCCCCATTCGAACCCTGAAAGCTGAGGCGCTCCCCAAGTGCCTTTCCTTCCCCCAAACAGCTCGAGGCACCAGGGAGAGGTGGGGCCAGGCCTGAGCAGGAGCTGTCCCCACCCCCACCGAGCAAGGGCTGTGGCTCCACCCGGCGAGGGAAGGCCCCCACTGCAGAGAGAGCCCCCCCCACCGGTCTGCAGCTCATGCACCGGAGCCCCCAGCCCAGCGTCACATGGTGGGCCAGGGGACACAAGGCAGCTAGGCAGGGGCCCAATCCCAGAAGCCCACAGGCCGCGCCCTGGAGCATGGTGCCATGTGAGCCTGATGCCCAGCGCCCAGGTGAGCCTACCCTCACCTGCCGAGTACGGTTCCTGCTTCTCAGGGTGGATGAACTCCTTCCTCTCATACTTGGCTCGAATCCACTGCTCTCGGAGGAGCCTGGGGAGAGAGGAGGAGAGACAAGGCCACGGTCACCCTGCTGGAACGTTTTGTGGGCCAGGGCTGCGGGCAGGCTCGCCCTCCGCCCACGTGGCGCACGAGACTCTGATAGGAGCTGCGGCCAGTGCTGCGGTCAGGGGCCCGGCCACCTCTCAGAAGGCAGCTAAGCCGGGAGCGCTGAGCTGATTTTCAAAGCGCTCTGCTCGGGATGGTCCCCCTTGAACCTAGAGACAGTCCTCGCACCGCAAGCCGCCCGTTATGGTGTGCAGCTCCGTGTCCAGCCCGTCATGAGGCTGTGGAACCCCACGCTTCTCGTTCCAGAGCATTCTCGCAACCCAAAAGGGAGCCCCGCACCCCCTGGCGCCCCCACCCCTTCGCCCGCACCTCTGCCCCTCTGCCCTCTGGATTTTCCTCCCCCACCTACTTCACGAATGGGGAACCGCGCAGGACGCCGCTCCCGTGGCAGCAGGTCGGCTCCTCCCCGTGGCCCAGCACCATCCCACTGGCTGCCGCCTTTCTGTGGTGACCAGTGGGGCTGAGCCTACGGCGCCACCCCCCCGCCCCCGGCCACCCTCAGCACCCCCGGCTCTGCCTCCAGAGCACGTTCAGACCCCCACGCCCCTCCCCTCCTGCCCCTGGGACCCAGGCTCCCAGCTACGCCTCTTCCCAGGTGGTCTCCCTGCCCCTCCCTGGTCTCTCTAAAGCCAGAGGCCACCAGAGGAGAAGCTCAGCAAGACCCTCTGTGCCAGCCCCTCCATCCCCGCCCCCCCATCTCCTCCCCCCAGGATCTGCCTTCAATTCCTGCACCCCCCACATCATCTCCTACCCCCACAACTCCCGAGCTCATCCACACTAGCCCCATCTTACTCCTCCCACCGGAGCCCCTGACCCCCCACCCAACAATGCCCTCTCCCAGGAGGCCAGGCGGCTTGCTTCCTCACTCCCAGTTTTTGCTCAAACGTTGTGTTTTCAAGGTCTCCCAACCATGGCCTTCTATGGTGGCCCCTGCAGCCTGCCCTCCCCGTGCCCTCTTCCATTTGCCACCACGTTCACCAGCTCCATGTACTGTCACCACCAGGCTCTAATGTAAGCCCCTGGCTCTAATCTAGGGCCCCCAGCTCTGACGTGAGCCCCCAGCTCCAGCTCTGCCCTAAGCTCCCCAGCTCTAACCTGAGCCCCCAGCTCTGACATGAAGCCCCCCAGCTCTACCCTAAGTCCCCAGCTCTGACAGGAGCCCCCCAGAACCCATGAAGGCCATCTCGGAGGTGCCCTGCCCACCCAGGGGCTGGACACCCCGCAGGCCTCAGGACGACACCTGAGTGCAGGTATCTCCAGAGGACACCTGAACCCGAGGAAGCAGGCCCTGCAGGCAGCCCCCCAGGTGAGCAGATGCCCTGGGACTGGCCCCAGTGACCACAAAGTGGCTGCCAACGAGGCCACACGCTACACCTCAGGACAGTTCCGGGCTCCTGGCCTTTCCCTTTCCAGCCAGCTTCACGGAGCGGAGCAACCAGGAAGTCCCCACCTCATGGCTGGGGGCGCGGTCAGCCAGCAGGCGGGGACCCAGCCTGGTCGAACAGGGAGCGCGGTGGGGCCCGGCTCCACAGTGTACGGCCTCCTGGGACGGCGTCACCCCGAACTGGGGGCTTGAGCCACAGCAATGTGCCCCCTCACCCCTCACCCAGGTGTGGGCGGCACCAGGCCCCTGCTGCCAGCTGCTGGTGGCGCCCGCAGTTCGGGCCTCCATCCACCAGGCTCGGCCTCACCTTCCCCAGCCGTCCTGCCTGTCCCTGTGCCGCCCTCCCGTTCAGACCCCCTTATGAGGACGCCTGTGGCCAGGTTGAGGCCCCTGAAGTGATCCCACCTGCAGAGATCCCTTTCCAAACTAGGTCGCGGGGACGGGGAAGAGCGGGATGTATTTCTGGGGAGACCAATTCACCCCCGCCCCCGCAGCCTCTTGCCGTGCCCTGGGAGCTCACCTCCCCGCGCCTGGTTCATCTGTGAGGCGGTGAGAGTGGTCGGGGGCCCAGGACACCCGCGGCTGCCGCCTGCACACACAGCCCCCAAGCTCCCAACAGCAGCGGGGGAGCTCTGGTGGTGGCATGGGGGCCCCGCGCCGTGTGCCCCCTTCCCAGTGGAGCTCCCCCGAGTCCCTCTGACACTGTGGTCTCCATCTGGGACGCTGCCCGGCTGCCCCAGGAACAGCCCGCGTAGGGGGCACCTGCTGTACACAGGCCTCCACACCCCCACGATGGCGGAGGAGGTGGGCTTGGGGTCCAGCGGAGGGTGCCAGGAGGGAAGCCCACCTGGAGGGCTCCAAAGCCCCCACCCCACTCCCCCAAGATCACGCTGCACCTGCTCACACCAGAGCCAGACACACAGGTGCCCTCGTGCCCCTTCCCCAGGTGCAGAGGGGACCAGGCCCCCACCGCCCAGCCCAGGCTGCCCCAAGGGCCTGCACCCCCACACCCCAGCCCCAGGTGGACCCTTTCTCCACGCGCCCAGGGCAGGGCTGGCCCAGCCCAGAAGGACCCCGGCACCTGCGAAGACGCCCGTGAGCTCTGCATCAGGCAATGCGGCCCCGGGAAGGCTGTACTCCCGAGTTGTACAATCTGCTGCTTCCTGCATCTCCCTGTGCCTGGGTGCACCCCATCACTGAAAGTGGGGTACTGCATCTCGGCTGGTAATGTTGAATTGCCTGCTCTCCCCTTGAGTCTGTCAGCCTTTGTCCCCCAAATCTGGGGACTCAGGGCCTGCAAATTCCTGGGCCTGGCCCCATGGGGACAGCACTCCTGCCGGCCCGGCTCACGGGTCATTGCAGTAAGTGGCTCTACCCAGGTGTCGCTTTGCGTCTGAGCTCTGTGTCACAGGAGACAGCAGGGCTGGCGAGCTTCCCCGTGCCCAGCCCTGCTGCCGTCAGCTCACGACCAAGCTCTTGTACCCCTCCGCTCCCTCCGCAGACACCGGTGTACACCCCACACAACCCAAGACCCCGCTGGCTGGGACACTGCCCCCCCCCAGACCACACAGGAAGCAAAGAGGTGGCTGGTTTCCATCCAGAAGTAAAACCAAGAAAGAGCAGCTCGGTACAACTTTCGTTCCCAGATGTCAAGATTGGAACCTGGGGCCCCACCATCTGGACCCTCTGAGCTGCCCTGGACCCCGTCACTTATTCCAGAACATGGGGTGGCCTACGAGCCTCAGGAAGGGGGTGCAAGCCAACTGGTAGGGAGCCTCGCTCCGCCCAGCACGACTCAGCCGGGTAAGCTGAGGCCTCTGGCAATGTATCCAAGGAGGCTGCTGTGGCGCCCGCCCCGCCTGCGGCTTCCCTGGAGGGCCTGGCCTCACGGGCGCTCGGCTGGGCCTGGCAGCAGGGTTTGAAGCCAGCACTTTTCAGAAATGGCCTGTCCTTTAGAGGCCCCTTCCTGGCTCCTGGAGCAGGTGCAAGGACGTCCCTGAAGCTTCCGTGCACCAGCTTTGTGAGAACTTTCACGTACAGACCCAAGTCTGAGCCTCGAGGCTGGTGTCTCAGAGCTGGGTGGCCCCAGGCCTGGAAGGCACAGCTGGGCAGTGCCCGGAGCCCACGGCTGGAGGGCCACGTCGATGTGGAGGTAGGGACAAGGTGCCACTGCACGGACCTCCTGCTCAGAACCCCAGGTCCGCGGGGCCAGGCAGTGACAGCATGAGGTCAGGCACCCGTCCCCGCACTGGTCACTGAGGCTCCCGGCACTGTCCAGGCTGGGCCCTGTGCCAGACGTCCCTGGACTAGGTGCTGACTGCAGGCCATTGTGGCGGGGGTGGGGCAGGGACCATCTTTGCTGGCTGGGCAGAGACCCCGGGTGGCCAAGATGGAGCATTCTCGGGAGCCGGGGGTCTTCATCCACCCATCCCACAGCACTCTACAGTTAATGCAGGCATCCCTGCCCCATTTCTGCCATTCACGGCACTCAACAGTGTACACAGGTATTCCCATGCCTTCTTCAACCAGCACTGCATAGCTTATACAGGGATTCACAGCCCACCTCCTACCAGTCCACCGCACTCTACAGTTTCCACAGGGACTCGTAGTCCACCTCCTACCATTCCACCACTCTACAGTTTACACAGGAACCTCCTACCAGGTCACAGTTCTCTACAGTGAGCCCAGCAGGTTCACACCCTGCAAGCAGCCTACAGAGAGGGTCTCCCTGGTTGGTCCCACCAGGAAGGGGCTTCCCCCAGGACCCTGCGCAGCTCCTGGGTGCCTACTGGTGGTGGGGGGGCTCAGCGCAGGCCAGGGTCCCACAGACCCCCTGAGGGGGCACAGGGCTCTGGAGGGCGAGGGTCTGCCCAGCTCAGCACACACCCCCCCCTCGGGATGCTGGGTGCAGCAGGATGGGGCAAAGCCCACCTAAGGTCCCTGCCTCTGCCGGGGGAAGGGTCGTGTGCTCGTGCCCAGAGGGATGGCGGAGGGGCTGCCGTGGCCAGGAAGTGCAGGCGGCGCATGCAAATGAGGCCAGCCGCAGGGCAGCCTTGCGGCTGGGGTGACAGAATTATGTCTCCAAAATAGCTGCCGGCAGGGCCCCTGACTCAGACCGAGAGGGCTGCGGGGGTTGGGGGTGGGGGGCTGGCCTCCGGCTGTCCTTCCCAGGAGGCTCAGGACCTCAGTGTGAAGCTGAAGAGAGGACTCGCCTATCCACGGCAGAGAAGAAGCGGAGAGAGTGGGAGCCTCCTCGTCTAAACACACCTCCCTGTCCAACCTTGAAAGACCTTGACGGTGACCCAAGGGTAGCCTGCTGGACATCAGCCACGAAGCCCACCCCTCCTTCCTTCCCCTCCTTACTTCTTTCTATCCATTCATCTTGCCTTTGTTCCATCCACCCACCACCCACGCATCTGTCCATCCTTCCAGCCAGCCCTCCACCCCTCCGCCCCTCCTGTACCCCCTGTCCTACGGCTGTCTCTAGAGCCCTGCACTCATTTAATGCCACATCGGAACAAACAGCGTTGCTGAGCCCAGCCTGGGGTCCCACAGGTATCAGTGCTGGGTGGGCCCAATCAGGTGTTGGAAATTTAAAAAGTGAGTCAACAGAGAAAACGCTGAGCAAACGAGCGCAGGTGGCGGCTGGGCGAGGCCCCTGCCGAGCGCTGGGGTGGGGACGCGGCCTCTGACCGCACACCTCAAAGACCTGGAGAGTGGCCGTCCCCAGAGGCCCCGCCCCCACGCCCCCAGCCCAGCCCAGCCCTCCCCGGCCCGCTTGCTTGGGTACCGCCGGGAAGCAGATGCCAAGCAAGAAGAGAGACAGCCAGAGCGGCGGGGCGGGCGGCCCAGCACTGTGACCCTGCTGCCCGGCCCCCACCTCCAGCCTGGGGCTCCTGCCTCAGCTCATCCACTGGGCCTCAGGAGCCCCTTTTCCAAAGAGGGTCCGGCTGGTGGAGCTACAGGACCTCTCAGACCTCGCATCTCCCAGCCCTGGGCTAAATCGCACTGGCCAGGGGTTGACATCAGGTCTCAGGCTTTGGAAAGGCGGAGGGGAGTGGACATCCTGGAGGGATACATCCTCGCCCACTCTCCCTGGCATCGGGAGCCCCTGAGGAGTGGCGCCCTGTGCCGGGCACCGGGCGTGGGCAGGCGCTTGGCCATGCTGCCCCCCTGGGGGAGCCCCTGGGGCAGTGCGCAGGGCCCAGCTCTGAGCAGCTGAGACGGCGCATCGGCGGCTGTG